>VZRL01003246.1:61625-108943 GCA_013397895.1 Origma solitaria
CGGCCGAGATCGGCGGCGGAGGCAGCGCGGGGGGCGCCGGGGGGTGCGCGGCCCTCACGGCGGCGGCACTACAACACCCACAGTGCCCCGCGGCCGCTGCGGCACCGCGCGTGCGCGTCACCTCGGGTAACCTGAGCGGGAGATGGGGGGTGAGGGGCGGCATCCGTGACGTGTTCAAAGCGCGACGCGGGGTGACGCGCAATGTGCGCGCTGCGCGGGGTCCGTGAGGGAGGGTGGGAGCTCCCCGGTTCCCGGCGCGGAGGGGCCGCGGCGGCGGAAGGAGCCCGCTCAGAGCCCTCGGGCAGTGCCTGGGGCTGCTGTGGGCTTGTTGCGGGCTCCGCCGGGACCGTGGGACGGCGGCCGTGTGCGCTGCGGAGGGAGCGCGCCGCGGCCTGCTGTGCTGGGAGCACTGGGGGACAACAGGTGAAGCGCTGAGGGCACTGTTGGAAGTACTGGGAGCACTCTTTGCGGCACTCGGGACAATAGGGGAAGCTCCTGGGCCACCGGGGCAGGAGGTGCAGTGATGGGGAGTAGTGCTGGGGCGGTGGGGACGGTTCTGGGAGCACTGGAGGGTCAGGAGGCACTGGGAAGGAGCCGCCCCGAGGGGGTCCCGGCTGCCCGCCCAGCGCTGAGCGTGCCCTTTCCTGTGGCTAAACAAGGCGTGGTGCCCATTGTGTGAGGACCTAGCGGCGGCTCCATGTGCCCTGCCGGTTGTGCCGAGGACTCCCGTGCTGGATGGGAGCCTCCCGTTGGATGTTGAGCGATCCCGAGTTCCGGATGGTGGTTTAGCACCTGGCAGGTGGGTGATGCCGTGATGGGAGGTGGTGCAGGATCGTGTGTACATACCAGAGGTCTCCTCGAACTTCTGGCTGGTTTTTGGGGCTGTGGGTGCTGCAGAGTGCCCTTTATTTCCAGCCTCTCCCCTGCTGTCTTCTGTTCCTGGCAGTCACAGTTCAAAGAACTGAGTGACTGTAAAGGAGACTTATTTCTGTGTCTCTGTTTTAGTGTTAAAATCCTTTTTTTTTTTTTAGTTGAAATAGAGAGGGCAGTTGATTGTGCTGCTGCACACCAAGGGAAAAGGTCTGCTTAGCTTTAAATATCAATTAAAAAATGAAAAGTTTTCCATAACCCTGATGATCATTTCAGCTCATCTCCATATAAGCTGTTGACTGATGTAATTTCTCATTCTTCTTTTTTTTTTTTTTAAATCAAAAGTAACAGAAATGTGGAAAAAATGGATGTGTTAACTGCTGGCCTGCGGGATAAATATCCCCAGTGGATGCTTACAGAGAGGCAGGAGGAAGCTTTGGGGAATAAAAAGGTAGGTCCTGTCTTGGGGATGCTTTGCAGGCTGCATAATAACCCAACTCTGGAGCATATGCTTTTAGTTAGGCTTATGCCTATAAGGGAATTTTGCTGTTCCTGCTGCTCATCCAGGAATGTGGGCTCTACATCAGCAAGGATGGGAGATTTCTCATCCGTATGATTTGAGAGCTCCAAAGGGAATGACCTTGAGTTGCGGCCTGGCACAGTAGTCGGTTCTGGGAAGACCCTTCTTGCATTTGCACGTGTTCAATACTCCGGGAGGTTTTGCAGCTCAGATATGTCAGGTGAATTTAATTGTTCGTCATTTTGGATGCCCCAAAAGTGTTAATGTGTCCTTGGATTTTTTTTTTCTGCGTGTATGAGCATTTCAGTATAAAAATGCCCACTAGAAGGGAGTCTCCCTGTAACATCTAAAACAGCTTTAACAATTTGAAAATTAATTAATGAGGGGGAAAAACAGAGGACTCAGTTCAGCAATTTTTATTCTACAAAGTAGGAGTAAATACTTTGTAGCCTGGATATTAAAAATTAACAGGTGAAACAACTGTGGCTTTCACTTGTTGTCTGAGTGCTTAGAGTTCAGCAGAGAAATTGAGGCAGAATCCCAAATGTTTTGATAAAGGGGATCTGTGAGCCTGGCTGGGATGGATGTCCCTGGTGAGGACAGTGTGGTGTACCCAGATCTCTTCCAAATCTTGTTTGACAGAAGCCTGGTGTCCAGAGGAGTGTTCTGGAGGATGGATTGCCATTCCTGGAGTTCTGTGGCTCTGTTGTTTATAGCTACGAAGCCAGTGACTGTTCCCTTCTCTCAGAAGATATCAGGTAACAGCTCATATTCAGTTTTTTCTTCTTTCCTTTAAGTGCTTCTTTTGTTTTGGAAGGGACTTGGCTCTTGGGAATAGTTTTCCATTTTTTTGGTGGAAGATGCTGTTTGCTGAACCCTTCAGTCCCTCTAAGCAGAAGCTGTGAAGGTTCTAATGCACATTCATTGCCTTTCACAGTCCAAAATTCCATGAGCTTCAGTGACTTTGTGGAGAAGTGTTAATTCCTAACTGGGGACTGTATATTTAGGGAAAAGACAGTAAATTTGTGGTGCTAATAAATTATTATTTTCCCCCTCTTTTTTTTTGTAGCACAGCTCATATTGCTGGGGGAAAAAGTTCTGTACAAAACTTCAAGTGCTGTGGGATAAATAAAGAACTATCTTTCAAGAGATTATGAGCTGAATCAAGAAGAACCTTTCAAAGGAATAAAAACTATTCCATCATCATTTGCCTCTGCCTGTCCTTGAGGCTTGTGTGGCCAAATTTTAGTAGTGGAGGGCTAAAGGCCCTGTCCCTGTTGTGGTGCTGAGGGGGAAGAGGTAGGAAATTTGGGAGTCCAGTTGAACCAGTGAAGAAGGGAGGGGTGGGAGAAAGAAAGGTGTTTTAAGATAGCTTTCTTTCCCGTTCTCCTACTCTGATTTGATTGGTGGCAAATCAGTTCATTTTGATGCGTTTGCTTTGCCCACGACAGCAATTTCTGAGTGGTCTCTCCCTGTCCTTCTCTGCACCCATAACCTGAAGTTATTTATAAATAATATGCTGCAGATCTGCTGAGTTTTGAAGCATTTCCTGTGGCTTTGTGGATCAGCAGGAGTTTCACCTCCTAATGGTCTCTGCTGTAAAATGGTTTCTGTGTCCTGCCCGCGTGAAATGAAGAGGATCACAGCCAGTGCACCTTTCACCCTTGTGTCAGCTGACTTAAGGCTGGCGTTTCGAATGCTGATGGGGCAACAGATAAACATGAGGGGTCTCTGTTTCTTTCCAGGCAGAGTTTGTCACATGGGGATGCTGTTGGATTTGACATTGAATGGCCACCATCATACACAAAAGGGAAAATGGCCAAAACAGCTGTAATCCAGATGTGTGTCGCCGAGGACAAGTGTTACTTGTTTCACATCTCCTCCATGGCAGGTACTGCACTTCCTCTCTTATTCAGGGCATAAACTACTCTCTGTTTCTTGTGATTCAGTTTGTACTTAAGCCTTGAGCAATGGCCAATATATTCTACTACATGGGACAATAAAAACCCAAATTTTTTCTCTCTTTTGCCACCTATAATAAAGGGATTTATTCTTGTAAGTGATGCCTGTATATTAAGATAATCTTAGTTTCCCATGTGTGCTTGAGAACAGGATGTAGGTTCTGAACAGGGCAGTAGAGTCTTACTTGAGGATTATTTTTCTGTCTTGGAGAGAATATTCTATTCTGGTTTTAAAAATTTAACTCGCTGCTCTATAATGAGTTTTCTGTTTAGTGCCAAAATAAACAACCTAAATAGAGCAGGCTCTTTTTGTTTGGGTTTTTGTTATTTTTTTTAATTTGTCTTCAACAAAAAGCCTCAAAAATGATGGCACTTGTGCTGTTTATTCCCAATACCTGCATTAGATGACATCAGTTTTGGGAAAGAATATTGGGTACCTGGTGTGATGCAGCTGTGGGGAGAGAAGGGGGTGTGCTTCAGGAGAGGCTGAATTCATTATGGATGTGAATAAAAGCTTCCAAATAGGGAAAATAGGGATGAGGGAAGGAGATGGCAATTTTATAACCTTTGGTTTAAAATGTTGGATTGAAACTATGCCTGTGAGAGGTTTCTGATTTCCCTGGGGGACTCATGCTGAGGTATAATAGCGATAATTTTAATGTTGGTGTTCAATCCTTTGTCATTTAGAGCAAATGGGGTGGAAAATTTAATTGCTGGAGGCTATTCCTTCAGGGAGGTGCGAGAGCACAAAGGAAAATTATGTGAGGAGAGGAAGCTGAGGGAAAAAGAGCTGTAAAGAGCTGAAATGCTTTTGATTCTGGCAGGGGAGGTGTTTGTGTGCCAATGCCAAGTGTGGCTGCACGTGGGCTGCTGTGTTGCAGCATAAGGTGGTGTTTACTTCTGAATGATTTTCCAGAATGCCTGTTTTTGCCAATGGGAGATGCACTTTGAACTGAGTGACTTGTGCACTCTGCTTCCTGTGCAGGAACCAGAACCAATTTCTGCTTATTATGGTAAAATATTTGATGTGCAGAAATGTTGGCCAAATCAAACTAAAATGCAGTAAGTCTTAGCAAAAGGACTTTGTTCTGCAGGAGGAATAAGGAGTTCTTGGACTGTGTACAGATGACAAAACCACATTATTTATTGGGAAGATTGTTCATAATTTTCCATTTTTTGTATTTTTAAATTTCCATACGGATTTCTCAAAATGTGACCTGTTTCTCAGACTGTAGCTTCTGCAGTCTTCAACACAAACTTGCGGTTTTTGTTAGTCACTCTTCTATGAATGAGGTGGTGGAAATGGGCACAAGTCCTCCACTGGGAAGTGCCCATCCTTGAAGGTTTTAATGATGGTTCCCCCAGGTGAAAATCCCATGTACATTAAGACAGCTGCATATGTTGCAGGCTTTTATTTGATTGAATTCTCTCTCCTTTATGGAGGACTTTCTGGATTTTGCTATGGCTCACATGCTTTGGAAATGTTGTACTTTGTCTCCATCTCACAGCACCAGGCTGCTGCTGTTTTGGGGTTTTTTACCAGTTATTTTTTAGTGCTTTGGGTTGGACCTGCAGTTTCCCAGTCCACAGCACAGCTGACTGTGGCTGTAGCTGCAGATGTACAGTGGCAGTCATCAAAGGGCAGAGATAATTGTGCAAAAATAAAATCAGTGGTGCCAAGTGTTTGTTGAAGTACATAAACACATATTGCAGGACTGAAAATTGAAATGAAAAGCAAAGCAGATAAGCATTACGTGCTTGTGCAATACTGTGTGTTTGTAGGTACTAGATTTGCACTTGAGACTAATTCAGGGTATCCAGCTGTGGGGTCCTGAAGGTATGGATTTAAATAAGATGCTCTGAATTTTAAATGGGAGCAAACACACAGGGGAGGAAAAGGCTGTTATTGTTCAAGGATGAAGTGTCTGTGGCTCTTCTCTCCTGTAGGAAACTAGATGAGGAAGCTGCCTGCTTTAATTCAGTCCTGTAAGCTTGAAAATACTCTTTGATCCAGGATTGCTGTGCCATCAGTTTGGGAGAAATAAAATACAATACTCAGTATCTGTGTGCATCTTTGAACATTGTGGGTTTTTGCTTGCTGACAAGACTGACGTGTTTGGGTTTGGCACAGCATCTGGTTGGTGAATTCTGTTTTCCAAATGCTGTTGTTGGAGCAGCCCAGCCTTAGCTCTGAGTGTGTCTCCAGAGAATCTGTGCTCCTGATTATTTCCCATGCTTATGGTTTAAACTGTTGCCCAGAAATGTGAAATAGCAAAAACTGTGAAGAAATGATGTGGAAAATAGTAAAACAACATGTGATTTCATGTAATGAACACTGAATTTTGAGAATTAAGGTATCTTTTCCAGTGAGATGTTGCCTTTTTGTTATGTGATTTAACAATCAGAAAGACAAATTAAGTAAGGTTTGGGGGTGTTTTTACTCAGTTTGTCTTCAGGTGCAGGATGATTTTGTGTATTTCAGATATTTCTTTCTTGCTTGTCTGCAGATGATCCATCACAACCAGTTGATGTTTTCAGTCATTCCAGGGAGAAGTCACATAAACAGAGGAACTTTGGTGGCTTTTTCTTTAAAAGCCCAGGGTTTTGCAGATGGCCTTTGTGCTTGGATTTTGTCATTTCCATTAGACTTTCTGGCATCTTCCAGTATTTAGTTTCTCATGTTTGGGCTTAATCTATTTTAGGTTTTCCCAAGGGACTCAAAAGGCTGCTCGAAGATGAAACAATTAAAAAGGTTGGCGTAGGAATTGAGGGAGATCAATGGAAGCTGATGAGTGACTTTGAAATCAAACTGAAGAGCTTTGTGGAGCTGGCTGACGTTGCTAATGAGAAAGTAAAACTTAAAACCTTTTTGTTGTGGGAGGGAATCTTGTTATTGTGCTGTGCAAAAGGAGGCTTCCTTGTCTTGATAGGAGTTCAATTCCGATAGCAAGCGTGTCCTGTGGAATAAAGCAGAGATCTATTGTAGCTTATTCAGAAACTGTTTAAAAACACCTCTCAGAGCCTGCAGAACTAAGTACTGTCTTTGAGTGAGCCAGTTTTTAATCAACATTTGTCCCCTCTCAGTCTGTTCACTTTTACCATTTACAAGATGTAGCTTTTGAATATATCTGCAAGTGCTTTTCCTTTAAGTCTTAGCGATGGAAATGGCCACATTGTTCTGCTGGCAGTTGTGTCATTGTCCCAGCAGTGACCGAGCCTTATAAAAAGGTACAAGAAGGCAGCCCTGCTGCCATGGCTTGCTGGAGGGAGGCACCAAGGTCTTGCTTGAAGTCCTCTCCCTGTGGAGGTGTCTCTGCCATACAATCTGGAGCTGTGGAAATATCTTCATTTCTGTGATTCTCAAGCTGGTGTCACCTCGGCTCTGGTGTGGGTGCAGTTTGCCGCACCTGGTGACCTGTTCTATACAGGTTGTGCTGTATTTGGCACACCCTGAATTTCAGCTCTGTTTCAGAGATCGTTTGATGCAGGGACACCTATGCTGTCTTTTTAGGGAAGACAGCCAAAGGTTCATTGCCTTGCAAATCATTCGTATTTCTAGCATGCTCCTTAAAGCTTTTCTTCCTGTATGCACCAGCCTTTTCCTTACCTGTGCTTGGTCTCTCCATGCATTTCTCATTCCTTCTGGGGTGCACCATCAGCATTTGGAGCAGTGATTTTCAGACGAGCCACTTTAGAGTTTCACCTCCAGTGGACTGGGAATGGTACAAATTAACTGCTTTGCTCAAGCAGTAAAAGCAGCCATTACTTCTCAAATTGGGAGTTTCCTCAGTCACCCCCCTTTCTTTTATCCCGTCATTCGACTGGGGATAATTTGTTATGAAGATGAGCAATGTGATCTCTGATAGCAGCTTAAAAGTCTTAAGCTAAAGAAAAAACAAACCAAAAATAAACTTGAAAGAGAACAAAAGAACAGGGTTATGTATAATGGCACAATGGGAGGGGAAGGGCTGGGGGAGCCTAAAAAGAACAGTTGGGAGGGTGTTTTTTATACCAGATTCAAGGCAATGAGCTGATAATGCTGCACTGCTGCTGTGCAGCTCCACCGTTGCGCCTGTTTTCCAAGTCGGAATAGCAGCAGGCTGTGCCCAGGAGGCCTGGATGCTTTTACTCTAAAGCAAAGTTTCCCAAACTGGCTCTTAAGACAATAGTGTGCAGCAGCCGTGATTGACAAGGGATTGCAAAAGCAATTGGAAGCAGCAGCGTGGTGTGGGGTGGCTTTTGGAGACTTGGGATGAGCTGCTTCCCAGCACTCGGAATAGTGCTTAGCGTGGGCTATAGCTCTGCTCTTCTGCTTTGTGCTTGACTTCAGCCTTACAAAAGATGTCCAATATTCACAGGCAGGCTTTAATATTCCTGGGTTTTTATTAAATAAACCCCTGGTGTTTGATACTGAGTTTTTCTAATTAGAAAGGCAAATAACAAGAAAATCCTGGAGGAGAGAGGGGGTGCTGTTTAAGTCTAGGGCTTTTATTTTATCAACCCAGAGGTTGTTTTGTACAGATATTTTGTATTTTTGATAGTGTGACAGCACTGAGAAGAGCTACCGCTTTGAAAAACTAAGTATGTTTTGACTAACCCAGAGCTCTTTGCTTCTAACAAGGGATTGAGTACGCTTTGCTCTTCCTGGGGAGGTGTAGCTGCTTTCCCTTTTAAACAAATCTCGTGCTTTCCGTGTTTTGTTTGGGTTTTTTCCCCCAGCTCAAGTGTAAGGAGATGTGGAGTCTTAATGGCCTGGTGAAGCACCTTTTTGGCAGGCAGCTGCTGAAGGATCAGTCTGTCCGCTGCAGCAACTGGGAGGAGTTTCCACTCAACGAGGAGCAGAAGCTCTATGCAGCCACAGATGCCTATGTAGGTACCACAGGGGATCACCATTCCAACCTCTGGGAATAAATCTCTTCTCTAGTGTGCTCTTAGCTGCTGCTTGTTTCTTTATTCCCTTGTCTGCAGGTGTTCAGTGTAGCTTGTTACCACTTTTGGATGCATTTCCTTCTGGTTTTGTCATTATTAATAGCTGCTTATGAACCAAAAGCCTGTTAAATATAGTGTGTGAGGTGAAATTCAAAGGCAGCTTAGAAGAAGCGCACCATTCTCTGGTGGCTAATACAGGAGAACCACAATATGGATTATCAGGAAGGGTTTAGTTGCATATGAGTTTTGTGGTTCTTTAGAAGCCCCTGTTTTTTCATTATTTTGGATGAAGTTTGGTTTATCTGCAGTTCTGTGAAGGGTTTTACCCATGTGCTGCTGGGTGCCACCTGCTTGCTGGGAGAAAACCATTCCTTATGGCAGGAAATAAAATGTCTTCAGTCTCTTATTTCTAGGCTTAGAGGAAGGGAAGTGGGACAGTGGTTTCTTTCCTGACTTCTAGTTTAGTTACAAGTTCAGCTGCGGAGGGTTTAGCACCTGCAAAGACCAAACCAGTAAGGAAAAGATCATAAATTTTTTTGTGCGTGGTTCAGCTTTTGTAGACAGTTTTTTTTCTAGACAATAAATCTTTCCCACTCTGCACTGTTCACCTGGCCTGCCTTTTGGAAAACATGAGGGAGTAACTTGTTTCTTTTTCAACACGTGTAGCCTAATTAGCACATTTCTGGCTTTAGGCTGTATTTTTCTGTTACAACTCATTATTCATACCAAGGGAAATACTAAACACACCGAATCCATCTTGGTAGGTTTGTAGTTCTTCTCCTGAAGCACGGCATGAAATCGGAATGAGGTGAGCAGATGGTGGCACTGGGAGCTGAGTACTGGGAGCTTTCTGTGTGCAGTGAGCTCGCTGAGATTAACCACTCCGGGATCTGTGTAAGAGTATCCATTCCAAAGGGAGTCCCAAGTCAGTGTTTGGCCTTCAGTGTGGCATTCTGTAACGTGTAACCTGGTCCTGATGGACAGTGGAGTCAGGGAAGTGGTTAATATGGTGTGAGCCATATTCCAGTTTGGAATTTTGCTGGTCGCAATATATTGGTGCCATGCTTTGCCTGATTAACCTTTTCTGTTGTTTTTTCTCTGTGGAGTACTGAGTACTAATTATTTCCTTCTCTCCTAGGCCGGGTACATTATTTATGAAAAACTGAAAAATATGAATAACAGTGACCAGAAATCACTGAAAGGTAACTTGTCCATCCAAGCATAAGGAATTTATTCAATGTACAAGTGCATATTCCATTTCCCAACAGGTTTGTTTTTACAGTATCAGGGTTGTTTGGTGTCTTGGTGATGAGAGATCACTTCCAGAGGGAGCAGATAGTAAAAAGTCTTGGATGCCCAGGGTAACCATACTCTGTGACTGTTTTCCACAGTGATGCAGGAAGGCAGTCTTAGGATGTTGTTTGTTTGTGTTTGTCTCTGCTGTACACAGAGATGGGAAGAATTCCTGCAGTCATTCTGATTTGTTTATGGAAACACTTCAGTGAGTTAATTTCAGTGCTGCTGATGCAGGGACGAATACCTTAATTTCAGATGAAATAATGCCACAAAGCAAACCATGTTAGGAAGTAATGTTTGTATTGAGGCATAGAAATAGAACCCAAACATCTTAGAGCAGCTTAACATTATTTACTTGATTAGAGGTGATGGTAAAATCTTAGGTTTTGTTCAGTTCTATGTTTCATAAAGAAGTTATTGCAGGTAGCTTAAGGCTGAAAAAGAGGTGGTGAGGGGTTTGTTTCCTTTTTGTTTTTGCTGAATTCGACTTTTCTGCCCAAGGCAGAAGTGGCAGTGCTATCCCCCTGATATGAGGTGCAGGTTTTTTGCCTTGGTTTAGTCAGCTTATTCGTGTTAGCAGCTCTTTTCTGGCAGCTGGAGGGAAGCAGGGAGGGACCACTTTGTAGTGGTCCCGTTGTGTACCTGTTTTCCCTGAGCATGTGTAATGGAAGACATGCAGTGGTGAAGTACATGGAAGCTTGGCCTGATTCCCTGTGCCTGATTTTTTAAGCCCTGGAAAATGCTGTCTTACTAGCTGTATGTCTTGTAGGAATGCAGCTACAGGAATGTGAGTTATTTATGTATAGATGTTAAATCCCAATTATTATGGAATAACCAATTGTTACACTTGTTACAGATGCCACCTCTGAGGGTGTGAAGGAGCGCTTGATTTCACTGGCGAAAGAGATAACAGACCTGGCTTCTCATATCCCTGAGTCTTCTGGACAGCTGGAAAACTTCCAGAGGTCAGTGTTTTGCTTTTGATATCTGGGGTCCCACACAACAGAACGCATGTGGTATGAACAGATGTCTGGTACTTGTTTGTTGTTTTCCAAGAAAACTGGTTTTTTAATATGTAGGAATGTGTTTTCACTGGCCTAATTGCAGTGGCTTTGACACTGAACTTGTCTGAATTTAGTTCTGGAATGTAGCAACTGCCTCTATAATTTTGTTTTACCTTCCTTGATTTGCCCTAGGGCTTCAGAAATCTTAGCTGAGATATCAGAGAACATCAGTGCCTTAAAAACCACACTGCTGGGCTCAGGTTCCCCTTCTGGACCGGAGAGGAGCTGTGGTGCAACTCCAACACATTTTGAAGTCAAGTCAGCAAATGTGGAAGCACGAAAAGCAGAATGTACTGAACAACCTGAAGGTGACCTCAACATCTGCTCTGATGCTACACTGGCTGCCCTCTGGGAGGGAGAAATGAATGGAGAGGAGGCACAGGGAGGTAACACTGCTGTGGAAAACGGGGCTCCAGCAGCCAGATTTACAGACAGAGAGGACAGAGATGACTTCATGTCCCTGGACATTACTGAGCAAGAGCTTCAGGTTTTGGAACGTCAGGCTGCAAAGGAATTGGCCAGTGAAGCAGCACCCGAGGTAATGAGAACTTGTTAAGTTCTAATATTTATTTCAGATGCTTTGTTTTTAATCGACAGGCCTCAGAGCTGAATGTTGAGCTTAAATATCTTTGGTAAGAAGTTAAAGCATGCAGAGATGTGGCTTATAGTGGGTACGAAAGGTTGTAAGGCTGTGGGTAAAACAGAAATTACTTTGCTGCTAAGAGGATCGTGTTGATTTTGTAGGAGGCATGTTCCACAGACGATGAACAAAATGTTTCCTGTGTCATTGAGAGTGATGAGGAGCTGGAAATGGAGATGCTGAAAGTGAGTGCCTCGGGGTTTATTTTTCAATTTTTTTTCTAATGATGCTGCTCTAGGATCACAGCGGAGTGAAGCACAGTTAAGGGGAGGGAATATGAAGCAAAACAGTGCTGCTTACAGAAGGTGGACAGAATAAACACATGGATACCTAAAGAATTCAATTTGCTAGTGTTAGACTGGAGTATCCATTGCCTCCTGTGGCATCTTTATTATACCAGCTTGGACTTGATCCACCCACTAGATTTAAGTTATTATAGGTAGATTAAAACTTGGTTTGCATATCATATTACCTCAGGCATTTTATCTACCCTTTCATGCTCCAAAATAACTTTTTTCTTCTTAATTTCTCAGTCTCTAAAAGATGTAGATGATTGTGAAGGAGTTTTACCTGAAGGAGAGTCCAGTAAAGTCAGGAAAACTCCTGACACAGAAGTGGATGTAACAGCAGACGGTGACGAAGATGAAGGCATTGAGGAAGAGGAGGAGGAATATTTTGGTGTGGTTTTTTTCTATAAATTTTAGTGCATGATGAAATAAATACTAAAAAAATCACTCTCTGTAGAAGCAGCAGTGGAAGCACAGTGAGTTTTAGTGGTTGGTTTCTCAAGCCAGGAAGATAAATCTCACCTGGGTTTCTGAGGGACAGCTTGGACCGTGTCAAGATGAAAACAGAAAGGTGTGCCCGGCAAAAGAGAGTGAAGCTGTGCCGTCATCAGGGGATGTCTGCTTAATGGGAGTAAAACAGACGTGGGACCTGTTCAGAACGCAGCAGGGGGGAGGTGACGCCTCCCCTGTCTGCCTTTGTTCTTCCCGTGTTGCTGCTTCATGGCAGAATTCTTAAGAAATTCCGCCTTGGGGGTGATTTTGACCTGCTTTGGGGTTGTCCCTATGGAGACAAATCAAACAGGGAAAGAAAGCTGCAATGTGAGGAGAAGCACACCTTGACTTGTTTGGATGAACCTGTTCCAGATGATGCAGTTATGCATTACAGTCCTAATGCTTTATCTCGTTAATCAAGCCATATGTTCTCCTCATGCAGGGTCTCTGAGGAGCCTCTTTGTTTTTTATAAATCCTTCATTCTAGCCTGAAAATATCTTGAGTTTGATGTCTCTCTTTTCATGGGAATTGCCCGAATTCTAACCCCTGGGCATCACGAACCGCGAGCAGACTGTTGTTTGCAGAGACAGAGCTTTATCTTTTTAAAATTTAATCCCAGATGAGTGTTTTCTCCTCTCTCCCACTAAAGATCCACTGCTGCCAGAACCTGGAGAAAGCCATATCACGTGTCTGAAGACCTATTTTGGGCATTCCTCATTTAAACCGTGAGTATATTTTTTGTTTAAAATGGACACTCTGGGGTGTGTTTTCTCGTCCTTTTTTTCAACCCGGATAATGTTTTTATTACCACTTCCTTGAAAAAATGCAAACAAACAAATCTAGGTCTTGTTTGCAGTCTCTTGTGTTGAAGATAACTGATCCACAAACACTGTGAAAACTGCTGTTATTATTTGTGTTCTCTTGTGAATGTCTCCATCAAATGCTGCTTGCCTGAGTCCTGTTAGAGATCCCCACTCTGGCACTCGTGGCCCTACCTGCAGTACTTAAGAGTGTCTGAGTGGTTGCAGTGTGCAAACACTCCAAGGCAGCCTCAAGGGTCCCTTTAACCCACAATTCAACAGAATATGCAGTTTCATACAATTTACTTGTTATCTGCGGTGGCAAAAATCGAGTATTCCCCTTTGTTTAATTTAAAGGGTCCAGTGGAAAGTGATCAATTCTCTTTTAGAAGACAGAAGAGATAATCTTGTTGTCATGGCAACTGGTAAGTTACCATTGCATCCTAAGAAACAGCAAAAAGTCATTTCCTCTTCGCAGGGAGAGTAGTAAAACAAACATGACTTGGTTTTTTGGGCTCACCAAGACGTTAGAATTGTCTCTTGTAGCTGCATAGAAAGCACGATGTCTCACTTCTGCTTTTTTTCCTCTCAGGCTATGGGAAGAGCTTATGCTACCAGTTTCCTCCTGTGTACACTGGACACACAGGAGTTGTCATCTGCCCTCTGATCTCCCTGATGGAGGACCAGGTGCTGCAGCTGACGTAAGTAATGTGGTGGCAGTGACGTGCTGCTGCTGTATTCCCCGTGGATTCACAGGGATCCTGCCTGTGGCACTTCTGGGTATTTCACGTTGCAGCTTGGTGTACAGCAGGCTGTTGGTGTGTCAGCTGCAGAGCTCAAGGAACACACACAGCCTGTGTCAGCAGTCTCAGGTCACTGGATTTGCCATGTAGGTGAACCAGAGGCTGAGGTTGCAAAGGATGGATGCTGGTGAGAGGTTTCTGAAGGCACTTATTTCTGGATCCACAGGCCTTTTTTGTCCAGACCAAAGTGATGGGAGAGCTGTTTGAGGCTGTGAGAGGTGTGTCAAAGTTTGCTAGGGCTTCCTTTGGGTGTGAGAAGTGACATCTGAACCAAGTGTAGCTGGAAGCTGTAGGCAATCCAGATCAAAAGGCTTTCAAGAGGGACAGTGCAGTAGGTCTCCTAACACCTGACCTCTCCACTTCTTAAGAGATCTGAGGGGGAAACTTGTGCGTGACACCAAATCACTCCGACACGAGCATTTACAGGTGTTGTCAAGATAAATCTCTTTGATTTTTAATACCTGATAATGCTTTCTCTACATGTGCTCGCTTCCTATTGTAAGAGCTATTCACTTCTGACACTTTTTCACTGAAGCTCTGGGAATCATGCTGAGTTGTCTAGTTCATTCCTGCCTTGTCCAACTTGGGAAGAACGGGTCTTTTATGAAAGAGGGGATATGAAGGTGTTTTCAAGTGAAGAACATCAATTATGTGTGGCATTTTCTGCTGCACGTCGTGACTGTGTGCAGATGAATGGCTGGACAGCCTAAGCTCCTCGACTATTACTCAGCAGGGTGTCTGTGTGTTCAGCTGCTGCTTTGACTTTTCCACTGTTTTCCTCAGTGGAAGAGGTTTATTCACTACCTTCCCAGTGGGTCATTCATTTTGAAGGCCGAGGGGACTGAATTTCTACAAACTACAGCAGTTTGTCTGTCAGTCTAGCTGCAGTTTGGACTGGGCAGCTATGGAAACCAAGGGCTCTGCAACAATGCAGTAAATCACCAAGTTAGGAGGTAAAATATTAATTGGTTGAGCTGGTAACTATTATGTCATTAAAAAGCAGGCAACTGATTTAAAATTAGCAGATGCAGCATCAGCAGCTCACAAAAGATTGAACAAGGTAAAAAATGGTGGGCTAGCAAGGCTTTACAACCAAATGTGAGGAACTACAGCAGTGAATAGTTAAATAAAATATATTTAGCGTATTCTTTTGGATGTTTTATTTGTGAACTTGGCTCCTGTGCAAGGAAAATGGTCTTCCTTTCTCTGATTCCTAATTGTACCAATCCAGTGTGTGTCTTGTGGAGACAGCTGGAGGGGAAGTAGAAGAGCATTTGGGTGGCAGGAAGAGCCATGTGCCACTCTTGCTTTTTCAAAAGGTGTTTATTTTTTGCAGAGATCCTTGAAGAAAGTAATCTCTGACCTCACAGCTTGAACTTCTTTTAGAAATGCTGGCACAGGCTGGAAGCTACATCTTGGAGAGTGAGTCTGTTCGTGACTGTGCTTTTTTATTTCTGCAGAATGACAGGGATTCCAGCTTGTTTCCTTGGTTCAGCTCAGTCAAAACAGGTCAAGGATTCCATCAGAGGGTGAGTTTTAGCCAAGCTTTCTGGTACGCTGGGCTGTGACATAGGGGTGCTGGAGGGATAGGATGTCTCCCTGCTCTGTCACTGCTGAAATTCCTGATTCTGGCCCAGCCCTGGAACTTGGCACTCGGGATATTGTTTCCATTCACCCAGGCCAAGAGTGTGGGAGGCTACAGCCACCCTCCTGTGCCTTCTGGCTGGGGAGGTGGTGCTTGTTGACTCAGCTGTGTTCTGATTTATACCTGATTTTAGTCAGGTTTTAGACCTGTGTCTGTCATCAACACCACAGTCCCTCCTTATTCTAAAGGCTGGCAAATCTGTTTTTTCCTTTTCCAGTAATGCCTTGCTTTCCTATTGTTCTGGAATGTTTTCTGTGGTCTTCACTAAAGTCCTCTTGTTCCCTATCAGAAATCTGTTCTTGTTCTCATATTGTTTTTCAATACAATCTTGACTTTACTGAATATAGGTGTCTGGGTTTTCTTTTCTGTGACAGTCTATTTTTTTGGTCTTTCAGGGGTCAGTACAGAGTCATATACATGACTCCAGAGTTTTGTTCAGGGAACTTGGAGTTACTTCTGGATCTTGACCAAACTGTTGGTAAGTTGGGGATAAGATTGTGGGCAAGTTGCCAGGCAGCTTAAATTGATAATTATGTTTAAACCTTGTTGATATTTAAAGACTTTTCACCCATTTCTTGGTGAGAGTAGTAACACCATTTATTCCCATTCATCACACAAGATCCTCTCCTTGATGAGAAAAATCATATGTTTGTCTGAGACAATCAGGCTTTGTGTTACAATCCAGAAAATACAATGAATGACATCTGTAATGGTTATTTGTGAATATGATTGAGAAGCAGTGGGTGGAAAAAGAACTAGCTTGAGGGATGTTGGATATCTGGAGCTTGGATTGTGGTGGGGGGAGAATGTAAAAGCTCTTGGGCCTTTTTTATGAAAAAGGACTTAAAGTTGGTGCAGCAGAAAGCATTCCAGGAACAAAAACTAAAGCACTGCTGGTGACTTGTCAGAAAGCGTGAGCTTGTCCATGCTGTGGTTTTGTGCCCTCCAGGTATCACCCTCATAGCTGTGGATGAAGCTCACTGCATCTCCGAGTGGGGCCATGACTTCAGGAACTCTTTCAGAAGTTTAGGCTTGTTAAAGAAGACTCTGCCATCGGTGAGGTTTGGATATGTTTGGTTTCTGATACAAGAAAAGGGTCTTGTGTGATAGTTTGGAAATATCAGTCTTTCGATGTTGTGGTCCGAGTGTACTGACGATGCTGGTTTTGGAGTTGGAGCAGTCCCTGTCAGTGACTGGGCTTTGGGGTTTTCTATAATGCTTAAACAAGGGATGTTCTGAGCTTGGACTACCAGAAACTTAATAAATTTAAACTGCTTTGGATCCCTGTTCTGTGGAAGATGATGTTCCTAAGCTTGTGGTTTAATATTGAGGGATTTTGTTGTACCTGACTGAGTGGCTTGTGGGACCATGCCACTGATTTCTGGACACTGCTTAAGCACTTTCTGCATAAATTCAGAAACTTAGGCCTGAACTTTACATGCTTATATTAGAAGTTTCATCTTACGTTCCCTAAATTTAGCTAACCACATCAGTAAACTATTGTGGACTCGTGGAAGAGGCACACATTCAGAATAAGACTTCGTATTTCAAGGGTTCTGTCTCTATCTGCTCTCTCAAGAGCTTTGGTCTAAAATGTTCAAGAAGCTCAATATTAACTATATTTTCCAAATGACTGAACTTACCAATGATAAACACATTAAAGTGCCTGTTCACATTCCATCTCACTTGACTCTTGAGGTTTTTGTTTAAAAAAAAAATCAATGAGAGGTCATAGATGTTATTCTGCTTCTCATTGCAGGTCCCCATTATTGCTTTAACTGCGACTGCGAGTCCCTCGATTAGAGAGGACATAGTGAAATGTCTGAAGCTGAGAAATCCCCAGGTCACCTGTACTAGTTTTGACAGACCTAACCTGTACCTGGAAGTTGGACCACAAAGTGGAGACATCTGTAGGGATTTGAAGCAGTTCCTAACTAGGAAAGGAAAGTAAGGATTTAAGCTTGGGTTTGATCCCTTACATATACTTTTTTACAGGCAGGTGGCTTTTTTTGTTCTGTATCTTTATGTGGTGGTGTTGCTGTTATTTTCAGCAGTTCTGTGTATGAGTTTGAAGGCCCCACTATCATCTACTGCCCTACAAGAAAGGCCACTGAGCAGGTGGTGTCTGCACTGAATAAACTCAACGTGGCCTGTGGTACCTACCATGCTGGCATGGGCAACAAACAGAGGAGAGACACCCACCACCAGTTCATGAGGGATGAAATTCAGGTATGGAGGCAACAAAATTCTCTTGGTTCTATTTCGAATTGCAGAGTTTTTGGTAGAAGAAAGTTTTGGGTTATCAGCCTGTGTTGCCCTTGTCCTCTGTCTGCAATTCTGGGCAAAGAAGTTGCTGGTCTGTGCTGACTGGAATAAGGTTCCTGGCTTATCTTTCAAATTTCTGTAGTAATTTCCTTAAAAATGCATGCTATCCAAGGTAAAGGGTGGGAGCTGGACCAAGATCACAGCTTCTATGAGCTGCTTCTTTCCTAGGCAGGTGGGATATCCTGAGACTACTTGTGTTCCTCTTCACGATCTGTTTTGTTGAGAACAGCTACTTGAAAACACTCCTGCATTTGCCACAGCACATCATCGCTCTCACATTTATAATCCTATGGCTGTGCTCTGGCCAAACTCAGACTTAGCACTGTGGGTCTGAAGCTCTTGTAATTCAGGCTGAATTTTGGGTCTGTAGCAGCAAATTCACACCAAGTATGTGAGCCTTAACCCAGGTATATTCTTTGGGATCCCTTGGCTCCTGTTTTGCAGTGCGTCGTGGCCACGGTGGCGTTTGGAATGGGCATCAATAAGGCAGATATCCGGCTGGTTATCCACTACGGCGCCCCAAAGGAGATGGAATCCTATTACCAGGAAATCGGGAGAGCTGGGCGTGACGGGCTTCCTGCTGCTTGCCATGTCCTGTGGACTGCGGCAGACTTGAGCTGTAACAGGTAAAGCTCTGGGGGCAGCCCTTTTCTCCCTCCTCAGGGCCTTTTGGCATGGATCTCTGCAGTTCAGTAGCCTGTGGGCTTGGAAGAACCTCTCTGTCTCTCTCACCTCTACCCTCCTTTGGATAATGTTTAGAAGCATATGGATACAGTGCTCTCCTGAGTATGCCTTGTGCTCTGAGGATCAAGGTGGTGGAGAAGCAGACAGGCAGCTTTGGTTTGGCTCTAGTAGGATATGTCTTCTAGCTCTTCCTGCTAGAGAATTGGAGAGCACTGTGGTGTATTTCAGTTTTGGTGGTGTGGGCCTGGTGTGGTCAGTATTTAAGGCTTTGCATTTTTTGCTCCTGTCTGACAGACGCCTCCTGAGCGAGATACGCAGTGAGAAGTTCCGGCTGTACAAGCTGAAGATGCTGGCCAAGATGGAGAAGTACCTGGTGTCCAATAGCTGCAGGAGGAAGTGAGTGCTGGGACCTGTTTAGTGCTTTGTCACTGCAGGCAGCTTTGATAAGAGCCGCTGTGACTTGGTCACAGCTGGGGCTTGTAACCAGAAGGCATCTTGGACTCACAATGTGCTCTACAAGCACAGAACATTATATTCTATATTAACAGCAGTATCAAAAGTACAACCCTCAGCACATCAAGTGTTTCCTTATTTGCCTTTTTTTGAAAAAAGAGTTTTTCTTTAGAGGAATCAAGGCTAAGTAATTGGTTCCCTAGTGAATTAATTAATGATGCTGATTTCAACTCCATTTTCTGCAATAAATTTCATGTGTAAATTCTTGGTCATTTATTGAATTCTTTTCACTCCCTTGGGTAGAATCATCCTGTCTCATTTTGAAGACAGACAACTTCGAAAGGTTTCCTCTGGCATCATGGGCACAGAAGAATGCTGTGATAATTGCAGGTCCAGGTAAGCTTTCTTCCCTGAAGGCTGATCCTAGAGGTTATGTTCTCTCAGACTGACTTACAAGGCAAATTATCTAAAAGAATTGACTTTCATGCATCTGATCTTGCAGCTGTTCAGCCCGAGGTTTATTTTTGAGCAGCTCTCTAACCTTTTTCTAATGAGTTGAGCAAGCCATGATAAGCTCTAAGTTAGGCTGTGGGAAAGCCTGGAAACAGAGCTGGATCACAGTTCCTAAAAGGGGTTTAGAGCAACACTCTGAAACTGTGAAATTCACTTTTGTTCATCAGTTTAAGCCCTGCTAGGTAATTAATCTCAAAAGACAACACTTGCAAATGGTGTGTGGTGTACCAGGTGTCTAAGGCTAAATTGCCCCAGTGTCCAGGGAGCTGTTCTCCTGTGCTGACACGTGCTCTTTTAACCTTGCTAATAATCTCATGGATGTGCTGAGGGGGACTCAGGAGGCTGACAATCACAGAGGTATGAGCAGAAACACCTTGCTCAGTTTCTCCTATAGTTATAATAAAGCTTCCCCTCTAGTGAGAGTAAAGGACTCCTTGCTCTTGCTGGTAGTCTGATGCTTTCTGATCCCAGGCAAGATGTTAGGCTGTGTTGCTTTCTGGAGAAGGGTTATCAATTCAGCTATGCTTCTGTAAGACAAGGATTAGGAAATCTTCGCCCGGAATCTACTAAAACTAAGTGAAAAAGGAGTTTTAGAAGATCATGATTTCCATCTTTGCAGTCACCTTGCTGTGCCCATAAAGAGCGGGTAGTGAATTTGTATTGCAGAACTGAAATCACTCAAAATAGATAATTTTCCTTTTTCTCCTTAGAAGTGGTTTGTGCCAGTAATTTCTCAATGGGTTCTTTCAGTCGGTAATAAATGCGTTAGCAAACCTTACATAGCCTTTAATGTGGTTGCTCTTTACTCCTGATTTTCTTTTTTCCTTTATGTTCTTAAAGAAACAGGCAAAAGCTTCGAAGTGCAATTAAAGAAATGTTATGCTGTCCAAATATTTAAATACTGAATTCAAAAGATTGCTGTGACAATGTTCTGTAACAGCAGCTGTTGGGTTGGGCAGTTGTGTGAGAAGTTACCTTGATAGAAATATAAATGTTTTGAAGTTACATTGATACAAATAATTAAATGTTTACATGTATAGAACTACGACCGAAATTAGAAACTCAGTACAAGTCAATCATTTGTGGTTATTTAATTTAATGATTTCATTAATCACTGGGTTGACAACATTTGGAACAAGGGAGAGGGGACTTGGTTTGTTTGTGTTAAACTTGGCTTCCATTGTGCCTTTCAGAGGCTCCTGCCCTGCAGTCCCCAGTGACTTCCAAGGCGGTCTGCAGGACTTTGGGAAACAAGCGTACCAGCTGCTGTCTGCAGTGAGCGCCCTGGATGAGAAGTTTGGGACCAGAATGCCAATTCTGCTCCTTCGTGGGTCTGTAAGTGATGGTCCAAGTCCTTGTGTGTGTTCTGAGTGGAGGGGCTGTTACATCAATCCATACATGGGTATGCATTCATGTCCGTGTGTGTATACCATTTTTCTTGGAGAGATGGAGGTTTCTATAGAGAGGTAGTCTTGACTTTGGGAAGCTGCTCAGCTCCACTCCCCATGCAACAAGCAAGATGATTGGCCTTTAATTTTTTATGAAAATGCATCATTTTGATTATCTTGAAAGAAACCACCTTTTCAGAATGAAGGATGAACATCTTGGCTTAATAATTAGCTGGCTTATATTTGAATAATTCCACTGTAGCATTGTGTTGCCGGTTGACTTGGAGCAGTGACGTGGGAAGTAGAGTACTAGGATGAAAATATATTATTTTTATACACCTTTTAATTTTAATTGGTTTGAAATACTAAGCAAGAAATTGACTGGAAATAAAATCAGAATAAGAACAAAATCACTTTCTATGTTTACAAACTGAGGAGAAAAAGAATGACCTGTAGTACTTGGTAAAACTGCATGAGTTATGGCCCTTGTTTAATCTTTTAAAAAATTTAAGTTGCTGATGATCACACAAGTGTATCTAGTGAAAAATTACCTCATCACAGCCTTGGCAGAAAGTGGATTAGGAGTGAAATAGGTTAGAGGAGGCTCCTCACATACTGGGTTTTTGGTTTACTGGTTGTATTTGAAGCTTTCTTCCACAAAGACTGGATGAATCTGACAGATTCTTTCCAAAATTTCAGGGCTCTCAACGCTTGCCAGAGCGGTACCGGAAGCACCCTCTCTTTAACAGTGGAAGAGAGTGGCCAGAGAACTGGTGGAAACTGCTCTGCCTGCAGCTGATAATGGAAGGGTTCCTCAAAGAAGTCTCAGGGCGTAACAAGTTTGCAACCATTTGTGTGCTCACCCAGAAGGTATTTCTGGTTGTGAAATGAGCCACTGAGAGCTCCTCCTGAGAAATCCATAGCTGAGCCATGTGGTTTATTTCTCACAGGGTAGAAATTGGCTGTTGAAAGCTGGATCTGCCTCAAATGCAAGTCTTCTGTTACAGTCCAGTGAAGACCTTAATCTGCAGAGACCTTCTTCAAGGTAATTGTAGCATGCGTACTCTTGAACACTTCTTTATGATATCAGATCTGACTCTGAAACCCACTTTCGGAGATGGCAGGGTTGAACAGGAGGAGGCTTTGAGATCCTCAGTGGTTTGGGGTTTTTTTTCATGAAGAATGGTGATTCTAATAATTAATAACTTGATTTGCCAAATACATGCCTGTACCAACTTGAAATAAGTTTGTTTAGCAAAATGTTATTTTTTCAAGGGCAGGGTCACTATACAATGGAATTGAGATATAATTAATTCCATTACAGCAGCAGATCTTCGCCTGTGTTCTCCAGGCAGCGCTCCCCAGGCACAAAAGGAACAACACAGTCACCAGGCAAGCAGGTCTGTACCACTACAGCCCTCCTGCAGTGGGATCCATCCTTGCTCATATTAAAAAAATATCCCAACTTGCAAACATATCACAAATTAATCTTTTATTAACAGCAAACTCAGTGAAAAGATGGTAAATCAGCATTTGTCTTGTTCTTCTGTTTTTTTTATAGAAATCTCTATATGAGATGTTCGCATATGAAAGAAAAGGTGCAACTCCTCCAAGAAGCTCTAACATGCTTAACAGGTACAGGATTTGGAATTAAAACAGAATTACCTAACTTTGTGTTAATGGGAATACTGCTTGTAGGGTAATCCTTAAAATGAGCATACTCCTGTGAAGTGACTGTGGAAATGTTTAATGCATTAAAAAAAGACAAGTGCCTAAAACTTGCTGTATACTGCATTATATTTCAAAATATATTGTATTTACAAGATTTGACAGTTAACATCAGGGAGCGTGGAGGGCCCTGTCTTTTCACACTGGTCTGGAGAAAACTGAGACCAAATTGAGGCTCCCTCAGGTCAAAAGGAATCCAGTAACCTCTTGCAAAAAGCAGACCAAGTAATTTGTTTTCCTGGCTCATGTGCTGCTTCAGATTAAATGCGCCTTGTATTTCTGAGTGGATTCCTCCTCCAGGCCACCATTCTAGTGCTGGCAGATGACAGGAAAAAAGGCTGTATCACTTAGGTGAATAGTTGCCACTGCAGCTATGTGAAGATAAATTATTTTAGGGACAGTTAAAATCCAAATCAGGTTATTCTGCACTGTGCTTGGGAAAGGAGGCTCTTAGTCCAGCTTGTATGCTAACAGATACAGCAGTGTAATCATGGCAGTCCAGTTAAGGGTAAATGTCCCTGAGTCTGTGAGCCCATGGACTGGGAGCTGTGCTAATTCCACTCAGCACAGCAGCTGTGTCCCTGTCACTGAGAGTTTTAAGGTTATCAGTGCTGTTTGCCAGGATTAGTGTTCTCAGCCATGGGCAAAAATGAAAGGTGGGATACCACAGGGGACAAGTGATTGTTAGGCTTGTTCTTGTTAAAGTTATGGGAATCCAGCTCTTGAGATTTATTGGTGGGTGGGGTTGGTTTTCTCTCCCCGAGCTCTCACAGATGTTATTTCATCTGTTTGAGCTTTGTACAATAAGAGCCTATTTTTAAGTTAAAGCACCAGAACAGAAATTGTGGCATCAAGGATGCTGCTGGTTCTACCCCAATCGGCTCCAGTCCTTCCTGGGTGCAGAGCTGCCATGAGGTGCTGTCAGAGCTGGCAAAATAAACTGGGCTGCTGCTCCCCCACAGCCTTGAACCCAGTCCCTGAATAAACTGATCTCCTGCAAGACTTGCTTCACACTTGATTTTCTGTCAGTGTTTCAGGGCGCTCACCACTGAAATCTCCTTTGAAGCCCCAAGAACCAGGTGTTTCCTCCCAAGAAAAAGAACTAGAGGTAAGCTTTTCTGGGATAGGGAGGATATCTCTGAATTGCAGTCAGCCTGCAAACCACAGTGGTCCTGTGTTGGGGCAGCTGGCTGGGACAGCTCTTAAAATTACTGAGTTGTTTTGAATGGAAGCCCTAGAATAGGATTTAAATACATTAGGAGGGATTAATGGATTGCAAGTTTTTTGTGCATTATTGGAAAGATCAGGGAAGTGGTAACGTTTTCTTGTAACAATGATACCTATGAGTGATGTAGAGCTGCTTCATGAGAATTTGGCTCCTTGCTTCCCAGGCTGCTCTGTATGGCAAGCTGCTGACTGCTAGACAGAAGGTAGCTAATGAGAAGGAAATTCCTCCAGCTGTCTTGGCAACCAATAAGATCCTGGTGGAGATGGCCCGGATAAGGTAAAGCCAGCATGCAAACATGTTGTACAAACTGGGGAGGTTGCAAGCCAAGCCACAAATCCCCTTCCTGCTTCTGTTGGGAGAGTGGGGCACCTCAGCTGATGAAGCATGTGAAGTGCCTCCCTCAACTACTAAAAGGCATTAGACAGCAGTATTTTGGGAATGTGTATGTTGTTGCATTCTTCATCTTAAACCAGGCCTACGAGCATTGAGAACCTGAAGAAAATTGATGGTGTATCTGAAGCCAAGTCCACCATGTTGATGCCTCTCCTGGCTGAAATTAAGGACTTCTGCCAAGTAAATGGTTTGCAGGTATGATGAACTCAAGTGTTTTCTCCTTGGCAGGTGCCTTAAGGATGTGATTTGGTCTGCAGCTGTTTGACTCCATGGAATTGTCTTTCTGTTTCACAAAAAAATACTATCATCTAGGAATGGGAACCAAAAGCATTCCTAGTTTTTCAGTTGTTTCAAGGAGTCTGTGTTGAGAAAGTGTAGCTCAAATGGAGGAGTTCCCCATGAAGCCTGAATGCCTCAGTTTGTTCTGATGGAATAGTTTCACATGAAATGAGGAATACCTAAGATGATGTGTTGGCCTTGGCACTTTTTTCTGTATGGTTTCCTTTTCCAAGTTCCTTGGACAATGCCATGCTGGTTTTAATAACATGGAAACATGTGAGTGTCCATCTGGATTCCCTCCTTGCTTTGTCTTCTTTTTTTTTTTCTTAAATAACATGGAATTGGGGTCAAACCCAACCTCCAGAGAGATGAATGATTCTGTTAATGTTACTCCTTCAGATAATGCAAGGGTGATCCATTGGTTATCACTGAGATATGACTAATTTAATTCTGCTTTATCTCACTCAGACTGACACATTCCCCACAGCTGAATCTAAGGTTCCAAAAGAACCAGCTCCCGGGAAGAGCCCTAAAGCCCTTTCTCGCTCAGACCAAGTCACATACATCCTGTTCCAAGAGAAGAATCTCTCTCTGGTAAGCTCTTCCCTGTGGAGGCTTTTGCTTTGCTGAAAACTGACAGCAGGGATGCTTTATTTAGAGGAGGGGAATGTGGAAATTCTCTTGAATCCTCTGCACAGTGCTAGGGTGGGATTGCCTTAAAATTCTGAGACAGTATCTTTCCTGGGAAATAGCAGAATTCTCTGAGTTACCCATGTGAAACAGTGATACGGAAAACTGCGGTGGGATACAATGAGTTTTTAATTCCACTGTAAGAAACTCAAGTTGCTTTGGGTTTTGCTTTGCCCCTCCCAAGAGGGTCAGGTGGTCCCCAAGTTAAAAGTGAACCTAAGGACAAATTAACAAGAAATAGTTGTACAATTATTAATGGGCAACTTGTTCCACTAATCCTGATGATGTGCACAGTGTGTGTATTCCTTGTGGAGAAATGAGTAGAAACTTGAAACCTGCTTTTTGAAGAGTACAAGATTGCAGCTGGAAATCTCTCCTTGAGAAATACAAGTTTGGGTCAATCAAGTTGGAGATGTTTTTCTGCAAGGCAGATCTTCTAAGAGGAGAATTCACCCAACATGGGAAAATGAGGGGGAATTTGTTTTGGTGCTGTTATCCATGTTTTGCATGGATGTTCTTTCTGTATCATGTGGGCCCCTGTAAGGTCGGGTGCACCACAGCTGCTTCATCTCGGCTAAGTTCAAGGTGAGGTGTTGCACCCAAGCCGTGAAGTAGTAGTAGTTTTGAGAGAGAAAGACACTTGACAAGCTGGAAAAGAAATTAGGTAACTCTCAGGAGTAATGCCGTTTTTGGGGGAGCCTCATTGCAGTGCTGTGTGCTGGTGTCTCTGCACTGTTTTTCGGGAATGACACTTCCACCATTGAATCCCTTCTGCCTTTGTTTCCCCAGAAGGCCATAAGTGAGTGCAGATCTCTGCCCCTTGCTGTGGTTGGCACGCACCTGCTCCAGGCCCTGAAAGCTGGCTATGCTGTGAGCCTGGAGCGAGCAGGCTTGACTCCTGAAGTTCAGCAGGTCATTACGGATGTTATCCGCAATCCTCCCATTAACTCAGGTGAGCTTCTCGTGGCAGGTAGAACCCATCAATCCTGGAAGGCTGGGGCACTGCCAGGGGGGTCACTGCTTTCCTTTCAAGGTTTGCTTGTAAACTTAAGTCTATTATGATCCTTACAAGTGGGGCAGCCCTTTACAAATCCTTTATCTCGAGTGTATGGAAAAGATTGAGACATCCCTCTTAAATCTGTATTTACCCAAGTGTTTTTTGAGAAAACATCAGCCTGACAAAGTATTCCTGTAAGTACTGGCATCCTCAGAAAACACACTGGGAATTTATCACGTGATTTTGTGAGTCAAACTTATACATTTTTATATTCTTACTTCTTCTATGCTTTAATCCATCCTGTGCTTTAATAAGGGGCAACCAATGTGTTTTATAACATACGAAAACTGAATAAGGGGCAAGAAGCTTGAACAATTAATATTGTATTTATATTTTTTTCAAGACACTACCAAAATTCAAGAAATTAGAAAACTTACTCCTGCAAATATTGAGCTGTATCTCATCAAGATGATGATTGCACTATTGGAGAAAGACGATAGAAATAAATCTCAGGAAGGCTTAGGCATCAAAAGAAGGTTGGTGTGGCCTGAAGGGCAGCAGGAAAAAACAGGACCAAATCAAATAAGCAGGGAAGGTGCCTTGTGGAATAAAACACAGGTTAGTAAATGAAGGAATAAAACTCTTTTTCTGTAAAATAATGTTTTCTTTGAAGGAACAGACTAACAGAATGTTGTTGCTGTTTCCAGCAGTGCTTACTGTCTTGTCTTCCCAATCCAACTCTCCCCTCTCCCTCAGTTTTGAGTAGAACTGCCTTCTCCTTCCCAGAGGAATGCTCAGAGCAGACACTGGGGATTCTTTTTGGATCAGTATTGACCTAGGAAGACATGACAAGTTCTTCCCAGTAGGAACACTTGGATAAGCTGGGTCCTTCATAGGAGCCAAATGCAGTTTGTGCCCTTGCTTGGCTTCTCTGCATTGGTACCTAATAACCACACTGATGTAGGAAAAGAGATTCTTCTATGCAGGAAGCAGGAAGGTAAAGAGGATGAAAAAGCCAGAGACAATGCCAGCCAGGAATGTCTCTCTTTGGATTCCTATGTTGCTTGAAACGGCTGGGCACAGACTGATACCAAGTGTCTCCTTGGGGCCAAATCCTGGAAAATAAGGAGATCTTTGCTGCTGTTTGAGGAAATCCAGGATAGTCTGAGCCCTCTGCTGTCCTCTCTGACGCCATGTCCCAGTTCAGCACCTTGCACAAAGGGCGCCCTGCAATGAGTGGCTCCTGGTGGGAATGGTAAAAAGAAATACCATAATCCCAAATTGTGCTGCCTATGCTGGGATTTCATGTCTGTTCCTTTACAAGGTTTTGGGCTGATTTTTTAAAAGACCAACTCGATTTGTCAAGCATTGCCATTTTGCCAAATTGATTTTCTTGCATCCCTGAGTGCTGTTTTGTTTCTACAATATCTATGTCAGCACCACGTTTTTCCTGCAGTTGACCTTCTGACAGTCCAACTGCCTCAGCTCTGATCACTCTTTTTCCTGCTGCTGTTAGCTCTTGGAGCTAATAATGGGAATGACATGCTATAACTAATCAAATTAATATAATCCAAAGGAGTAGACTGCAAATCCAAAAGATAATCCAAACAGTCTTTATTTACTTCTCCTTCAGAAGATATCCTGGTTCTAATAATTTTCTGTAGCAAGCAATTTTAAATCTGTTAATGGATGTTCTTGGATTTGAACGGCCTGACATTGCTGCTGCTTTTACAGGGTAATTGGATCAATCCAGCATCCAGGGAAGGAGCAGAGAAAACCCCTCTGCGTGTGGTGCCTTTGGCTTCGGTAAACAGATATTCTTACTCTAATAAAGCACAAGCCATTAGTGAGGATTTTGGTAACACAGGGATGTGTAGCTGATACAAAAATCTCAGCATGACTACTGCAACCTATGACAAGCAGGATGGTAAAAAAACATTAGTTAATATCTCTGTGCCCACTGTGCTGTTTTTAACTGACACTTTTGCTGTAAAAACACATTTGAAAATATAACACTTGTGAGTCAGAAGTAAATATTTCAAGTTTTCAGAGCCATAGGGATGGAGGAAGTGTTTTTCTCCACTGAAAAAAAAAAAAAAGCCCAAGTACAAGTTCCAGTTGCTGTGTATTTGAAATGCATGAACTTCACTTGCTCAAATTTTATTGTGGTGAAATGAGTAAGAAATAGGTAGTGCCCTCATTAAGCAGAGGTGTTGGAACTTTGTTGATGATGGACTGTGACAAAAGTAACATTACTTTCTGTCCCATGGGAAGGCTGCAGGGAGTGTGGATGCTAGCCGGGCAGGGAGCAGGGGGGCAGCAGGCCCCTCGAAGCCCATCACCCCCGCCTCGTCCAACCAGCCTGCCCTCAATCCTGAGGAGGAGGAGCTTGTTGCCGACTCTCAGCCAAAGGTGAGACTGCAGGAGCACAGCCCAGACTTGGTGATTTGGGTGGGGATCCTCAATAAACCAAATTCCCAGCTTCTGTCTGGGTTCCTGACTGTGCCTAAAAGCTTGGCCTGGCTTGCCACCCCAGTTCTCACATCGACATCCCTGATGCAGTGATGCTATGTTGCTTTGACTGCCCTTGCTCTGCCCCAATATCCCGTGTGGACAGCAATAGACCGCTGTAGGAAACTTTTCCCCCAGTACATTTTGTCAGCTGTCTCATGGCAAATGCTTTCAACATTTTCAGAGGACATTTAGTTCCATTTTCTTCCTTTTAAGTGCACAGGGTTTTGTGAGGCTGTGCTGATCACAATTAAGGATTTTTGCACTGGTGTCTTCAGGAACACAAGTTGTATGAGCAGACACTTAGTGTTTTTATTAAAAAGGGGGGTTCATGTCTCTGCCCAGCACCACTTGTTCAACCCCTTGCTTCAGTTTGAAGCTGGATATTGCTGTGAGTGCAAATCTCTCTAAGGCTTGGTTCTCAGAGTTTAATTCTTAGTCCCTTAGTTACTTGAATAAGGTGTTGGATTTAAGCGAGGCATAAACCTTCCGTGACCAATTTGGATGGTTCATGGCTCCAGCTGAGCATGAATTTGAGGAGCAGAGCTGTGCAAATGAGCCAGGCTGTGAATGTGCATTTCCTTGCATGTTTGTGCGTTTGTTTCCTTCCAGAACTCTCATCTCCCCGCTAAGAGGCGAGTGCCGGCATGGTTTGGAACCTCAGCAGCCACAGCTGAACCTGTAACCCACACCAAGAAATGCAAAACAGAAACCAGAAAAGGGATTTTCAGTTGAACGTGGAAATCATGACGATTTTTTTTTTTAAATCCTCTTTTCCACCACCAGGAGCATTATCTGCACAGACTGCTGCCTCACAGGGGCTTTAATTGCCCTTGCTCTACTCAGCATTCCTGCTGCTGCCTCTTCTCTTCCTCTAGATGCACTTTCAGGACTTTTTTTTGTACTGCGTGAAATCGGATGTTTATAAAAAGAATTAAACAAACAACCCCTTTGTTTGTGTGTGTGTGTGTGTGTGTGTGTGTGTATGTGTGTGGTGTCCGTGAGGGCGGGCAGGCCCGGGGCGCGTTGCCATGGCGACGCGCGGCCGTTTCCGGGGCGGGGCGCGCGGGGGCTGCCGGGAGCGNGGGGGCAGGGCCGGGGCCGGGATGGGAGCGGAGAGCGGGGCGTGGGAGCGCCTTCCCCGCTCTCTGCGCGGCTGTCGGGGTAGCGAGGCACCCGCACCCGTGGTTTCCGGTCGCCCGCCCGCCGCGTTGCCACTTTGTTCCCTCCTTCACCCGGTACCCGGCTTTCCTGCCCCGGTGTGACCGTGAGGGCTGGTTCGGCATTGCCATTCTCCACCGTCACACTCTTTAGGGTCGCGGTGGTGCGCTGACACCTTTACCCTGTTACTTAAGTCCATATTCGGGAAAAGGAGGAGCAAACAAGAAGTGAATTGCTCCCCAGGGATGTGGTCGCAGCACCAATCCTGACACAGCTGCCGGAGCGTTTGCACAACACTCCCAGGCCCAGAGTAAGATTCTTGGATTGTCCCGTGTAGAGCTGAGAGTTGGACTCACTGATGGGACCCTGTGATTTCCATCCAACTCATACTGTGTTATAAACAGGTATTTCTGCTCCTAAATACCGTATTGACGCAGACACCTTTTTCTCGAATTTTCCCTGTGGCAGAATCATGGACCCCAGCTTGCTGAGGGAGCGGGAGCTGTTCAAAAAGCGAGCCCTCTCCACGCCGGCCGTAGAGAAACGCCCAGCCCTCTCCTCGGAGTCCTCTGCCTCCAAGAAAAAGAAAGCCAAGGTAGAGCAAGGGGGCTCCTCCAGCTCAAAACAAAACACAGGTGGGTGGAAGTCTCCTGTCCTGCAGCTGCTCAGTGTTTCCCGCTGCTTGTGGTCTGTTAATGTAAATAACATTATATCTGTGGGTTTTGCTGGTGGCTGTTGTCATTCTTTCTCTTAAATTACCCCTTTTTGTTAAGAAATTCATTTGCACAATGTGAAGAAACATATTCCCAACCAGGCATATGTGTTAAGCCTGATCCTGTAGCTTGTACACTGTTGCTCTGTTGGAGAAATTGCCACTGTCAAAATTATTCAGGTGAAACTGCTTTGATTTGTGAATTTCAGTGCCTGCTGGACAAGCAGCAGCAGTGGTTTCATTGATTTTGTCTGTGTTTGCCGTGTTGGATAGGGCCCAGAGCAACCCACTCCAGGGGACTGTGTCCCTGTGGCAGGGGATTGGAACTAGATTATCTTTAGGGTCCTTTCCTGCCAAAACCATTCTAAGATGCAATCGTTATTTCTGGCAAGAGAGCCCCTAAAACTTTTAGGTAACTCTAAGTTGAGGGGTATCCATACATGAGATGGATTTTGCGAGGTACATCTTGTCGGGCTTGCATGTTGTAATTAACAGTTGTCCTTGTTTTACGTGGGAGCTAAGCTTTGCTTGAGAGCACCAGGGCTTCCAGAGGTGTCTGCCGGTTTTACACTAGGAGTTGTGGCATTTCCCTGGGATAGTGGCACTGATAATGCATTTCTCAGTATCAAATAAAGCAGCACCAAAAATATTGGGAGTGTGTGGAAAGTGCAGCACCGGGGAGAGGATTTGCTCCAAAAGCAGTGGCAGTACTTGAGTGTGTCCTAAAGGTCAGATCAAATGCCAGGAGTTACTAAACTACAAAATACCCTGTTGAGCAAACTCAGTCCATGCTCATATTTTGAATAATACCACCCATGGCTCTCTCCTAAACTCCAAAAGAAACAATAGAGCTAAAAACAACAGAGAAAAACACCAGGGGGGTTGGAAGGAGTGAGGCATCCTCTGTCCCAAGGGAAAAGTAGGGAATTTGGATATGTGTCTGCAGCTTCTTGGGCACCAGAGAAAGTATCAGCCAGGCATTCTAAAATAAAGCAAGGGAGGCCAGGTTTTCATTAATCCGTTTTTCACGCCCTCCAAATAAAACAAAATTCTATGTGGAATATCCTGGCCTGTGTCTCCAGCGTGAGCGGGGTTTGCTGGGAAGAAGGGAAGGGCAGTCAGGAAGAGGGCAGGGGATACAAATGTGAGTCTGATCTGCAGGATTTAAGCAGATAAGGAAGGTTTCATGTCGTTTCTGTGGTTTTGGTTGGCTGAGGGTTACTTTAAGTGCTTTTGTGACTGTCAGACCATTTGCATGCACAAATAGGGACACAGTGTGGCTCTGAGGAAATACACTTGATCTTCTATGCCTCTGACTGCATTCCAGAGAATACCAGAAAGGTTCCATGGTTTCTATAACATTTTGATGCTGTAGAGTCAAAATCCATTGCCTCAAAACCCACTTTTTATTTGACTTGCCAGACTGGCAGGTGCCTGTCAGGATATGTGGATGTCAGAGATGGGTCTGGGGAGGCGGGGTAAAAACCTGATGTTGAAGAATCGCTGTCCCACCCTCCCGAAGAGACAAAAACTTAGGTGATCAGTGACCACAGAGGTGATAAATAGGGTCACAATGTTTGTGCGTTGGCGTGGATAGTCCCTGAGTGTCTAGTGCCCACAGGTCTTCCCTCTCTCTGTGTTTCTGTGATTCTGTGACTCGGAGAACCTGCCCTTGTCACTTTTTGGGGAGGGAGAAGTATGGAGACCATGACAATCTTCAAATGACCGCACAGCTAAATCTGGCCTGTGTGTGAAGACTGTCTCTAAGCTTCCCACTGCTCCTACAGTGATTACTACATGGAGATTATTATCATTATTTCAACAAGTTGCTTGAAAAAATTCAAAACTGCCTTGTTTACTCAGTTCAGAACAGTAACTAGAAAATAAATGAAATAGATCGAATGTGTTTGTTTCATTTTATTAATCAACAGTAAGTTGTGGCTACAGTCTTAGTCTTTATCTTAAGACCTTTGTGTCTGGTCTCCGCCGACAGTAGTCAAGAGCCAAAATCTTCAGGGGCTGTGTCACGGGAAGGAATCATCCTGAGTCTTCTCTAGTTCTGTGCAAAGGGACACCTTTGTCTTCTGTTCCTTGTGCTCACACCCATTCCCCTTTATAGACCTGTGAAATAAAAAGCTGGGATGAGTCCCAAGGTTTGTCATTCTGTGTGCTTCTCAGGAAGGCAGAAGAACACATCGCCAGCGCAGCACACGCTGCCTTCTATGTGCAGCCATGATTGGCATTTTGTGGGAATGCTGCAAGTGTCCAGAGCATTTGCTTTTAGAAAAGAGACATTTATTAATTCAGTGCGTCCCAGTGGCCACTCTGGCCTCTCTTGAGTAGGACTTTGCAGGCTGATGCTGTCACATACAGCAGAAGGTAATGAGTCATTGTTATCATCACTGATATTATCTTCATCATATAGTCTGAATCCTAAATTTTCTCGTACTTGGGGCATCAGCTTCCGTTAGTTGTGCTTATAGTTTGATTTTGAGCTCAAAGCCTTCTCTACATGGGGGCTGGTCCTGGCCAAACTTCACTGTAAGAAGTGTGTCTGAGATGAATGGTTGCATGGTTTTATGATTGCAGGAGGGAGTTTGCTTCTCCAGGTGAATCACTGGACTAGCTGTGCTAGTTCCTAGTGCCCTGGGTGTCTTGTGACTCCATCTCACCAACCAGGAGCAGCACGAGTCAGTTAGCAGGTCTGCCACTGTGTCCAGAGCTTCTGGAGCTTAGTCATACTCAACCTGAGAGAGTGATTTGATATATTAATTTTTTAAAAATATATAATTAATAGCACAGAGTTATTTTGGAAGTGGATGGACTGTAAGATCACTTAATGGCTGTGGCCATTTAGGTGGGGTTTGTTTCCTTCATGACAGGAATGTCATTTGGGGTTGATACAGTTAAATAACTGGTCCCACATGTAGCTTTGCCCTGAGACATTTCTGTGTGGAGTGTGAAAGACTTGCCAGGAATTACCAATGGCCACACTGTTGGATGCTGTTATTACAGTTGTCATTTGTAACTGCAAAACTTGAATGGTTTTAAAAATCAGACACAGTTACAGAGGACGAACAACCTGGTGAGCTACAGGCATGAGAGGTCTGTGGTCAGGTTGTGAGCAAGGTGTGAGTATGAAGTCTGGGATGTGTCAGCAGGCAGATGACGTAAAGTGAGATTCTCCTGTGCAAAGTGACGCTGCCCTCACTAACACAGGGCTGATCCTGGTGTGGCCTCCTCTGTGGAACATGTTGGCACCTGAAAGCTCCATGTGGGCTGGGTGACATCCCCCTCCTCGGTGTGGGAGGCATGCTTGTGTTCCTTGGCAAGAACTCCATCAGTTCCAGTTTGGCTTGGAAAGTTTGGGATAGTGATGAGAGATCCAGCGTGTCCAACTCCCTGTAGTAGTGTGGTTGCCTGAGAGGCAGCAGCCTTGGGGCAGAGAAGTGTCCCTCTTTCTCCTTGGCAGGATTTTGTGGAAAGGGTCAGATACTCCGAAAGTAATGGGATGCTCAGGTCTCCACACCCAGAAATTGTTGACCAGGCTGAATATGCAATAAGGGGAGAACGGTTCTCTGGAGCTCGCGAAGTGGGGGAAGAAAGGGTCAAACTACCCTTAGGAGGATTAGGAAAGACCTTTTTAGGGATACATTGCATGTTGGTTTCGCTTTGCTCCCACCACCCTCTCTTCTGAAAACAAGAAACCCATAATAGTGTTGCTGAAAGCTAGAATTAACCCAATCCTCTCCTGCTTGAAGGGTCTCTTGCCATTCAACCCATCTCTCCCATCTTTTTTCTTACCCCTTGTCTGTCTGTCCTGTCCCTGTGTGGTTGATTTGATGAGACAACATTGCTGTCTTTGCACTGAATGTGATCAGATTGTTGAGCATTTTTATAAACGTTTTCTTCAGTTAAGCAGCACAGTTTTATGCTTGTTAGGCAACATTTGTTCGGTCAGGTAGACAATATCTATGCTAGTCACTCTATATAAACAGCAAAAATTCATCTAAAAACAAAAATCCTTTTTCCCCCTGTACCACTGCAATAGATTGTCCTTCTTCTAAGCACTTGGAAAGCCTTTGCCAGTTATTCCAGTTCACATCCAGAGATAACATTTCAACCGTTGATATTTAAGTCCAAAAGAAAAAAGCACATGACTTGCTTATTTGTAAGGTACAAGAGGCTTCATTCGAGGTGTCAAATGTTCTCCAAGTGCAGATGCTCAGTCCTTCCTACACCACCTCTGTTTCACGCCTCCTGAAACTGTTCATCATTGCTCTGACGGGATTGGGCTCGTTCTCCAGGTCTTTCACAGTTTTGTTTTTCACACAGCAGCAACAGTCCAGCAGTTCATACAGGAAAGCCAACACCACCAGAGAAACTACAGTGAAGATGAATATGATCAGGATAACAAAGCAGGCAGTGTTCCAGTTGTCATGGAAAGGGTAAATTTTTTGCACTTGGAAGCCCAGATACTGGGAAATGGATGTAGTCTCATTCCAGTGAGTGCTGTTCAGGGTTGCCATTCTTGAAGAGTTGTTTGACTATGCTCACTGTCACAGATTTGGGAACTGAAACACAAAAACAAAGCTGTTGAGGACTCTGTCAATCAAGGACATGCTGTGATTCTTATCACAAATTGTAACTACGTAAGCTCAGACTAAGTGCTCAAAGTTTCTACAAACATGGATTGTTCCATATTCATATTTGCTCACAAAAATATTAAACTCCAAACGTACAAGTTTGTGATAGGACTGGAACATTTATTTCGGCAGTGTCTGGCTCATGCAGGCATCATCAAGAAGGAGAGAGCTTTGCTTCTGTATTTCAGTTAAATGCATGGACAGGTTACAAAGCCAATTTTCAAAGTGTACAGTGGTTTCAAGCACCTGTCCATTGTCAGTCTTGAGACTGGCACTTGCGTGGTGTGAAAGGCCTTATGATTTTGGAATTGCCTGTTAGCACAGACTTGTTCACCTGCAAAACTCTTTTGACTTCAGGAGGGCAAATTTCCTGACCTGTTCATTCCCCTGCTCTTCAACTGCTGCATAGTTTGTGCCGGAGAAGCCCAACTGCTTCACTCATCTGCCCAGATGGCACTGGGAGTGTTTGAAAATCCTGTTTGTAGTCATTGGGGTGGGTAACAAGGAAAACACAACCCTTTCTGAGGAGTTCTGATTTCTTATTTTCAGCTCTGCCTAACTGCTGGGAAAGGAATGTCACCCTGGCCCCAGTGCTGTCTGTTTGCACCCAGTAGAGGAGGAGACTGCTCTGTGGTGTGGGGGAACATCAAGCAAGTACTTGGTTTCAGCAAATGTGCCTTTGCTCTATAGTTTAATGTAATGAAAATTGTCCAAGGAGCCACAATAACTTCTGGTTATCTGCTGTGGCTGTAGGACATCATAATAACCTTTGACTCCCTCAGGCAGTTTAAAACAGGGTGTGGAAGGAGATCAAGTCAGATTTCCATATTTCCTTGAGGAAGTTGCAAGGATGTTTTAGGTGGAATATGGTGGTGATGGTGTCTACTATAAAGCAGACTGAGTACCTGTCCTTATTTCTGTGAAATTATATTAAAGAAAATTACATAGTGAAAACTAGGATTGTGCAGCCAAACCAGTTCGTATCCATGTCTTATTTTTATTGTTCAAATATTATACATTTTGTTCTTTATCCTTCTGTCTTTAATGGATTTAAATTGAAATGGAAGAGCTTTGTTGTTAGGAAGGTCCCTGTTCCATACAGACATTTACTGGAGCAGTTGCAGTAACTTACTGTTTCCTCTGTTAAATCTGTAACTGAATACACAAATTAGTAGTTGAATATACAAAGTATGACTGAGATGGATGGAATTAATTAAACTGCTGGTGGGTTTTTTCTTCCTTAAACAAAAGTTTACAGAGCAAATCCAAGCTAAAAATACTCTTGGCTTGAGTCAGGTCTTGGCTTTGAGAGTGTGACTTGATTTGGTCATGGTTTGGGAAGGAAACTCAGCCAACCTGTTATGGGGCTAAAAGTCATGAGGGTTTTTGAAAGGGTGGCTTGAAGACTTATTTGAAAATCCATGAGAGAAAGAGAGAAGGGGGATCTGAATAAAAGGATTTGGAGTCCCCTTTGAGGAATAATTAAAATAAGCAGGGTTTAGTCGTGTTCTTTAAATGGCAAGAGGATACCTTTGGGAAATAAAGGAGTTTTGTTTGAAACTTTGTAAACAGATTGCTAAGACTGAGGGTTTTGTTGGAATCTGTTATATGTAAGTTTGCTCACACTGTAAACACCAGGCACAAAAATAGACTGTTTCTGTGATGCAAAATTTAGTCATTTTAGGGGATTTTCTTAATTTAAATTGCTCAAAGTGATCAAAATCTGGGGCCACTTGAGGAAGCTGTCGTGTCTGCGTTGTGTAGCCAGCACCCTTTGCCAGCACAGCTCTCTGCCAAGGCAGTATCTCTTCCCAAGGGGGAGGAGTATCTTGGACACAGCATGGCCAGGCAGGAGCCATGCTGGCAGCAGGGTGCAGTGCAGGAGCCATCATTCCCTTCCCACTTCGCGGCCAGCCCCTTCCCACTCCACAATCTGCATTAGGGCAGCCAGCCCCTTCCCACTCCACAGCCACCAATAGGGCAGCAGTTTGCACAGTGGAGAGATGTTCATCTTTCTACCAGGAGGTGGAATTTAATGCCGTGCTGGAGGTGGTTCATGCCCCTTGAGGGGGATGATGATGATCTCCTTAGATTTGAATGAGGCAAGGCAGCTACTCTTTGCTGTAATTATTAAAATACAAGGCTGAAGTAGCCGTTGCCGAGTGTTCAGAATTAAAACAGCACTAATGGGGTTAGTGTCCTTGAAAGCTGTCAAAAATGGGCTGGTTTCCTGCAGTTTTACTTATTTTGTGACAGCACGATTCAGATTCGTATCATCAACCAGTCCGATTTGAAATCAAGTCAGCAATTGTACATATCCAAAATGCAGTCAGTTAAATATTTAATGAACTTGTTCCTCTAATATCTGCACTAGGTATTAATTTAAAAGCATTAGCATCTTTGGGCACTGCAGAGGAGCAGCTTTATTTGAAATCATGGAGTAGAGAGAAATGACTGGCAAAAAATCCTTTTAATGCAGCAGTGAGGAAGTCCTGTTTAAGAAACCACTGAGCAGACATCTCAGGGTAAAAGCATTTACAAATCTCAGGTGCATTCTAACCCGTCTGTTTGCGTCGTACTGATGACTGCTCCTGTATTTCCAAAGATAACAGCATGCAGCAGGATTTTCTCCCTACCCCAGTGTACCACATTTCTAGAACAGGTTTCTCTTCCACACACACAGATCTCTTTTAGGCAGCTGATTTACGGAATACCCCCCGGGAGTTAACATTTCTCACATTTCAGCTGGAGCTGTCTTTGTTTTAAGGAAAACCCTTTTGCTGTCATTTCTGTGAAAACAAATAGAATCAATCACAAGGAACGTGAGGCTGCAGGAAATCAGCCACCTCCCCTGTAAGGACGAAATCCATTTTGTTTACTGAATCTTGGCTTGTTGTGTTAGCTTTGCTGTAAGATGGAGTGGTCATCAATTTTCCATTAGTGCACAGATGGTGAAAGTGCTTGTCTGATCGTACAAGACAAGCTCCTCTGCATTCAGTGGGATAAACCCTGCTCAGCCTAGAGAAAAATCATTCTGATTCCAAGAAGCTTTTACAGGTTCACAGCTTACAGGCATATTTGCTTTCAGTAATCAAGATAAACCTCAGAGAATGTTATAAAATTATACACACCTACCTCTTGTGTGAAAGGATGCTGAGAGAGCGCCGTTCTGGTCCCTTTTTTTAGTGCAGCCTATGGCACAGCTAAGATGGAGCTTTCCTTCCATTGGCCAGAGCACGATGCTGCTGACAACTTCCTTTGTGCTCATTTGCATCGAGCCCTCAACCCTAGGAGTAAATCATTCATAAATATGACTCTTACTGTCTGGAATAAGAAGCAAACCCCTCCCTGTTCTTGTTTTTTGGGATGCGATGAGCTCGTTAGCACAGGAGCGCACTGGGAGTGCGCATTGGGCACGACCCCGCTCTGCTTTGTGCTGGAATCAGCCATCAAACCATGACGTTTGAAGTGTTAATATCTGCAGATTTCCAGCCTCACCGTGTGATTAGATTCCCTTGTCATGAACTGTAGCAGGCTGCAGCCAGGCAGATTAAACGAGATAATCTTTCTGATTCAATTGACAGAACAAAAACATGATAAGTCGTCTTAACTGTTTGTTGTACCTCTGAATTTATTTTGGTCATTTCAGACCTCTCATTACATTTGTGATTTTTCTGTTTCTTTATAAAATGTCCTACATAGACATTAATTTTTAACGTTAAAAGGGAATCCTGTAGGGGAAAATCCCTACGCGCCATATTTTCAGGGGAAGCTGGCTTTTGATTTTCCTCCTTTTACCATCTTAATTTATTAACCAGAATAAAATATTCTTGTGTAGCTGGAGTTACACTGTTTCTTCTATGTTAATTTTAGGATTGTTGTGCTGTGTAAAGCCTCTAAGACAATGTCATATTACCGCTTCACAATTCTGTTTTTTTCTCTCCCTTCACTGATTTTTCCACAGAAATAATAGGAGCTCAGTATCTCTGAGATAGCTCTTGTCCTGTCAAATGTGCTTAGAAATCACCAGTGGATTAAATAAGCCCCCTGGTGACAAAGAGATGATGATCTTTTTCTAGAGTAGCTGAAATTTTTTAAAAAGTGCCATTAGGTTTGAGCAATGTTGTGCTGGTAATGAGCCTGTGGCTTGTGATAGTGGTTTGTGGATATTTGTGTTTAATACACTGTGCTAAGAGCTGACGTTAATGAAATGGTCATCAACAGCCTTGCAAGAATTTTTGAAACAACATGATACCAATCCTCATGATAAAGACAACCAAATTTCACGAGAAAGGGGATTCTGAGTTGTTTTTCCAGGGGTGCAACACACCAGGTTGAATTGGTTTGCATTTATATGGGTTTGTTTAATAAACTCTCCACTAGAGCCACTTTAAAGAATAAATTTTTTTTAAAATCACAGCCTTCCTTTACCTCCTATGAATCCTTTACTTACACTGAGTGCCTTTTGGAAGAAGGAAACTTTTTGCCCCCATCTCAGCAGCAGGAAGGTATCAGTGGAACAAATGCAGTACATTATTTCAGGGTGGATTAATGTAGTGTGAATGATTATGGGATGTTATGCTACCGAATTAAACATATTCTCTTACAGCAGTAATGCTGCAGTCACTTGCTGCTTTCTTAACTTTTTATTTGTGGAGTTCTGCTCAGAAGTGTTCCAGAGCTGTGTCCTCTGACTGCTTGGGTCTGGATCAAGATGTGTGCAAGGACAGAGTCCTGAGGGTGGCTGCTTCTGCCACTCCTGTTTCTGTCCATAGCTGTCCTTTCAAAAGCTGCTGGAAGTAGAGTGAGAAAGTGATGGCGTTTGACCCCAATGGGGAAGTATTGAAGCGTCCTCTAATTGTTTTCTTCCTTTGTAGATCACAGCAATGGATCATTTAACTTGAAAGCCCTCTCAGGAGGCTCTGGCTACAAGTTTGGAGTCCTTGCTAAAATAGTGAATTATATGAAGGTATGGTGCTTGGTGTAAAATCATACTGTTTTCAAATACTTTAATTATTTATTTTCCTGTGGTAGCTGGAAAATGCTGAATATTTCAAACTCTGAAATTCTTTTTCTGCAAGAGTAAGAATTTCAAGAAACTGCTTGTTAAATTCAGAGTGCTGTCAGTAAATTAAATTGTCAGCATATTGTTCCATGACTGAAATCCTAATTATCCCAGGTCACTTTACAACCAAGATAAGGGGGTTTATTTGCAGGAATTTCAAGATGCTATCAGGTTTTGGGATTCATGAGCTATTCATCAAAACAAAGTGTAATTTGGTGCCAATCTTGGTTACTTTTTGGTAATTGAGTTGCTGAATAAAGTGAGTACAGAACTGTAATAGATCCTGTTTGCTTTTCCAGACTCGACACCAGCGTGGTGATACACATCCGTTAACTCTGGAAGAGATACTGGATGAAACACAGCATTTAGATATTGGACTGAAACAGAAACAATGGTTAATGAGCGAGGTAAAGAAAACTTAAGTTCAGATTTTCATTAAAGATAAAGAATTATGATAAACCTGAGTTAAACATATTTATAAAATTATTAAATGTGCAATCCCTCCTTCAAGAAACTGCTAATACAGACTGTAGCATTCTTTTGCTGGCAGCACTAATATTCTGGGGAACAGAAACCTCCACTCTGGCAGTGTTGGTTGTGAGGGAAGCTTGACTTTGCTGAAGTCTTTCTAAGGGTAGCTCCAGGTTTCTTCCATGATGAACCAGAGTATCAAAATGGAATGGAAGAGCTCCTCCCAAGAAGCATATATAAAATTATCACTGAGCTTTTGCCAGATGAGAAAAGGTGAGCAAATACCCTGCAGCACCAAAACTGGGTCCCTTCTGTTACAGGTGCTCTATGTTGTAGTGAATTACGCCTAGGCTGGTGGATCTAGGATCCAGGATCCAAGGATTTAAAATCCTTTTAAACTCAAACCTCCAGCCTGGCAGCTGTAACATGTGGCTTATGTGCTCAGAAGCACACCAGGAAAAATTTAATAAGTGTCTGCACTTTTTCAAGGCTTGAAATGTCTGTCCCTGTTACAGGCTCTAGTCAACAATCCGAAAATAGAAGTTGTGGATGGGAAGTATGCTTTCAAACCCAAGTACAACTTGAAAGACAAAAAGGCTCTGCTCAGGCTCTTGGACAAGCATGACCAGCGAGGGCTGGGAGGAATCCTTCTGGAAGACATCGAGGAAGGGCTGCCCAATGCACAGAAGGCTATAAAGGTGAGGGGCATGTGTCTCCAGTTCATTTCTCAGAGAGAAGAGAGAGGCTAAAAGAGAGTTTTCTCATGGGTTGTTTCTGTTCTTTTGATAACTCGGAAGCTATTTCAGCAGATCTAATATTGTGGCCTTTTCTGTATTTTGTCCTTCACGTTCAGATTTGGCCTGATGTCTCAGCGCATCTGTCAGAGCTCCTTCTCACAAAAGATTCCTGATCTCCCACATTCCAACTGTAGGCATTTACATGCTTTCACACCTTGGCCTCAGTCCTCTGCATCTCATCTTTGATTTATTAGTGTACTCATGTGTTTCATGGCCAGTTACTTTGGAGCTTCTCAAGTTGTTGCTTTTTGTAGCACAAGGTCAGGGTCTGTTGGAGTTGGAGATGACCTGCTTGGAAACGAAGTGATTTTGAGTTGCTCTTTTGCATTTGTTTTTGAGGCTTTAGGGGACCAGATCATCTTTGTTAATCGCCCTGATAAGAAGAAAATTCTTTTCTACAACGACAAGAGCTGTCACTTTGCTGTGGATGAAGGTAGGTGCTGGTTTACGTGGGTTTCCACAGCAGTTGAATTGAATTCATCTTAAGCACCTCTATGTGTAGGCAGTCTTCAGGTAGAGCAGTCTTTTAAGGTGATAAGTAAATATTAGGTGTGTCCAGATGTGAGGAGAATGTTTATATTAACATGACGCTAACGAGACCAGCGGGTCTCGAATCCTGTGCTTTATGATGGATGCATTGGAACATGGCACCAGGAATCCAACAGTTGTCTTCAAGAGCAGCAGTACAGAAGAGACTAAAAACCATCTCACTGTGACTAAAATGACATCTAACATTTTGCTGTGTAAAGGGCAGCCAAAAAACCCCAAAAGAATGACTTGTGGGTGCAAGATTTTTGTTGGGTTTTTTTCCAGTTTATTGACCATGTGCCTTTTATTGGTGAATGCAGCGAGAAGCCACAAATAGAACAGAAGGGGGAAGCACGGAGGGATGAGATGTGAGCAAAATTCCTGAGAAAGGGGGTGGTTACAACTGGGATGAGAGCACAGATGTGGGGTAGTGCCTGCTGCCCAGGGCTGGAGTGGATTTGGGGCTTCACAAGTTCAGTGTTTTCTGTGTCACAAATAGTGGTAAAATCCTCTGTCACAATTTTATGCACATTTATGCACAGAAATTAATTACAGAAATCAAGGTGTGTTCCAGTAATGACATTAATGCCAACATCGGGTGCCTGTAAATGCAGAAAAGGGAAGGCAGTCTGTGTCAGAAGATCTTATTTTAAATGTCTCAATGACACTGAACACTCTTTTTCATTAATGTATTGTTCTTATAACATGACACATAAAGCCATTGCATCACACAACATCACATTATGGTAAAAAAAATGTTTTGATACAAGCTTGACTGCATTACTTATATAGGAGAATTCATGAAGCTCTTTCTTTGTTTGCCTATCTCCAGGAGAATCTTAATTTCCAATAGAAACTAGCAACTGGAGATGTGTATCATTAACTATTTGTTCTGTAGCACACTTGTACTCTCAGTAGTAACAGCTTTCTTTCACAAAGATAATTAAGTAGCGGAGACATCTAGAACATTTAAAAATACAAAAAATATATCAAAATATTGAAGTGAATTTCTTTTTGAACAATAATTTCTGTAATTTCTTGATAGCGTCAGTGAAACTATATGTGAAATGCAGAATGCATTTACTGGGGAATTCCTGATTTCCAAATGTTCAGGAGTTTACCATGAACACTGTCATCCTGTTGAGGCAGTGCCTCTTCAGTCCATCAGCCCGCGTCTTTCAGGGATTTGAACGTGGCCAAAACATTTAGAAATCAGTGCTCTTGCAGTAACTGTTAGCTTTTCAGTTTTAGCCACTGGTTGTATCATAATCATAGTTGCTAAATGAATGTTCCTTCTTGTGCAATTTTTTCCAGATAGCAGAAACCCAGCCATCCTAAAAGAGTTATCAGAGGGAGGTCTCTACCCTGTTGCTATTAGTTTGTAATAACTCCAGGATTAACTGTGAAATTTCATAAAAGAGCCCATTTTGTTAAGATGTAGACAGAGGCATCAGGCAGCCAGGATAAATCCAGGGCTCTTGTTACACAACACATGTTGTGGCACACCCGTGTGTGCTAAGGAGCAAGCAATGTGGGCTATTGCTATGAGAGGGAGGAAAAGGTTAAAAAAACCCTTTAAAGCGCCTTGCCTCCTGCTGAAGGAAGGCATTTGAGCCTGTAGTGTGTGTCCTGAAGGGATCCAGTGTGCAGCGTTTGTACTTCAAGGTGGCTCTGCTCCCTTTTATCCGCAGGTGGCAGCAGCTTCCCATCTGATCCAGAAGTGATGTTTTGTTGTTGCTGTATTCCTGCTGGTTTTGGTTTTCCTTTTGATGCTTTGTTCTGAGAGAGGGCAGGAATCCTTTCTCTTTTGTGAATATTATGATCCACCTTCATGTGCCACACTGCTGAAAACATCCCTGAGTAGGTTCACTCACTTACTGTAGCAGAGCAGGTCTTTTTTCCAGCCGTATTATCCTGTGATGAAGGAAACGCATCCTTCCCGAGCAGCTTTGCTTTAGGATTCTTTCCAGAGCAGCAGAAGGATGTCTCTTAGGGAGTCACTGGCAGAATTGTCTGTGTACAGGATGAGTTATGACACGTCTCTGCGTTAGCAATGCTATTGCAGCTCATTATCTCCAGCAACGTTAAAATGAAGTTTTTAAAAGACTGCAAAATAAGCCTTGAAGTGTTGGCAGACTCTTTGATCTAGCAGCTGATGACAGTTCAAAATATGTTTCTAGTTTAATGTTTATCCTCAGAAATAAGGTCTCTGTGCACCTCGGTGCACGGTGCCGCCGTATGCCATCCCAGTTCAGAACGTGTTGGCTGGGATTTGATATCCTTGGAAAATCGGGTGTCCTGTCCCACTGCTGCCTGAGCTGCATCAGCAGGGAAAGAGGAGCTGCCAGGGCAATTTGGAGCTCGCTGCCTGGAGTAGTGGGAGGACCTGCTTTCTGGCAGTGCCTGCCTCTGTCCTTGATGGCTGAACAAGCTTTTCTTTCTCCCCCTGTGAAATCCCAATGTATCGCAGCAACAGAGCAGTGCCTATATATCGTGATCTCAAGGGTACTGGAGAAAGTTTTAGCAGTAAGGAACGGCTTTTGTTCTTCCTTTTATGTGATTAGCCAAGGAAGGTTCAGATTGCATGTGTTCCTTCTGGACTTCCTGGCTAATTAATCTGCTGTCAGTGGTGTGGAGCTGAAAATGTTTATAAAAGCAGGGCCAGATTTCAGGTGCTTCAGCCAAGTCAAGCGCTGCCTTTTTGTGCTGGGGCGAAGCACTTTGCATGTGAACAAGGCTTTCACCCCTGTGCTGAATGCTGAAAGGCCAGTTTGATTGCCTAACTGCTAGAGATGGTATCTTTCCCAGCTGAATGCACTATAGGAAGTATTTTAATGCTAAAAAATTCTGGTACTTAATTATATCTTTAAAAAAAAATTTCCTGAGTGCCTTTCAAGGGCTTTAGAGAATGGCCAAAGCCTCTTAAATTTAACACTATAAAAATTGCTTGAGATCAGTGGTGACTTACAGCTCTGGTGGTCCAGGGACAGCACAGATTTAACATCAAGCACCTCTTCCTTGTGATATAATTCCAGTGCTGCATCCCCTGGGACTGTTAGGACTGTTGTTTCTTCCCTTCTGCACTATTATTGTCTGTTCTTGTCCTTTGCTCAGCTTTTGGCTTGGCTCAGTGAAGATTTTAAAGCTGTTTTTAATCTCTGGCAGGTTTTATTACCTGTGTGATGTATCCGTTTATCTCCACAACCATCTCAACCTTTCTGCAAGAGCAGGTGAGGCAGTCAGAAGTGCTGGATAAGCCTCTCCAAAGTCACCAGGCAGTCATTTACCCATGACTTCATTCCCCAAATGTAAGCATTTATAGAAAGGAAGTGTGTTAGAGTGTAATCACTCAGGGAATGTCAGTGCAAATTGTTTTCGTCTATGAGGTACCTTGTGATGCTGTAAAATCAAGGTAACTGTACATCCTTACCCCGTGGGTATTTCAGAGAGAGGTGTTTGCAAAATCTTTGTTATGCTGCCCTCTGCTTAGCTCTGTGTTGGTTCCTGCTGGTCAGAGCTCATTGTTTTGAGTCTGTGCACGCAGACTTCATGTTGCTGGAGATGTCAGCAAACATCTAAACTGGTTTCTCAGCCAGCTCCTGGTCTCATTTCCTCCTCTCAGTACTTGAAAGATCAGAATTTAGCTCTCTGGAGGAGCAAGGAAGCAGCCTGTGAGTAGTGTTGATCCTGACCAGTTTCTCAGTTAAAATGTTTTAGTGATCAGATTGCAAGATATTGTGTATAGGATTTGTTCGTGACACTTGCCTCAGTACCGGGATCACAGCTTTCTGCCTCTTCTCAGGAAGATCTGCATTGGAATCAGGACTTGAAAGCTCTGTGGAAAATGCAAATCTCCAGGAGGGTTCAAAGCACCTGCATGGCTTTGACCAGGAACTCTTGGGAAATGTCTCCCCAGGGGATTTTTTCTGGGCTCTTTCTTGTCAAAGCAGCCTAAGCCGTGCAGAGATTGTCAGCTTGCCTGAATGCAGCCTGCTGCAGTCAGGTGAAGCCTTGCTTTCTTTTTATCCTCCCATAGCCATTTAACTTTTATTCTGTGTGATGTATAAAATAATTTAGTGGTTCTGAGAGAAGAGTCTCGCACCTTGGCTGTGCTGTGATGGTGTAAAGATCACCCAGCAGTGAACAGGACAGGGAGAAGGAAAACTGAATGTGCTCTGTAATCATAATAGCTACAGGCACCGCAGGAATGCGTGCATCCCAACCTGTTCTCCATGGCTGGCTGCAGCAGGCCAGCATGTGGGGAGCTTTCTGCTCCAACCATCCCCTTCCCACTCCTGACGCCAGCGCTGAGCTCCTTGTGCCCTGTCCACAGAGAAAAGAAAGACATTGTAAAAAATGGAACCGGTACATTGAAACCTTCCCTAGGAGCTGCCTTCTGCCGCTGTTGTCTGCTCTTCAGATGCACAGCAAAGGCCAGGGTTGACAACATTTCCGATTCTTCTCAAGGAAATTGGGAAAAATCTTTCCCTTTGTCAGGTCAAGCGTATAATTTCTGGGGTGCAGAAATACCGCAGCTACAAATGCAGAGGGTTGTTTCTTGAGAGCTGTTGTTATTGCCAGCTTTTCCCACAGGTTCTCACATTTCAGAGGGGATGTCACAATAATTCAGAGAGTGTATTCCCAAGGTCTAAACTTTCCCTAGCTGATAGGGGCATAGTCCTTGGAGACTTAAACCTGACAGGTAGTGTGTAAATGGTTCAGTGCCAGCCATCCAGCTGCTCTTCTTTCTTCAGACCTTGCATTTAGTGTCTGGTGTTACACCAAGTCAGTTTTGTGATGAGATGACAGATGGATCTCCCTTTCCATTTAGATGACACACTAAGTGCAGACAGCTCGTCTTCAGTGAAGGGTAACAGCTCCCTGTGCTTCTCCACCTTTGTCCTGTACTTTTAGTTCCAAACCAGTCCTTCAATACGGAGCGTTTCCATGTTGTGACTCCCTCTTTCCTGGGCAGTGAAGTGTTTTAAAGCCCTACATGGAGCTCCAGCATGGGAAGAAGATTCTTTTGCAGTTACTGCAATCAAAGCAGTGGTACGGAAAGCAGCCTGATTTATGGAGGAGTTTCTAAATGGAGTTGCAGAATATGATACAGTGACTCTGGTGGGGCCAATTAGTGGATTAAATTATCTTTATGTAAAGTCCATTTTAGCTCTGCAGTTTTGGATCTTGGTGCCTGTACCATTTGTATTTCTTGGCCAGGTTTAAAAGGTGGCTGTGAAGCTGGAGTGTTATAGTCACGGCACTACAAGAAATGCAGAACACTGTAGTTAGATATTAACTGTGATCTGCACTTCTGTGCATGCTGATCCCTGAAGAGCTGACCGTTTATTTTCTAGTGTTTAATTTTTCACTTCTGTTCCCCAGAAGAATGTAGACCGGTTTAACCTTAAGCACCTATCCTCAGCTTTTTTTTTTTTTTT
>VZRL01003246.1:108966-132652 GCA_013397895.1 Origma solitaria
GGCATATTTGTCCATATATCCTGAACTCTAATGAGGAGACACATCATCTGTGTTCATAGCAGGATAGCATACATAAGAGGACAAACTTTCTCCACCTGCTGCAGCAGGATGAGGTGAGGGATGATCTGTGATAGCAGGCACCGCCAGCTATGCTGAAAGCCTGGAATCCCCCTCAAAATGTATGAGCAGATGGAGAATGTCTTGACTACGGTGTCAGTCCTTGCATTAAGGGATCTGCACACTGATCCTGGGGTGCTGGATAGCCTCTGTGAGAAACAGGCTGAGAGCTATCTCCCTGTAACCAAAAGTGCTGTTTTGACAGGATTTGGTTCTCTTCAAAACCACTGCATTACCAAAAATTAACACTGTCATTCTTCACCAGTAAAGTTCCTTGCATTTGTTTCCTGGAAAGCTTGGACAGCCTCTTACTGTTGGCAACAGGAAGAAGAGAAACACCTGAGACTCGAAGCATGTATTTGCATAGAAAAACAAGGTGCCTTAGGTAGGGAATTTTTCCAAGTGCAGGAACTGAGTCAGTTTTGTACGCTCCCATTTGGTTGCAGTGTGCCCAGAGCCAGGGTATCCGTGGTAAACTGGCATTGGAGCATCTCATCCCCTGCTGCACAGGACAGATCCTTGAGCATGCAGAGGTTGTGGTTGTTTTGACAACTGTATACTAAATTTATCTGGAAATAAAAGGAAAAATTTAGTCTTGTGTTGCTATGTGTGCCTCGTGTTTTATTTATAGTTTGTTAGCCAGACCTGCTGACAGGATGTATCTTAACTCCCTGCCTGGGGAATGAAGGGAGGTAGGATTGTACCAGCCGCTGCCTGGAGAAGGCATTCCAGAGGCTCTGTGAAACTTTACGTGAGGCAGAAAGTGTGCAGGCAGATGGCAGTTGCTCTAATTAAGACTTACTGTCTCTGTCTGTTTTCCTGCTGCTGTGGTTTTTAAGGTGTCTCTCTTCTTTTTAACACCAGAGGAATTTTAGTACTTTATTATCTATTCAGCGCGGGTATGGATCATATTGCAGTGATAAACGAGCTCAGAGCCACTGAAGTAAATGTCTTGGACCGTCAGTAAATTAGACGATGGGATGACAAGTCTCCCAAGTCAATGGCAGCTGAAGATGTGTAAATGAAGTTGCCATTTATGGTTAGTGATTGCCCTTCATCAATCCGTGAAACTCATTCACAGCCTACACAGCCCTAGAGATTCCAGGCAAGAAGAGACTCAAATGAGCAATAAACATGAAAAGCACAGGTTGCCTCCGGGTGCTCCTGATGCTCGAGAGCAGTTTGGCATGAGGGTGTTTTGTTGTTGTTGTTTTGTTGGTTGGAGTTTCATCTTTTCGGGTTTTGGGTGGTTTTGGCAGTGCATCAGCATTTGGAGTGGGTGAAGGCTGTGCTGAGTGAGTGCCTGCTGGCAGTGACAGACTGATGTGCCAGAATGCTTCAGTGTTTGAAATCAAGTCTCGCTCCTTCCCTGCGTGTGGGGTCTTTGCCCAGGGTTTGCTCACTGGGATATAAAACCAGGGTTTGTCATTTCAGAATTCCAGAAGCTGTGGAGGAGCATTCCCGTGGATTCCATGGATGAGGAGAAGATAGAAGAGTATCTGAAACGACAGGGTATTTCTTCCATGCAAGAAACCGGACCAAAGAAAATAGTAAGAGATAAAAATTGCAGATCTCCCTAGGAAATTCCCTCTTCCTGACCCTGCAGTGTTAATTCCGAAACGTGTTGGTGAGCCTATGCATGGCTTTGTGGGGCTTGGGGAAGTGTGACCAGCTTTAAAAAGTGGGAAAACCAAGTGCTGCAGCCAACAATCAGTGATTTTTATAACTTGTTTGAGCCAGTCTAATTAATCCAGGCAGCATCAGAAGAGGACAAATGTCTGGAATCCCCGTGAGCTCCACCGTGGAAGCTTTTGCTTGAAACTGTACAATACATCAAGACTAGTAGTATTTTGGGACGAAGGTGGGGGGGAGGGGTTTAACTTTCCTGCTGAACAGCTTTGAAATCCTGACGGGATTGTCGATGGAACCATGGGGCATGCACCTGCTTCTGTAGCTGTGCGGCAGGGTTTGGAACCTGCACTTGCAAATGCTGGCTTTAGTGCTGTGCCTGGGATATGGTGGCTCTGTCCCCAGGCTCATCTCCCTGCCTGGATTGGTATTGGATGCTGTTGCTTCTCCAGGAGCCAGCACCTCCCTTCCCTGCCCACCCCTGATTCCGGCAGAGCTCATCTTTCGCAGCAGTGGTGACCAGCACGGTGTCACACATCAGGTCAGATGTCGCACATCTTCTGACTCTTGTTTGTTTCTTCCTGCAGGCTCCCATTCAGAGGAGGAAGAAACCTGCTTCTCAGAAGAAACGCCGGTTTAAGACTCACAATGACCACTTGGTTGGAGTACTAAAAGATTACTCTGATGTGGTTCCTGGCAAGCAGTGAGCGGTTGAATTCTGGAGCAAACGCGCATTTCTAGACGGGCTTTCTGCTGCTGGGGCTCGGTGTCTGCTCACAGAAGGACTGACTGTATATAATAATGTGATGTGTTTCCCCCGCCCCAGCAACTGCCGAGGTGAAACAGGTCAGTTTAAGAGCAAGTATGAGCTACTAAATTTAGAGGTTAATTTAATTAGCTAGTGGGAAACGAGTCCTTGAGTAAAAGGTTCTCACTAGTTGCCTGTTGGCATAGGGTGATAAATGGTGCTCAGCATGTAATGCAGGAATTCCTGCTCAGTGCTTAACTTTGCTTTTACATTGCTTAAGGGATATTTACCTGGAATTACTTACAGGGGGCTTTCTAGTGGGGTTGAATACAGCATTTGTTTTACCTATTTCAGGAAAACCTTTTCCTAAGATCACTGCAGGCAAAGTTTCTTTCACAGTCAAATACACCCACGGTTTGTATGCTTCTTCCTTGCCATGGGACTGAGCTTTACTGAAAGGTGGTAATATCTGAGACTCAAACTCAGAAAACCCCCTCTCCCGAAATCCCAGCAGGCTGTGGGATGGGATGATATGCAGCCAGAGCTTCCTAATGTTAATCAGGAATTGCCCTCGGCGATGTCTCCTCACTGTTGTGGGTGCAAGTGTTTTACACGTTCTGCTCTGTGGACAGGAGGGAAATAAAACGACGGTGTAATACTGTTTTGTTTTGTTTTTTTTTTTTAGTAATAAACTTTCAATGCTGGTTTCCAGCATTGCTTCCTTAAAGAATGAGAGAATCATCAACTTTTGTGCTTGTTGCATTTTGCTTTTCATGGAGGTAAAGGAATCTTCGCTGTATTTTTATCCTGTCAGTGACTTACTGTTCTGGGTTATGCTGTCATCTTTTAATGATGGTTGGGGAGAGGGGAGGAACCACCTTAAATGCAAGCTCCCTGTAGATGCCTGATGTTCTGTGCAGCACAGCCTTACATGGAATGTGGCCAAATCATGTCCTCTTGATAACTTATTTTTATGTTCCGAACCAGAGTCAGTCAATGCTGATCCTGTTTTCATGGCGCTGCAGGAGAGGAGCTGTTTCTCCGCTCTTCCAGGGTTAGGATCAGAGATAAAAGAGGTGCCTGCAGCTCCCCACCGGCGGCAGATCGCTGCTGCCCGAGCACAGGCTGTTGTCTTGCTTGATGCAGCCGGGGTCGAAGCAGAGGCCGTCGCATGTGGACACGTGAGCAGATGAAGAATGAGGCTTTGTTGCTGTCGCACTGAACAAGTTCTGTCAGCTTGGGGAAATATGCTTCTGTAAGTGCAGCATTTATCCTCCTGGTTTTAAAGGCTGCTCTTCTGAGAAACAGGCAGTGCTTCCAGCGTTGCACATGTCAGCCCTGTTTAAAGAGCTGCTAAATGCCGTTAGGAGGTTTCTTCTGTTGTTTTTTATATATATATATATTTCATGCTTTTTAAATATATATATATATATATATAAAAGCATGCTGCTCCAGCTGTTTTTGAAACTGTTTTTCTTTCCTGTATCTTCCAGGTCAGCACAAACAATTCCTCTTGGAGCTTTTTAGTTTTCCATTACAGCTCTGCTTTAAGTACCTACAGCACACTCGCAAACCTATTCACCTCTCTTCTGTCATCTTCACTCAAGGAAAAAAATTCCTTTCCATCTGCTGCAGTTTCGAGCAGTGATTTTTTTGGTGGTGGTGCTTGGACAGCAGCAGAGCTCTGAGTTGCCTTTTCCTACCTTTGAGGGGTTTCATGGAGTAACTTCCCAGTTATCTTACATAACATTGCCCTTTCTCTGTGAACCAAAGCTGGCTGTAAGGTAGGCTACCTGCTTTGTTTCTCTGCTCAAGTGATTAAGATAATAGAGTCTAAGGCTAAAGAAAACGCTTCCAGCTATTTTGAAAGATTAAAAATATGTTAGGTCAAAAAAACAGGAGAACAGAAAAGGGAAAGTGGCTGTGAGCTCTTTGTGCTGCGCTGGCCTTGTCAGGCTCCAGTGTTCAAAGGAACAAAAGGGTCTAGGTGGTGTCCAGTTGGAAATACTGGATTAGATGATTTGTCTCACTGATGGATGTCTTCTCCTCTGTAATAGCAGCAGAAAAGGCATAAATAAGTTTTGCAGCTTATTAGAGTAAAATCTCAAAAATAGCTGAAGGGAAGCTCACGTTGGCCTCTTAGAGATATCATGGACTATAGACAAGCAGTGGTGAAGAAAACAAGTTCAGACAATAAGCCCAGAGTCGCAGAATCACAAACCGATATGGGCTGGAAGGGACCTTAAAGCCCATCTTGTTCCACCCCCTGCCGTGGGCAGGGGTGCCTTCCACCATCCCAGGTTGCTCCAAACCCACTCCAGCCTGGCCTTGGACACTTCCAGGGATAGGGCAGCCACAGCTTCTCCGGGTAATGTGTGCCAGGCCTCCCCACCCTCCCAGGGTAATGTGTGCCAGGCCTCCCCCCGCTCCCTTCCCCCTTCCCCACACTCACAGGGAAGACTTTGTTCCATATAGCTAGGCTAAATTTCCCCTCTTTCAGTTTGTACCCATTCCCCCTTGTCCTGTCACTACAGTCCCTGATAGAGTCCCTCTCTGGCTTCCTTGTAGGCCCCTTCAGGTAGTCGAAGGGGCTTATGAAGTCTCCATATAACCTCCAGGGTGAACAGACCCAACTTTCTAAGCCTATCAAAAAAAAAAAAAGGAGGAGCATGAGGAGTTCAGTTTTGTTTCTCAGTCAAAGATGCTCCCAGTGCTTCTTAAGATTTTTTTTTTCAAGACCTCTTAAAAATCAAGTGATGCAATTTGAAAACATCTCAGATACATCAATGTGAGCCTGTTTGCTGTAACCATTTTAGTACCATTCCAGTCCACTTCAATCTCTTCACAGTATTATATCCTAATCAGGCTTTTTGCTGAAGTTGAGCTGTTAAAAACTTAAAGCTCCTTCATCTTCCTCCAGGGTGTTCTCTTGTATTCTGTATCTGGCAGGATGGCTCTCCCAGTGGCTAAAACCATCATGCCCTCAGCCTGCTTACTTTGGCAAAACCCTTCTTCCCTCAGCCTGGCATTGCAAAGGGCTGCTGAGAGGTGTCGTGTTCTGTCCTGGAAGCCCTGGGCAATTATCCTGTTTTACTCCTCCTTCCCTGGATGCATCTGCTGCAAACCAGGAAGATGAGGGCACTTGGGCTGAGAACACAGAATAGAATATTTCAGATGGAAGTGGTCTGTGGCAGGTACCTCAGTCTCATGCATTTCAGGAAGGTTCTTTGGCAAACCCATCTCAGTGCCATCTTTACCTGTCCCTGTGAGGTTAGGACTTGCTTCTTCCACTTTCCTGAGGCTCCTGTCCGGAAAGGACATTGTTCCCTCAGCTCCAGGATTTGGTGTGTTCATCTGACAAGGTTTTCCTTTCTTAAGGGACAAATTGAGTAGCCCAGGTGTGTCACACCTCTAAATATGGAGCTCTACTAACTTCTCTCCTAAAAGTTGCTCTAACTGAAGAGTTATTCCACCATCCTCCATTCCATTATGATGATCATTCTGGAAGGGGATGGAAAACAGCAGGATTGCGTATGGTTGAATGAGAAAACTGACATAAGGCGATGTGTACCAGAGCTAATCTATAATTCATCATGATCATTCCAGGCTTTTAGAAGGCAGAGGAGAGTGAGGCGAGGGAGCCCTGAGAAGGGCTATGGAGGCCCTGCACGTGGCTGCAGCCAGTGAGGGCTGTCACTTCCGATGAGCACGGGTGGGCGGTGCTGGGCCACCAGGGAGAGCCACGCTCCCGGTACCTTCTGATGAGGAGGGGCTGCCTTTGCAGATGACTAGAAGCAACCGTGGTGCTGACATCTCATTATTTCCAGCTTTGTTGCTCACTTTCCGGCCGTTGCTAATGTACCAGGCCCAGATTCCTTTGTGTATTACTGCACTGGGGGCCTCTGGCAGCTCCTGCTTCTAGGGGAAGGATGTCCAGTAGAGCTAGTGCTTGCTGTTGGCTGGTTTAGACTTGCAAGACTAACCACTGACAGCCATCCGGGAGAGGAGCGCTTGGATCTCAGCCTGCTGGTGCTGGCTTCCTACTGCTGGCAAAGTCAGGGATATGGTAAATCAGGTGGTTTGGGATTCAGTCTCCTGAGGGAGAGAGGGTCTGCTCTGGCACTGTTCCTCAGGTCTGTCCTTGGGCTCTGTGGGTGTGTTCTGACCCTGTCAGTGTTGTCAGCCCTGCGCAGGCTCTCTAAAGCAGATAAGGAAGATTGGCATCTCCCCAGAAGAGAGTGCTTGTCTGGACACAGCAGGGCTGCCTGGTATTGCATAGCTGTGGCTGTTCTCTTATCCCAAATGAGGTGACCGCAGCCCGTACCGCTCCAGCAAGGACCAGCAGAGCAAGGGAAGCTGTTGGCTCCCTGCTGAGCACTGGGGAGCTCATACCTGGACACTGTGTCCAGTTTAGGCCTCCTGCTCTATGCAATTGCCCCTCCATCCCCGGGGTGCTGGTTGGAGCTCCTGTGCTGGTCAGGGCTGGGGGCAGAGGGCCTGCGAGGAGGAGTGGGGAGCTGGGACTGCTCAGTGTGTTGAGCAGGTGGCTGGGGGTGTATGTAATCACAAGGTATGGCAATGTGAAGGACAGTAAGGAGGATGATGTGGTCAAACTCTTTTGGCAGCCATGGCAGATGACATAATAGGGGAATGTGGGAAGTTTGGCTTGGATATTAGGAAAAAACAGCTGGTGGGGAGATGTCTCCATCCACGGAGGGTTCAAGCATTGCCCAGACAAGACCAGGCTGCCCAGGTCTCTTAGTGGCAACAGTCCTGTTGTGAGAGGGAGGTTGGATCAGAGACCTCCTGCAGCCCCTTCTCCCCACGTGCTCCTGTGGGTCTGAGCCCTGGTTCCTTCAGTGTCTCCTGGCATGCTGTAAGAGCAGTTCTTGTTTCTCCCTGGCTTGCTTTCTGTTGCTTTGCCTTGCAGTGGCCTCTGTGTTACTCAACAGCCCAGGAAAAACAGCCGTGACTCTGAAAACCCGTCAGTGCTTCTGTGGCTGGGATTCACGTGTCGAACTGCACCGGCCTCGTGGGTTGGACATTGTGCAGAGTACAAGCACAGCAGGGGAAAAGGATGGTTAAGGCAGGAGGTTGTCCTGCCATTAAGTTAATTTTTTGACTGTATACCTGCACTTCTGGGCTTTCATCCAAGGCCTGAAGTACTTGTGCGGTTTCTTCCTGCCTCCATCAGTTTGGTTGTGTTCTCTATTCCCTCCTGAGCTGGTTATTAATTATGGAGACTGCAGAGATGAAGTCCAGATTCTACTAATGGTTGACTTCCCGATGTTTTAGAGGCAGCATTTCAGGGACCTGCTAATGGTATTTCTTAGCTTTGCCTTTTTAAGCTCCACTGTCATCTTGGTTTGTACCCTGAGCGAGGCAAGTAGTGGTGCTTAAGTGTTGGCTGCAGCCTGGCTCTCGGGGCAGATCACAACTTCACCCCTGCTCGTCGCCTTAGGTTGAAATGTCCTCCTTTTCGTGCTGGCAGGGAAAACAGAGCAGCCTTGCCTGGCAGCTCTCAGGCAGTGCAGTGACCCTTGCAGAGCGTTGTCCCTCAGTTTTCCCTTTAGGAATCAGGGAACAAATCCATGCTGAGCGCTGCGCCGGGCCCCAACTGTCCTCACAAAGCCACCCACCTCTTTGCTCTCGGCTTCCCTGCCCAGCCTGTCTCAGCCTTTAAAACTGCCTGGCCAAGCCCCGGTGTTCTCTCATCTTTCCCAGCCTTGTTATTCCTTCTCCCCCCCTCCCAGGAGCAGCGCTGGACTTGCTCCTCCTCCCTGCCCCATCCGGGCTGCGGGTGCTGCCGGCCTCGGCGCCGGCTCTGTCTGCCCTTTGCTCTCCCTGGCCCAGCTGGCGCATCTCCATTGCCGCGGCAGGATCCCCTCTCCCTGCTGCTGCTTGACCATCTGCCCCAAATCCTCTGAGAGATGTGGCTCTCCTTCTCCCACCTTGTTGCCATTTCTGTGCCATTCACTTGTGTCCGTCTGATGTGGGCAATCAGCGCTGTTTTTTCTTTTAGTTCCTGCCGGGCTGTTCCTTGCCTTTGCAGCTGCTTCCAGCCTGCTGCCAGTCAGCCAACCTCTGTGCAGGGATGCACAGGAGGGAGCTGCCTGCATGCCCCTCTCCCTGAGCTTAGCCTTATGGTGGGGGGATGGGAAGAGAAAGACTTGGGAAAGCGGAAACAATGAGAGTGCAAAATCTCGGTTTGGTTTTTCCAGCCCTGCCTGTTCATATCCCTTGGGACTTATCCTTGGTATTGGATGGCAGCACTGGCCTGGGAGTCCCTGATCCCGTTTTGCAATTCTTCAGTGTCAGCCAGCAGCTTGGGCCTTCCTGTAAGTGCCCCGATGGTCACAGGGAAGGAATGTTCCCCCAGCCGCATGGGGAAAGGTCACCACGGGCAAAGGGGACGCTGGAGCCGGGCAAGCAGCGTGCTGCTTCCGCCCCTCGCTGATGAGGGCAATGCTCATCAGCACAGAGACAAAAATGGCTGGCTTATAGGGGAAATTGAAAAAAAAAATGGTTCAAGAGGTTAAATATTTTGGGCAAGGCCCTGCTTCCTTTTGCAGGGCAGATCTGGGAGCAGCTGCAGTGCCTAGGCAAAGTCCAGGAGGATGTGTGCACGTTTCATCACTCTCTTAGCTGGAGGACGTTTACTGTTGAATCCGCTCCCAAAAACATCTGTGTGTTTGTTAAAGTGGTGCCTGGGACAGAGGTTTTGGCCAGTTGCTGCTGCTCGGAGCAGCCCTTGGGCTGAGCAGCGTGTTGTGGCTCCCTTCCCTTCCTCCCCCGTGCCTGCCAACAAACCTCTCCCCTGGATGCAACTCGGAAGGAAAGCTGTGAAAGCTGTGACTCGCGGTAGCGGTGGACGCAGCGGGATTAACATCCAACATTAAGGGCTTAACTCAGGGTTTCAAATAACTGCCGTGCCTTTTCCTTCCACCCTGGAGCTTGTAGCTTTTTTAATCCTGTCCTTTACGCCCCGTTTTCCAGGCTGCCTTTGCTAAGCTGGACCTTGCTCCTGGCACTTCGTTTTCAAAGCCTGGCCTGTTGGCTGAAGCTCCTGGGGGTGCTGGTCACATTTGTTGGGGTGGGGGCAGAACAGAGAAAGGAGGAGGAATTTCTAGGTTGGGCTTACAAACTCGAGTTTTTCAAAATTCCCAGCATGTTAAAAAGAATACAGAGCTAATCTGGCCCTTCATCTCTAGGTTACGTTTGCCTCAGCCGGGGCTGAGCTCATGGAAAATTGCATCCCAGCTCCTGTGCTCCCTGCCAAGATTAGTAGGTTTAAAAACTAACCGATAACATCTTTGTAAACTTGGAGTCATTTCTTTAAAGCCTCCTGATCCTTCCAGCCTGGATTTTGGAGCTTTCCTAGAGATCTAAGAGAGCCAAGCAGGACGATGGTATCTGCCCTGAAAAATCACCCAGGGGCCTGGCAGTGCCTTGAGATATCCTGGGGGAGGAAAGAGGCTGTTCTTTGCCAGGGCCCTGAAGGGTGTGCTGGGATCCCTCTCCCTGTTCCTAACCAGATACACGGCACACAGCGACACTCGGCAACATAACTTATAATAATCACCGGTTTTATTTTTAAAAAATTACAATAGAAAAGTACCTTTAAACACATTTCCAAAAGCAGAGTAGACAATGTGGAAGCTTCTCTCCTCTCCATGAGACAAAGGACAGGAAATAGTTTGCTAAAAGAGTTAGTCCGTCGCTTGGGAACGCTGGCAGAGCCGCTCTGAGGTTTGTCTTGGATTTGATTTCTTCTCACATCACTTTTATCAGTCCCATTTTTTACAGAAGACCCCAACGGGACAGTTTCTGATAAAGAAAAATCCCATTTTCTCATCCCCCTGCCCCACCCCAACAGCCAGAATCTCAGCCATCTTATTTTGGCCCACCCACAGGACAAGAGGAAGGAGAAAGGAAAAGGTGATGATATTTGATGAGGACATGGACAGCTGGGAAAAACTGGCTATGGTGAGGCCTGGGCAGCAGCTGAGCTCAGTGTTCCCTGCAGCTGGAACGGAGACAGGGGGAAAGGCAAACGGAAGGAGAAGTTTTGCGCCTCCCTTTGCAAGAAACCAAAACCTGATGGAGGTTTTGGGTCAGTTTGCTCTGTTCTTTATCCAAATTCCTCCTGGAGCAAGGAGAAGGAGAACTAGTATGTCAAGCAGTCTCTCTGCTGGTACTCTCTCTTTGTAAAGGGTGTTGGCAGCCTCGCTTCTTGTCTTTGCACTTGGAAACATGGGAATGCCATGCAGGGAGCGGCCAGACCAGCATAACGTCAGCACTAAGACCCCAGGCCAGGCCAGGCCAGCCCTTCAGCATAATGGAAGCCTCTCAGGACTCTTGTCCAACTTTGAGGAAGCTGGCAAACCAAGATTCGTTGGCATTTCTTTTCATACAGCAGTTTACTTTGCCCGTAACAACTTGGAGCAGTCATGGCAGGAGGAGGAGGAGGAGGAGGAGGAGGCAAATTGTCACCTTGCTACATGTGTGGGCTGTCCGCCCATCCCTGATCCGAGCCGTTGTACCCCACAGAAGCTTTGCACAGCAGCTATGAACACAGCCCCAAGGTCAAAAAAACACGGGAAGAAGGTTCCTGATTGTCCTGCCTGCTTGTCATTTGGTGCAACTGAGAAGAAAGCAGTAATACTGTAGTGTCCACAGACGCCTTGCCAACACGGCTGGAGCACAGTCCCTGTGCCAGAGGGAGCACAGTCCCTACAAACTCGCATTGCGTGTGTTGACTTCCGCACGTATGTGAACATCATGCCTTCGACATGCAGCTGACGGGGCCAGGGGATAATAAGATTCTTCTTTACACACCTCAAAAGTCAAGCACAAAACCTGTGGTCCGACACGGTGTACAATTGTCCTCTTGAGGAGCTTTGGTACAAAAATACTTGCTCTTGTTTTGGTTTTTTTTCCTTTGTTTTTTCTTTTTTTTTTTGTAGTCTGCTTTCCTATGATTCCATTTGAAAAGCCTTTTCAAACACTACAACAATGCCTGTCAAACCATGCTTTCGGGAGTAACACACTCTTCCTTACAAATATACAGTGTAAAAGAGGAAAATATTATTACTAGGTATGTTTTTCTTTTTTCTTCTAGGAGAGCAGATGTGTGATAGAGGCTGTGGGAAAGTCTTGGAGGAATCCAAACTTGTGTGAGGTTTTTTTTCAAGCCTGAAACAACAAAGAGAGGTGTTAAAAAAAAAAAAAAAAAAAAGTCAGCTGTGATGGAGGAAAAAGGGCTGTGGTTAATCTCTCTTCCTTCATGGAAGGAAGCAACATAGGGGGGGAGAGGGAGGCTTGTTTTGGAAATCCATGTCAGGACCATGCTCCACGGACTGTTGTTTAGCAGGGAAAGGGCAAGGTGGGAAATGCCTGCAGGGAGACACCATAGCATCCTGGGCATGAAGAACCCCACTGATCCCACTTTGTTCCTCCCAGTGGCTGTAGCCCCTGGGGTTTGAACTGGGAAGCTGAGAGTTAAGTTCGAGTTGAATTTTGCACTTAGGAGGAATTCAGTCTCTGTTGATCCAAGGCAGGAAGCAAGGACGGAGATGAGATTACCGGGGGTAATTCAAAGCCGAGAGGCATTCCTTGGCTGTGGAAACTCTCACCCCAGATAACAGTGATAAAGGCGAGAATGGCAGAGCCATGGTTCTGCCGGGCAGTAGCAGGAGCAGCCCCAGGGTCGTGCCAACCTCAGGGCCTGTTCACTGCATATTCCCTCCAGGACATTGTGTTGGCTTCCTCTCTCCTCTGCCCCCTTCCCAAAGCAGCCAAGCCCGTGGGGTCGCATCCTTACCAGCACACTGTGGTCCTGTGGAGAGCACATCAACCCAGTAGCCGCCTTGGAAGACTCCATTAATACCCACAAGACTGACTGTAGGCCACCATCACACACCTGAGACCTGCAGGAGGACACAGCAGAGGGTGAGGGACACTGGCAGTGGTGACTGAGGTCAGTGTGCTGTGGGGAGAGGTGATTTCACAGTGGTTGGAGTGGGCACTTCCTGAGAAGGCAGCTTGCAGCTTAGTGATGTTCAGGCAAAGATTGGGCTTGGTGATCTCTGAGGTCTTTTCCAACCTGACTGATTCTGTGATTAGCCCCGCCTTGATGGGCTCCAGGCAGCAAATCCAGGACGGATGCAGGCAGGAGAGCCAGGCGCTCAGCCAAACCCTCGCTGGGCTGTGCCCTTCCCAGCTGGAAGAGCCTGGAAGGGAAACAGGAGATCCCTGACCCTCCATCCTCACCACCCACTGTGGCTCCTGGGCTGGTGGACCTGTTTCAAGGGATTTGCTCATCTCCCCTGCCCAAGTACAGCTCTGCTTACATTTATCTGAAAACATCGGCGTGTTGCATATTTTGGAAGAACCATTGGTTCCCAAAGCCTTGCTACTCCCTATTTTTATCTGTTGGGCCTAAAATAGCTGGTGAATTCTCTATGGATCCAAGTCGGGGGCTGGCTGCAGCCAGGGCTGGGCCTCCTGCCCTCCTGGCTGAGTGACCTCATGGCCACAGCACAGGGCTGCAGATGCCAGGCGATGAGCAGGGCAGTGCCATACAAGCATGGGCAGCTGATGCCAGAGCTTTGGATCTGCTGGCATTTCTCCACAGGTGGGTGTGGAAGCAGGAGGCTTCCCAGCAGGGATGGTTCCCAGCTGGGATGGTCTAGGCAGCCTAGGATCGCAGGGCAAGCAGTGCTAAGCATCCACCAAGCCTCTTTTCCCTCTTCCATTTGAGTCCCCTTTGTTTATTTATCCACAAAAGGCCGAAGTTATTTACAGAGCATATCTTGCAAGGTTTTTTCCATCCAAAGAGGTCCCAGATGGAATGGGATTGGTCCCTTCCCTCCTGCCGGGTGCTCAGTAAGGCTTCTTCTCGTTTTGGCAGTCCCACCACCCTGGGCTGCCTGGACAGTTTTCCTTGAGGTTTAATGCGGTGATTGTGTCGGGGCTGCCTTCTTTTCCATCACAAACCCACCCCCTGCTCTGGCATGGTGCCTTTCCATCCTGCCCCAGGACATTTGGGAAGTGTTGGGGTGAACGGTTGGCAGGGACATCCCCTTCCTCGGGACAAGGAGGGCACCTGGACTATGGGTGTGTGCTGAAAGGTGGCCACCTACCCTGAGCTGCTGGCGACCCCGGGAGTCACAGTGGGGGAAGCCCAGGGTACAGGTGGAGGTGGCCCCCAGCCGGCACAGAAGGATGGGAGCAGGACAGTGGCACTCACCCGGCATTCAGCAGAACTGACGGGACTTCCAGCCCTGAGAACCAGCCTCAGAGGGAGGGAGCCAGCGCATCTGCAAAGACAAGGGGTACACGAGGTGAGAGGCAGGTGGCTGCTCACCCTGGCAAGGTCAGGCTGCCTCTGGGCTCCCCTTTCCTGGCCTTTCCCAGACACAGGGCAGAGGGAGGTTGGAGCACAAGCCCTACAGCCATCCCAGCTCCAAGTCCAACAGTACCACTGGGGCTGAGCACAGCCCCTGGCATCACTGCCTCCAGCAGGATGGCGCTGGGACAACAGCACCATGGTCCCACTGAGCAGGAGTAAGCTCATCCTTAGCTCCTGCAAACCCCACTTGAAACAGGGCAGAAGACATCAGATGCCAAAATTCGGTGTGCAGGCACTCAGTGCTCTGCCAGATGACACCAAGTCAGTCCCACCATCCATCCTGCAGTTCCTGCTCCCACTGCTGTCTGCAGGATGCAGCGAAGCAGCTCCAGTTTGGATGGCAGCAGCAGTCTCCAATGCCCCCCCAGCAAACCCTTCAGCTGCACAGAAGGAGGGGAAGGTGCCACCACCACCCTCTCCACCACAGTGATATTTCACATCAGATAAAACTGCGTCTGTCTAACATCAGGTCTTGGCAGGGTTTTCCTGAGGGACCCTCAGAGCTTCCGTATGCCTCCCGCTTCCTTAGCTGTGCGCTTCCCCGAGCAGGGCAGGTGCTGCCTTTTAGCAGTTATTTGACAAGGCAAGTACGTAGCTGCAATAATATTTACCAACACTCTTCCTATGAACAGCAGGACCCAAAAAGCTGGCGTTTCATCCAAAGGCTGTGGATGGTTTGTACACTGAGCATTTTTCCTCACCCTCCTGCTCAAACCAACCCTTGGCTGCTCCAACTCCTAGTGATGGTGGCTCTGGATGACCTGGCTCAATCCCAGCAGGCCAAGGCCAAAATCCTTTGGGATGCGGTTTATCCAGCAAATCTGTTTCCATGCACTTGTTTCCTCCTGCTCATCACTGAACTGGAGCCGGCAGCAAGGAGCAAAAGCCGGGATGATATCCAGCACGGATGCTGAGGCGGCAGCTGCCCTTTCCCCCCTTGTGGCAGAGGTCTTTTCCCAGCATCCCCATGATGCTGCAAGGCTGGCACTGCAAAGAACTCCTCCTCTGCCATTTCCCCTTCTTCTCCTCTTTCCCCTGCTCCTCTCCCAGGCGGATGGTTAATTTTTAACAGGTACATGCTGCCTTTGGGGGCCACTAGCACTGTCAGCCGGCAGAAAGTGCTTGTGACAAGGCAGCACCTCGTCAATAAAAGATGGATCCTCCATTTGTGCTTCACTTCCCTCTCCTCCCCATCAGAGCTGCTTGGCTTCACACCCCACATCCGGCACGCCGCATCCCAGCGATGCTCCAGGGGCAGCCAGGGGTTCTGGAGCCCTCATCTCACACTGGCAGCCCAGATGGGTGGTTTGGGGCCAGGAGCGATGGGGATGATCCAGACAGACCCTGAGAGCATCCCCATCCTTCCCTCCTCCCTCCCCACCTGCCCCACCACGGGCACCAGTGAAAGTAGGAAGGCAGAGAGGTGGCTGGGGAGGGATAGGACTCCTGCCGGTGCTCAGCTCCATTTGGGAGCCTTCCCTAAACGTCAGGGAGCAGGAGTGAGTGCCTGTGAGCCGGGCAGAGTTAGTGGTGCAGCAAGCACCGAGGGGAAGGGGGTCCGGGGCGGGCGGGAGGGTGAGCGGTGGTGGCGGATGGGTCGGAATTACCTGGGCATGCAGCGAAGCGGGATAGGTGAAAGCAGGAGGAGGTAGAGCAGGTGCTAATTCCGCTGGGTACAGAGGGTACGGCCCCCACACTTCAGGGCTACTGGGGTAAAGTGCAGGCACTGTGAGCTCATCTGCAAGAGAAGAAGAGGGAGAGTTAATGGTGACCACAGGGCTGCGACCCTTGCTGCGTCCTTCCTTCTCCCCCCGAGGCGGGAGCAGAGCTGCACTGGCACAAGCGTGAGATGCCATTGCCCAGAGCCAACCCGCAAAGCCAACACAGAATTCGCCCACTGGGATAACATAGGGCAAGCAATGCTGTGGGGCTGGGAGCATCGCTGAAGGAGCCAGGGCTGGGCTCGTCATCTCCAAGAGGTTTCGTGATCCTGGAGATTCAGCAGAGCAGAGTGTGCAGCTCGTGCCTGTGTGCAACAGCGAGGTGAGGGACCAGTGTCTGCACGAGAGAAGCTCTTCCAGAAGCGGAAATGGGTATGGAGCACTCACAGCAGGACATGGCAGAGGTCTCTGCTGAGACCTCATCCTGCTCCCAGGCACTGTGCCAGGCTGGCTGTCACCTGCCCCAGCTCCTCTCCAGCACCAGCCTTTGGGAATCCCCAGCACGTGCCACCACACAGCAAGCAGGTACTGCTGCTTCCACTTAGACCTGGCATTCCCCTTCACCACCCCCGAGGTGTCCCTGCTCCTTCCAGCATCCTACACCTGCCGTGCTGCATCCACCCATGATCTCTGCATGACATCGCATTCCCGGAATAAGGTGTTTTCCCAAGGATAGGAGCAGCCCCTGGCACCTGCCACCCCAAACTCTGCTGCAGTGCAGGGGGTACTCACAGGGCTCCCGGGCGATGAACTGAGGTACGGCGGTGGGGAGAGGGGTGCTGGGATTTGGGGTGCCCACCAGCTTGTTCTTGGCCATCTTGGTGTTGGCCTTGGCGAACTCCAGACGCAGCGTCTGCGGGATCTCGGGGTCGAAGCGGATGCCCTGGGAGAAGGAAGGAGGGAAGGAGGCGCGGCGGGTGGGTGAGCGCTGCCGCGTGCCGGCCCCGCAGCAAAAATAACTCCCCGTTATTTATGGGTTTTTTTCAACTTCCAGCCCTGAAATGAGCTAATTTGCCGGGCCCCGAGGCGGCTCGCATTCCTCCGGCATCTTTAGCATCGGCACCATATTTGGCAGTCGGCATCCCGCAAGGCCGAGCTCTTATCCAGAGGGATTAACAGAGCCAAAAAAAAAAAAGTTTTACATTGGAAATGAAAACAAGGAAAAAAACAAACCCGAAACCAAAATGCAGGAAGGACGGGGAAGGAATTGGAGAACCAGCCCCGCATGGTTCTGCCTGTGCCTGTTTTCACGTAACTCACAGAGTTGCTAAAAGAAAGTGAAATTTGCTTTCTCTTTTGCAAGCTTAGCTGGGATTTTTCCTGCTGAATAACCAGGAGAGGCTGGAATGCTGTCTCTCATTTGTATCTAAGGCTCAAATCCTGAGTGTTCAAGCCCTCTTGGATGGCCCTGAGAAAGGTGAGAGGGATGCAGCCCCCCAGGAGGGAGGATGCAGCTAAGAAACACTGATGGGATTGTCTGGAGGGATGGGGATGCCATGGGGCCAGCTGGCATGGGAGGTGCACATCTCTGGGATGGAGGAATTCAGAGAGTATCTGGGCACAGGGAAACGAGGGGAAAATGGAGAAATGGAGTGGCTGGGCCAGGCACACTCACGTTCAGTGCGTTCTTCGCTGCCTCCGCCTCGGAGCGGCTGTCGAAGCTGACGAAGCCCACGGGCTGCGAAGGAAGGACAGGAGGCATCAGTCAGGCTGGTGGGGAGCAAAGAGGGAGCCCCTCACCCCAGGAAGGATGGTACCAGGGAATGGTGGGATGGTTGCCCCATTTAGAGTGGCTCCTACCTGCTTGGAGGTGAGTTTGATGAGAGACCCTTCGTACCCCTGCAAGGAAAGGATAACAAAGGGTGTTTGTTGAAGATCCCCACGATTAAATAATAACAACTGAAGAAACTGACTGAATTAGACTTTTCCATAAGAACCAGTGGGCTCCCAGATCCCAGCAAGTCATTTGGGGTCATGGGACTGGGGCAGGGGCCAGCCCCATGCTTTCGGCCCCCCTTTCCCTCCCCAATTTGATACCTTAAAGGGCCTGAAAAGCAGGTAAAGTTCCCGGGGCTTGATGTCCAGAGGCAACCCACTGACAAAGAGTGTCCTCACCTGGAAAAGAAGAAAGGAGGTTCCTGGGGATGCTCTCTCATCCCTAACTTGGGAATACACCACACTTCCCACAGCCAGAGGGACAATGCCAGCCCAAGGGGAGGGAACCTCCTGGGCAGCCAAAAGCCTTAAGCCACACTTGAGTGATGCTGAATTTTTGGGAGGGGTGTCCACATCCTTCAGGTGGCCATGAAGGAAGCTGCTAAGGCACAATGGAAAGGTAACAGAGACCTGTCCTCATCCCCACAAGTGCTCTCCAGGACAAAAAGCTCACGGAATCCCAGCACCTTCCTACCCCATTCTGGCAAACAGGATTTCTCCCGTCATCCCCAGCGGATCCCGGACTCCACAGACAATGCCTATTGTCTCACTTAAATTGCAGCAGCTCATTAAGGACTGGGAGAAGCAAACACCAACTCTTCCTCCTGGAGGAATGGCCCTGGTTTGCAGGGGGCTGGATTTAAGCAGCTTGCCCCTGGTTTGCAAAAGTCACCTTTCAAGGGGTTTTAACCCTTTCTGGGTGGATCTAATGTTTGTCATGGTGCAGCATCCTCCAAAACTTGGGTGTTTGGCAGAAATCCTGCTCCCACCAGCCCGAGGAGGAATGTGGGGCTCCTCAGGGACGGGCAAACCCTGTGCTGGGATGGTTTGGCTTTACAATCAGCTTGTAACCAGGAGAGCAGTGTGGGGAACTGGATCTGCTGCCGGTCTGACTCTACTCGTCCCCAAAATCTCATCCGAACACTTTGAGCTGGAGGAGGGGAAAACCTCGATGTATTTTATTTAATTTTTTTGGCCAGGCACCCTGCCTGCCCCATTCCCTGGGAAAGAGACATGGGAAACAGCCAGAAACAGCCAGCCCAGGCCTATTCTTTTGCTGACATTTCTTCTTTCTCTTGCAGATAAGCTATCTCCCCCATCTCCCAGCCTGGGAGCAGCAAACATTCCTGCTTTGTGGAACAAAACCTCTGGCTGACCTATATCTATTAAATAACAAAAGGTACTCGAGCTGTTTGCACATAGCCCTTGTGTCAACAGCCCCGGTGATCCCCATCCTGGGTACCAGCATTATCATCACCACCATCATCCCTGCGGGTACCAGCATCCAGGCTGGGGGAGATCATTGGAGCTGGGATGTCCTCACCCCCTCCTGAGCCTCCTGGTAGCCTGTCCCCTCTACTGGGACCATCCACGGTGGGCTGGATGCCCCCCAAAGCACCTTAGGGGATCCCTGCCAGCTTTCTGCCTGTCTCCTGAGACCAGGGGATGATGGAGCATCCCAAAGTGTTCAGTGCTGCTCCGTCCCCCAATAGAGACACTGCCTGAATTTCTCCTGGCAGTGTCTGGGGAGGGGTTCACCTGGGGGAGCTCTGCTTGTGTCCATGAAATCCAGCATAAAGCAAGCAAACTTTTCCTTTCCTCAGGGAAAAAAAATATTTCCTTTCAGACAGGTCCATCTGAGCACGGCTGCTTTCCAGGGAATCAGCTCCCTGGACACATCCACCCTCCCAGCTGCATTTGGGAGCATCCCTGCGCATTGTCCCCTGTCTCCATCATCCCTGGAGCCATCTCTGGCTTCCTGCCTCTCCTCTCCCTGGGGAGCTTGAGGAAACACCAGAGGCATTGGCGACAACTCNCAACATCCCTGAAATCCAAACCCTACACGCCCAAGCCTGCCAGACCATTTATCCCCAAAGCCACGTGGGAAAAAGACAGGAGAGATGAAAGATCCCAAGGAACCCTCCGAAATTCAGCCCCACAGAGGAAGGGCTTCTCTTCTCTAATGACTTGTTTTCTTTACAAGTTCAAACGCAGGTCGGCCAAGTCTGAATCTGTAAAATTATACAGCGGCAAGAGGGAGAAGGGCTCCAAAGGATCCCCCAGCTGGATTCCAGCCCCAAAATGGTGTTTGGGGCCCGGGGCAGGGGATGGATCCAAGCTCCTGGGTGCTCCCCATCTGCACCCTGTGAATGTACCCAGTCCCAGGGATGTTTGAGCGGGTCCTATGTAAATAAACAGCATCCTTTCGCTGGGTAACAAGCAGGTGGGAGTGGCAGAGCAAGAGAGTGTCCTTGGGGATAATCCCAGCAGCCTGGACAGATACCCTTTTGCCAAGAGAAAGATTTTAGACAGAAATATTACTCCTGTCCTTAAATGGAAGGGAAGCTTTGGTTCGCAGGGAGCTGCTCCAGGTTTTCTTGTGCTGAGAGATCCCAGGGATTCAGTCCCCATCCTCTACCAGAAACACTCCTCGGGCTAAATCCTGCCCTGAAGCAGGAAAAAAAAAACCTTACCAGAGAAATTGCCAGCGGGCAAGTATATACTCTTCCATAGGGAAGAATTACTCCTCCTGGGAAGCGGATCAGGCACAGCGCCTGCTCCCAAGGGTGTCATGGGATGGGGCCAGACCTACAGCTCTCGAGCAAGGATTAAAGGGCGCTGGAGCATGGGATTCCCCCAGCCCAAACTCCCGGGGCTTTTTGGACAGCCTGTGCCGTTTTGTTTCAGTTCTGCTGTAGGAACATTTATCAGTTCCTTCTGGGTGGAGCATTTCTCCATCTCTCCTTCTTAAATATGGGGTGAAACCAAAGGTTTTTTTCCAGGTCGGAGGTGTTGATGTTTACTCCAGGAAGCTGCAAGAGTAAACATCACCTGCAGGGTGCCGGAGCTCAAAGGTGACCACCTTGATTTCCTTACACAGGGACGGCAGCTATGGGACCGCTTCAAGTCCCTTTCCGCAGTCCTCCTCTGCTCCTGCTGTTGCACCCCACAGCTCCCAGATTTGCCAGGGCTGCTGGATCCCACCTGTGTTGCCTCGCTCCTGGTTTGTCCCCTCCTGGCTTTTGTTGCCCCTGCAGGAAACCTACTTTTCACCTCTGCTACTCTCCTCTCCCTTAGAAACCATCTCGGTCCCACTCCTGGCCTGTCTCTCTCACCTCTGAATCCCACCATCCCATTCCGTTGTCCCTCAAATTCCACATCCCATCTGGGGCCATCTTGAGGGATGGAAAGGGACAGTGGGGGCTCGCTGGGATGGCCAGGGCTGGGGACATGCAAAGAGAGGCAAGGATCTGCGCCAGGAGGTGACTGGGGTGTCCAGAGCATGGACCAGGGATGGCACCAGCATGGAGAGGTCAGAGCTCCAGCAGCCCTCCTCCTCCTCTTCCTCACATGAAGCCACAAGCCAGGTTTGTCTCCCCGAGGTAAAGGAAGCACCAGGGAGGCACCAGCCTGGCTTGGACCCCCATGGGATGGTGGTGCCTGGAGGGATGCTGGGTGCCCCAGCAGCAGTGCCCTCCCAGCCCCGGCCCCCCGCCCTGCCCAAACCATCCCCGGTAAACGCTAGCAGGCCGTGGGGAGGCAGGAGGCGTGCGGGTGATTCATCCACGAGGCATTTAATCGCCTCCTTCAGCCCAGCTCCCGTCCGTCCGTCCGTCCGCCCCTTCCAGCGGGTCTCGCTTTAATTCTCCACCAGCCGATTATCCGCTCGGCTGCCCGCCGCCGGGGAGGCACCGGATCCCTGCGGGAGCGGCAGGGCCAAGGCACGGGGCTGCCATCGAGCCGTGGAACAGGGCGAGCAGGGCTTCCCCTCCCATTCCCGGCAAAGCGGGGCGCTGCCTCCCCCGCGGCGGGGTGCATTCCCGCCCCGCCGGGATTAGTCCTGGCATAAATAGTCTCTTGGCTAATGGAGCGTCTTCCTCGGCTGGGTTTAGATTCCCGGGCTGTGTGTACGCATGCCTTCAGCCCGCAAAACTCCCCGACATAAACACGGCTGAGGCCGAGGGATGCGGGAGGAGCGGGAGAAATCTCCGGCCTCGCCACCCGCAGCCCTTCCTCCGGAGAGTCACGGCTCTCGCACGTCCGGTGAAGGACGGGAGGAGAGGAACAGCCCCTGGGGAAAAGCGAGTCCAGAGCTGCCGGGGCTGGAACGAGGAAGCGGCCGAGGAAAAAGCAGTGAGCAGCCAAGGGAGCAGATGGGGGATTGCAACAGAGTGGAGGAGCGGCGGGATCAGGCGGGGGTCACACATGTCCCTGTCCCGCCCGGAGCTTGCTCCCAAACCCTCCGGACCGCACGCTTCGAGGAGGAAAGGAAGCAGGAGCGCGGCGGGATGCAACGTAGGGGCCACGGGGGCAAATTTTCTCCACTCGCTGGGTACATTCCCCCAAGAAACCATCCCCGGGGTCCCCTCCCCATGCCACGGTTCCCCCGGGATGAGGGATCTGGCATGGGATGGGGACGAGGGCCACGAGCCGGGCTCTTCTCAGCCAGTCCGCTACCAAATAAGGCCTCCGCCGAGGCTTTTACATGCCGTTCTCGGCCGGCCAAAGTGACGTGACCGCCTTCCCAAATTGCTCTGGCTCCTCCGTGGGGAAGCCCCTGGCCCAGAGCTCCCCTGCACGGGGGGGTCCTTCCCGGAGGGACAGACCAGAGGGACGGGGAGGCCACCCGGGCTTCCAGGAGCAGGCAGGAGGAGCGGGGCTGAAGTGAGGGCTTTCCCCACCTGGCAGCACCCCGACTGACCTCCCCGGGATGAGGGCTGCTTCTCCCTATTTTCGGAAGGAGCTGGAGGCTGGAAGGCAAGCCCTGGGAGGGGGGAGGTGGGGCACAGTAGCTGGGCAACCCCCTTCCCCTGCGCTTGAGCAAATAGCACCGGCTCCTCCAGCCCGGGCTGGAAAAAGTCCTGCAGGGAAAATACCTGCCTGGCACCGGCGGAGCCCGGCTGGCAGGCAGGAGTGGCCATCGCCCTCCTCATGAGTCCCCGGCGCTGGGGGTGTCCCTGGCATCTCCCAGCCGTCCCCTCGCGGGGCTCCCCATGTCCAGCATCACCGGGCCAGGGGGTCCCTAAGGATCAGCAATGCCACAGCCAGTCCCCGGCCCTCCGGATCCAAGCGGGAGCAGAGCGAGGGCTGCCCTTTGCCAGCACGGTACAGGCCATCCCTTTGGAAAAGGCACCAGGCCTCCATGGACGGCTCCTTCTGCCATGCCCAGCCGAGCCACAGCCGCAGCCATCGCCTCCCACACACCCCGCCAGGCCACCAGTGGAAAAATTCCCCACTATTTAGGAAACTTTGGGGAAGTTCGAAGCCAGAACCACCTCTGGAATACGCAAATGAAGGCAGGCAACAGCAGGCGATGGAGCTGCAGTGATCCCAGCGCTGGCCACCAACCAGGGACCCCAGCAGGAAGCCAGGAGGGACCTGCTGGAGGAGTCCAGCGGGTAGAGGGTGAGGAGGAAGAGGAGATCTCAGATAGGAATCTTCCCGCTCTCACCCTCCCAAAGTCCAAATTCCCATCTCAAGGTCACGGGCAAAACCAGGAACTTTTCGGTTGGAATGAAGAAAACCAGGTCTCACCGTGGCGCGGTGTGGGGTTGGTCTCCCGTGGGGATGGGAGTGTTTCGGACATCTTTGGGGCGAGAGCCACGGGAAAGAGATGCGCGGCCGCTGCATGCACGGTACCCACCGGCACCGGCAGCACCACGCACCGGCACCGGCACCGGGGGCAGCCTGGTTCGCCTCCCCCGCCCTCGGGGAGATGCGTGTCTCCAGTGGGGCTCCCCGAGCCCACAGGTTCCCTCCGGCGAGGCGGAGGAGCGTTTGCGGGGAGCGCCAGGGGGATGCGGGTGGTGAAGGGGGGTACCCCCGGGAGCCGGGATGCGCTCCCGCCGCTCGTCCCCGTCCCCCCCGCAGCAGCCCCGGGTCCCGGGAGCCGCGGAAGCCGACGGGACCCCCCCGGCGCGGAGCCCCCATCCCGCGTGGGTGCGTGGGAACGCGCGGAGCGCACACCCCGGGGATCGCGGGTGGGGAGGGCGATGCCGGACACCCCCCGCCCCAAATCCCCCGTGTGTGTCCCCCCCCAGTACCTCCTCCTCCGGCAGGCCGGTGTCGGCGGGGCCGCCCTCCCGGTCGGCGGGGACGCTGCTCATGGTGCGACCGGCCAGG
>VZRL01003247.1:1028-39609 GCA_013397895.1 Origma solitaria
TCTGTGCAGGGTGCCTGGTGTCTCTTCTCTCTGAATAGCAGGGAGGTAGAGACTGGGTCGGGTGTTGGGCCTCCTACCCATTACATGGGCTTATGATTAAAATCTTTGGAACTTAAGGTTAGCTTAAGTTCGTCACCCGGCCTTAAAGATCTCCACTCTCCGGCCGCCAGCCGGCGGCCGGGAGAGTCTCATCACCGTCCCGGGACCTTTTTTTTGTGCTTTTTTTTTACATTTTATTTTCCCCTCTCGGGATATTCCGGACCTCATGGGCTCTGCAATAAAACAACATCTACCTCAACCCACGAGTCTGAAATTGTCTTTTTTTATGACAGAGAGCAAAGACTGAGATCAAAAAGGGGGTCTCACCTTAACAGCATCCTGATTGACACCCTCCAGGGAACTTTCTGGAAATTCCTTGCTTATCCCTGTCAGCCATCTTGTCCCTCTGTCCCTCACTGTAGCCATTGAACCTTTATAATAGAAAACCCATACCCACTGCAACTAGGACCTTTAGAGCAATAGGAATATAACAACAATAACCAGGACATACTTAGTTAACCTAACAAGGCCAAGGTCTCAGCAATCACCAGGGGACGCAAAAGACCCCCAAGAAAACCCTCTGAAACTAGGCAAACTCCAGCAGTTTAGAAATATGTACATCCCTGGCTCAGAAATGCTTGTATCATCTGGTGCCATGCATGCACTGTCATCCAGAAATGCCTCCTTCATAATACTACATTAGTGTTAAGGAGTTTTATTACTGATTTTTGGTGGCATGGGGAGAAGCATGGTGTAGAAAGAGCTATTGCTAACAAATGCTGCTCGCAAAGCAATTTTTTATTTCTGGAGACATAAACATAGCTTGGTATCTGTTTTTACTGAAGATGGTGTTGTAAGTATGCAAGTTTCTTAGCTGTTTCTTTTTTTGACCAATTTAATATATTATACATAGCAGAAGTCTTCAAAAGTGAGAGTTCAGTGGTTTAAAACTGAATTGCTGCTTCTGCTTCAGGCTGAGATTAGGACAGAAAACTTGATGGAGCAACTTCTGGCTTCTTCAACGCTTGTGCAACTCCATTAACACCTGCAGGAGTCTTCAGTGAAAGTTGGGACAGAGATCTGGGAGTGCTAAAAGGTAAAGGAAGGCTTTAAAAAGATATTTCACAGATCCTTAGACTTTTATGATGTAGCTGTTTCCTGGACCTTCCTGATTTAATGTCAAAAGGCTCACTGTCAACATGCAGAGAAGGGAGGACACAATTGTCCTCAGCATTTGCTCCTGGAGAGCAACATCACACACTCCCAGCAGCAGCATCCAGCCCACAACCACCTTTTAAAAAGAAAATGTTTTGTAAAAGAAGGAGAGCAAACAAATTTTAATCCTTCGGTTTTTTCTACGGCTTCTATGGGGCTGATGAGGAAACAGTATGTCCTCTCTTGTCCATTCACTTTGGGGATCCCCAGGTTTTCCCCAGATTTCAGTCCTTTACCTCCCACCCACCCTCCTGGGAAACAGGAACCTCTTGTGAATTGCTCCTCACCATCTATCAGAGAGAAACTAGAAAAACTTCAGGAGCCCAATCAGATTTTAAAGCCCAAGCTGATCAGGATTATTTCAGAAACTTCCTGCTGAGCATCTAGTGTCCACAAAAATCAGGCCAATACACCGTTTGCCTCATGACCTGTGAGAACAAAAAAGGTATGCAAGTATCGGCAAACTGCAAACAAAAGAAAACAAACCGAAGTAAGTGTCTCTGCTAAGGCATGGGGTGGCCCATGATGTAGTGGCAATGACAAAACCCAAGAAGGCAGCACACGGTGGTTTCCAAGCAGAGACTCTTCATGGTGGACAGCCATGTGCCCACATGTCCATTGCAGGACACAACTGATACCAGAATTTATTCCCATTAAGCTTTCCAGAGATAGTGTGCAGGAAAAAGGGACATTTGTTCTGACTACAAACCCGTACAGACTGGGGCAGCTGGGGAAAGTAAAGACTCCCAAGAGGCCAAAGGAGCGAGGCAGGGGAGAAGCAAGAGTGACGGGCAGGCGAGCCAAGATCCCGTCTCAGACAAACACTCCTCGCTGGTTGAAAAAGGACGGGTGGCGCGGCTCACGCCCAAAACGAGAGCAGGGAAAAGTCCCCTCAGTCCTGGGCTGGGACAGGAGGGAGCGATTCCCATCTCAGCAGAGCCCCCCTCAGTCCTTGGCGGCGGGAGCGGTTCCCGCCTCAGCAGAGCTCTCAATCCTGGGCTGAGGGAAGGGGGAGCGGTTCCTGCCTCAGCAGAGCTCTCAATTCTGGGTTGAGGGGAGGGCGGTTCCTGCCTCAGCAGAGCTCCCCTCAGTCCTGGGCTGGGGCAGAGGGGAGCGGCTCCCGCCTCAGCAGAGCTCTCAGTCCTGGGTTGGGGTAGGGGAGAGCGGTTCCCGCTTCAGCAGAGCACCCCTCTGATCTGGGATGAGAGAAGGGGGAACGATTCCTGCCTCAGCAGAGCTCTCAGTCCTGGGCTGGGACAGGGGAGAGCAGCTCCCGCCTCAGCAGAGCTCCCCTCCGTCCTTGGCGGCGGGAGCGGCTCCTGCCTCAGCAGAGCTTCCGTCAGATCTGGGCTGGGGGAAGGGGCAGCGGCTCCCGCGGCAGCAGAGCTCTCCTCAGGCACTGGCTGGGGGTGAAGGCGCTTTTGTGAAAACCCGTGCGTGCCGCAAGAGAGAAAACACGAAAGAGTGTGCGGACAGCGGGGAGAGGATAAGGGCAGGAAACAAGCAGAGGACTTCCGACGTGCTGCCTTGGAACGCAGCAACAGCAGCAGGGGCACGGAAACCAGGCACCTACCCCGTATGCCCCAGTCCCTGAGGGCTGCGGGTGTGGGCAGGGCTGTGGTTTGGGATCCGGGGACTGGGCAAGCAGCTGCAAGATTGGTGGGAGATAGAAAAAGGCGCAGATGAGGTGACAGTAAGAGGTGGCACACCTGAAGGATCTCATGACAAAGAATCTGCCTTGGCTGGACACCACGTAGAAGCAGATAGTGTTAGAAATGAACTTTTTTTGATACTGTTTTAATGTGAACAAAATCGCCAAGCAAAACCAAGCTATTAGTTACGAATCAGTTGAGTCGGGTGTGTGCCTGCCTCCCCTGAAGAAGAGCACACCCACACCCTTCAACAAAATGCCTGCATTTTATACCCTGTCCCGGCCGGGGTGGTCCCTGTCCCCTTTCCCGTTGGCTGGGTACTCGGGAACTTTTCTCTCCTGATCACCTACTTTCCGTCACACATACCCTCACCCCCCTGCCATCCCACTTCCCTCTCAGTGAAGTCTTCAAGCCCACCCCTCTCCCATCTCACAGCAACATCCAACAAAGCCACCAAAACAAATCCTAACCAAAACCGACACCACATAGAACCAACAGCTTCCATTATTTAACCTGGTCACCTTTTGGCTTCGGCAAAATATCACCTGTCACAATCCACCCTTTCATTATTCCTTGAGATAAACACCTGGCTAATTACAATTTTAAAACCGGTAAGTTTACTAACAAAAATAAACTGTGAACAAATGGAGACCGAAAGTGGTGATCTGCTGAACTACAAGACAAATGAAATAGCAACGCGAGCCAGAGACAGATCAGGGATGGCTAGAGGCACACAGCCTGGGGTCCGTGCAGCTGCTTTTATCCCCTCTGAATGTCAATCAAGGTGCCTGGATACATTTGGATACTTGGCCCAATCATGGATGTGGACACTCCCAGCCTGCCCTTTTGCCCGCCCATTCAGGGCGGCCTGCTCTGGCCCCACCCCATGCAGCTTGCTCAGTGTTGAGATCGGAAGGAATCTCCCCTTGACTGGCATCCTGACTGACATTTTTCCCAGAACTGTCTGGAAATTCGTCTTTGTCGGCCATTTTGTGCCTAGTTTTCTTATCATGGTTATTGAAGATCATTAATTATATATGTAAAAGGGAAAGGACGAAGGAGCAGGAACATGGCAACAATAACCAGAACATTATAACTTACTAAATAATTAACTAATCAACTTACTAATAGGTCATAAACATTGTAATATCCATAATAAACCAATTAACTCACCAACATTACACAAACACTGTAACATCCATAACTTAGTAACTGACCAATTAACTCATTGACATTCACACACAAAAGCCAACTTGTTATGTGTATAACACTTTTTTGCTGAAGCCCTTGATTCAATTACCTGGTCTGGTCAGCATAAACTGACCTCTTTTGTGAACTAGTTATCAGTAAGATAAGTAATCTTTTTTTTTTCTTTTTTTTTTATTCAGTCCATTTCAAATGTTCCTGAACTGTCAGTTTGTGTTGCTGTTCATAACTCTCCTCCAACTTGTATAAAATAAGTTGTATTTCCTCCTCTTGTTTCTCCCTTTTTCTGTCTCTTTTCCTCAGGATTGTAATCCTTTGAGCTCCTGTTTCTTGGCAGCTGATCATTGCATTAGGATTGACTGGCACACTCATTATCTGCATTCCTTCTATTACACCATTAATTAACCTGGGGATAATTTGTGGGAATGTGAATTTTCTCTGCTGTTCTTTTATTTCTGCTGATTCAAATCATACCTTTTGCCTGCTTCCTGAGAGGAGGTTGCTGGATTTCCTTGACCTTTTTGCCCCTCCTTGTGAAAGCATTCCCAAGGCTCTCCTTTAGGGCAGTACCGCCCTCTCTGGTATCCATACCTGCTTCCTAGGTTCTGTGCAATCCAATAAATCTGCATTCCGTGCTGACATTTTGCAGGCTTACCAGAATAGCGTGCTGTAGGGATATGAAGGTGATGCATAAAGGCCGTAACACTTCTTCCAACAATTTCCAGAGTCTTAGAACATCGAGGGGTACAAGGGTTAATCAAGACAGAGTTATTTATCATTAAAATTTCAATTCCAATTATAAAAATCAGATTCCTCATCTTCTCTCTCTCTTTTTGTTAAGGCCTGACAGGACTTACATTTCTACTACTTAGCACTTGAGGGATTGCAGCCCACAGTGGAGGAAAAGTCTCTTTGGTGGTAAATACAGAGGTCAGTCCAGCCTTGTCCCTGACCATTTACTATTAAATTATGATTTGAAGATTATCTTTAGAGGGTCACTTCCGTGTACCACTGTCCAAGTTTGGAGAGGAGCTTCCACTGCTCCCTTAACTCCCATCCCTTTTTTGCAGTCCTGATCACTGTTTCAGTTAAGAGTACCTGAAATGGACATTCCCATGCTGATGTTAAGGTATCGTCTTTCCAAGATTTTATTAGAACCCAATCTCCTGGTTTTACCTGGTGTATATGGAAGTCTAGAGGTGATGTTTGGGGTAACAGTCCTTTTTTTTTAATATCTGTGAGAGATAGTGCGATGTCCTGCAAATAATTTCTTAGATATAAATCAGTAGTTTTCAGCAACCAAACCTTTCTCCCTTCCCAAAAAAGGCAGCCCAAATAACATTTCATAGGGAGAAACTCCTATATCCTTTCTTGGAGCAGTTCTAAGCCATAATAGTGCTAAACATTTAATCCATGATGATCTAGTTTCAATCATTAATTTGGTAATATGGTTCTTAAAAATAGCATTCATTGTCTCCACACGTCCAGAGCTTTGAGGGTGCCATGGGGTATGAAATTCCAAATTTATATCTAACGTCACACATACAGAACGTAAAATCTTTGAAGTAAAGTGTGTCTGCTTCTCTGAGTCTATTCTTTCGATTATTCCATATCTGGGGATGATTTATTCTGATAGGATCTTAGCCACATTTGAGGTAGGAAAGGCTTCTGCCCAGTGGGTGAGGTGATCAACTGTTAGAATAAGATATTTCCATTGCTGTATTTTAAGGAATTCAATGTAGTCTATTTGTATATTTTGGAAAGGTCTTAGGGCTAGGGCTCTTGCCCTACTAGGGTGTTTTCTCATTACTTTTCTATTTACTCTTTGACAGATTACACATTGTTGTGTCACTTGCTTAGCTACTGTGTAGATTCCCATACAACCATAGGTTCTTAGAAACTGATCACATAAAGCTTGCGTTCCCCAGCGTGTTTCCTGATGCAGTCTAATTAAAATTTCTCTAGCAATTGCTTTATTCACTATTTGTCTCCCATCTGGTAAAAGCCATTTACCTTCCTGATCTTTTTCACCTCCAAATTTTTGTAACTGTTCCTCTTCTTCCTTTGTAAACACTGGGAGTTTTACCTCCTCTGCCTTTCCACCAGGCACTAGTGCTCCATCTTTGTTTCCTCCTCCCCTGCAGCCTCTTTAGCTAGTCTGTCAGCTAGATGGTCCTCCTTTATCTCTGAAGTTCCTTCTTTCTGGTGTCCCATTATATGGACCACTGCAATCTCTTCGGGTAATTCCAGATTTTCTAGGACTTCCGAGACCAATTGTTTATGCACTAACTCCTTCCCTCTAGAAGAAATTAGTCTATGTTCCTTCCATATTTTTCCAAAGGTATCTACTACCCCAAAAGCATATTTAGAATCAGTGTATATAGTTCCCTTTTTTCCCTCTGAGTAGTGCCAGGGCTCTGTTTAAGGCATATAATTTACATGTCTGAGCTGACAAGTTATTAGGTAACCTTCCTTTTTCTAACAAACTGCTTTGCTCACCATCCACAGTAGCATAACCATTACAGCATTTCCCATTTATAAACTGAGATGATCCGTCTACAAAGATTCTTTTTCCTTCAACTAAGGGAGTTTCTTGTAGGTCTTCTCTAACCTTTGTTTGATATTCAGCAATGGCCATGCACTTATGTGTAAGGATTTCTGCTCCTGCCTTTCCATATAGAAATTGAGAGGGGTTTGAACTTTTATCTGTGATTAATGTCAAATCCTCTTTCTCCATTAAAATAGTTTCATATTTTAAATTCTAGAATCTGTCAGCCACCTCCCAGATTTTTGGTTTAAAATTGTCCTGAATGTATGCAGAGTAGCTACCATTAAGTACCCCTGAAAGTTAATTTTCTACTCTCTTCTACTAATGAAACAATAACAGCTGTAGCTTGGACACAGGTGGTCCATGCTCAGGATACTGGATCTAGCATTTTTGAAAAATCTCTTCTGCCCTCCCCACACTTGGGTTCGTATTCCATAAGCTGTCCCCTCTTCCACCTTAACGTACAGATAAAAAGATTTTTCTAAGGAGGGCAGTGCTAAAACAGATTCTTGAATTAATTTCTTTTTTAAATTTTCAAATTGCTGTTCCTTAGTCCTCTCCCACTTGACTTTTTCCCTGTCCTCTTGTAGCTTTTCATACAAAAACTTTACATGCCGTGTATAATTCTCAATCCATAGGTGGCAATATCCAAGCAAACCTAAGAATTTTCTTTTTTCTTGTTTGGTTTTAGGAAGGTGTATAGCAACAATACCAGAAATAATGTTCTGAGGTTATCCTCCTCCACCCTTTACTTATCAGATGCCCAAGATATTTTACCTCTTTGTCCACAAATTGTAATTTATTCTTAGACACTCTTAATCCTTTTTCTCCCAAAAAGTTCAATAGCTTAATTGTGACATCTCAAACTTTTTCTTTCCCTTCCCCTGATATGAACAGAACATCTACATATTGTAACAACTTTCTCTCTGGATTTAGATTAAACTCTTCAAGCACCTGTTCTAGAATTTGCCCAAATAAATTTGGAAACTCTGTAAATCCCTAGGGTAAGGAGGTCCACCGTAACTGCTGCTTTCTCCCAGTAGTGGGGTCTTCCCATTCCAAGGCAAATATACCTCTGCTGTTTGCTACTATTGGACATGTCCAAAATGCATCTTTCAAGTCAATTACACTGAACCACATATGATTATGGGGAATCTTGCTTAGTAAAGTATATGGATTAGGAATTACTGGGTGCCGTACTTTAACAACTTTATTTAATTCCCTCAAATCTTGAACAAGTCTGTATGTCCCATCTGGTTTCCTGACAAGTAAAATAGGGGTATTATAAGGGGACATGCAGGGTTCCAGTAGTCCATACTTTAAAAGTTCTTCAATCATATTCTGTAATCCCCTCCTTCCTTCCAGAGATATAGGGTACTGTTTCACCGGAATGGGTTGGCTCCCTTCCTTCAATTTTATTTCCGGGAGAGATATTCAGCCCCCCTCTATTATCTTTAGCTACCCACACCACTGGATTTATTTCCCTCTTATCTTCTATAGTCAATTTAAATCGCTTTACCACCATTCTGTCTTCCTTTGGAATTACCCCTATCCCCAACTGCACTTGTAGATCTCTTCCCAACAGGTTAGTGCCAGCCTCTGGTATTACTACAAAACTAGATGTTATTTCTTTACCATTTCCCAAAACCTTCACTTGTTCTACTATGCGGGCATGAAATTCGTCCCCTTTCACTCCAGTTATTCTAGTTTGGTTGGTTCCTTTTACACACCCATGGGGGATTTTAATCAAATTTGATCTCTCACCTCCTGAATCAACCATTAACACATATTCTTCTTCTTGGGGTCCTAATTTTAAATTTATCAAGGGCTCTTCATGGTATTTGGACCCCAAAAAATAGAGCTTCTGACACCCCTTAATCTTGTGCATAAACTCCTGATTCCATCATTTGGAAGGTTTTAACCTCTCTCTGTAGTTCTGGGCACTCTCTTTTAAAATGTCCCACTTTTCCACAATAGAAACATTTCTTGGGACCTGTCTGCCAGGTGGTCATCCCCTGTTCTCTTCCCTGAGGTTCCCTAACGTTAGGCTTCAGGCTTCCCCTGGCCACTCCGCTACCTCTCCCCACCTCATTTCCAGTTCATTGTTTTAGTACTTGTTCTACAGTGGCCACCATTAACTTGGTCTTATTTTTCTGTTTTTCATCATCCCTTCTAACATAAACTTTCTGAACTTCCTTCAACAATTCACTTAAATCTTTATCACTCCAAACCTCTATTTTTTCCAATTTCTTCCTTATATCTGGCCAAGCTTTGGTAATAAAATTTACTTTTAATAGTTCTCGGCCTGTAGCACTTTCAAGATCTATTCCAGAGTACTGCTGTACATTCTTCCTGAGCCTTTGTAACCAGACAGTAGGTGGCTCATCTTGCTGCTATTTTCAAATGCCTTTTCAAAATTTTGTCCTTTTGGTGCTGCTTCCCTAATTCCTCTTATCACCAATCTTCTATGATCAGACATAGTATTCCTTCCCTCAGTTGTATTCCGATCCCAATTAGGTCTTTCAAGGGGGAATTTTCATTCACCAGGTGTCCTCCCTTGAACATTGGGTGGATTTTCTCTCTCCCATGTTCTAATTCCTGCAATTCTTATCATTTGTCTTTTCTCTGGGGCAAATACAATTCCTAAAACAGATTGCATTTCCTCCCAGGTATAAATACTTGGGCCTAAGAATTGATCCAGCTGTTCTGCTAGCCCCTAGGGGTCCTCTAGTATATTACTTATTTATATTTATTTTTTTATTTATTATAGGTCTCCTTTTCCATTGGCTGGGTACTTGGGATCTTACATTCTCTCCTGACCACCTGCTTTTTGTCACCCCCCACCCCATCATCCCACCTCCCTCTCACTCAAGTCTTCAACCCCACCCCTCTCCCAACTCACAGCAACATCCAACAAACCCACCAGAGCAAATCTAAACCAAAACCAACAACACATAGAACCAACAACTTTTCATTGTTTAACTTTGTAACCTTTTGGCTTCAGCAAAATATCACCCATCTGTCACACTGGCACAGCCACTGTCACCCCAGCAGCTTGGAAAGAACACTCTCTGGTGGGGGAGCAGGCAGGAACTTGCCAAGATCCAGGCCACATCCTTGCTTACAGCATCCCTTTCTCTCCATTCCACCTTGGCTCAAGGGAACGTTGCCCAGGGGAGAGCTGAGAGCTCTACCTTAATTGCCACCTGTGCCAAAGGAGAGAAAAAGAGGCAGCACCCAACAGGCTGCAAACAGGCTCTGCCAGACACCACCCAGTCTATCAGGGCTGAGGGCCTGGAGAAAACCCAGCCTGTGAAACAGTGGCCAGCAGCCAGAAGAGCAGCCAGACCTGCAACTAAACATGAAGAAGAAACAGAAGCAGGAACTCATGCAGGACCTGCTTTGAGATCTCCTTCCCCCACAGTCATCGATGCCCCAGCTCAAGAGAGATGGACACCCTTCAAGAAGACCCCAAGGGCTCTGCCCAGGGCCTTCACTACAACAGACAGGACAGGAGAGCAGGAGCAGCAGCAGCCCACAGCCTGTGCACTGGGACTGCTGTGCACAGCCCAGTATATTGGCAGAGAGGTCCTGGGCAAGGTAGAAATTGTGTTCCAGGGACCCAAAGAGCAGACAAGAGAGCAACAGCACCTGGTAACAGCACAGATGCCACACTGGCAATAACAGCCAGAGCAGCAGGGATAGAGAGCCCAGCATATGCCCCGCAGAGCCCCACTGCCAATGGCCCAGTTCTGCTGGACATAGTTCTGTAAGCAGTAAATCACTTTTTGATAGAATCGAGAGGGAACAATGTTTTTGAAGCAAAAACTGTTAATTTCTCTCAGTGACTCCACTGAAGAGGGTGTGTGTCTTTTCCCAAAGAGGTGAACACACTCTCTTTTATTAAAATGGCAACCTTTTATAGCCTTTCACTGTGAGGGGTTGGGTCCCTGTCCCTTTTCCCATTGGTTGGGTATTCAGGGACTTAGATGCTCTTCTGACTGCCTACCCTTCTCTCCCCTCTCCTCTCATCTTTCTCCTTTTTTGGTTGTGTCTTCAACCTTGCTTCTGTATTGATTCCCAATAACAACACGTGCAATGAACAGATTAAACAAACTGCATCTAAACCTTAGGTAACAAAAAGTAGAGAACAGAATTAACATTTTTCCTTCTTTTACCCCATAGCCCCTTTTGGGCTGAAGCAAAATGATAGTTCATCTCTCACAGGCCAGTATATCATAAGAGAGATCCTGGGCAAGATTGTAATTGTGATCCAGGGATCTGAGGAGCATGCAGAAGAACAAAGGGACCTGGAACAAGGCATGGATGAGGGGCTGAGAGTAAGATCCCCAGCAGAAGGGACAGAGAGCCCAGCACATGCCTTGCACAGTCCCACAGCCAATGCTTCTGCTCTGATGGACACAGCCCAATCTGTGACATCATTGTCAAGGCAGTGTTTGTGTTCCAGGGACATGTCCAGCAACCAGAAGAGTGAGAGCAGGAATGAAGCAGCGACAAGGCGACAGCAGCAACAGCCAGAGCTGCAGGGGCTGAGAGCCCAGCACATGAGCCGCCTCTGCTGGACATTTTTGAGTACATTGGGAGTGAGGTGCTGGGCAGGGCTGTAATAGCGAACCATGGACATGAGGAGCAGACAGAAGAACAGAAGGATCTGGAACAAGGCTCAGATTGAATGACAAGAGCAACAGAGCCATCTAGGGTTTGATACAGACCCATTTTGAGGCTAATTTCCTGACAGTGCCTCGTCTGCTTTGTTTTTGCTTCTCTGCCCCTCCTCGAATTCACAGGTCCCTAGGGCGCTGACACAAGGTCTTAATGCTGCTCATGTTCGACTCTTGTCACATGACGTGGCCATAGTTCAATTCTGTAGCTCAAAATGTCCTTCTTATCTGGATTTAGGAGGAAGCAAAGGAGACACTACTCCCACTGAGGATATGGAGATCCCACAGGACATGGCAGGGGTGTAGCCAACCTCCAAATAGCCCTTCTGCCCTGCCCAGCCCATGAAGAGCCTCTCTGCATGTGCATTCCTTGAACATTTATCTCTCCCTTCTTGGCAGTGAAAACCCAGAAACCTTTAAAGAAAATCTCATTTCATCCTCACAGTTCCTTGTGAGAGTAACAAGAGGCAGTGGGAGCACACAGCCTTTGCTACTCAGCCATAATAGCTTGACTTCTTTTGGAGCAGTGACTGACAGTCAGTCAGTCATTACAAGACACATTTTGCCAACATCTGCTTTTCACTCCTCACACAGCTTCTACTCCAGACCTATCACCATCCTCCTGGCTATTATTGGATGCTCTCTAATAGCTGAATATCTTTCTTACATTGTGACATCCATAAGTGCCCCTAGCACTCGAGGCTGCCCCAGTGCAGAGCAGAGCAGGACAATCCCCTCCCTTGCCTGGCTGTCTGTGATGCTGTGCCTGATGCTCCCCAGGACAAGCTTGGCCCTCCTGGCTGCCAGGGCACTGCTGATCTGTGTTCAACTTGCCATCGAGCAGAAGCCCCATGTCCCTTTTTGTGGTGCTGCTTTCCAGCATCTCCTTCCCCAGTCTATCCACACAACCAGGGCTGCTCAATCCCAGGTACAGAAACCCAGCACTTTCTCTTTTTAAACTTCATACTGTTGGTGATTGCCCAGCCCTCTAATTCGTCAAGGTCTATCTGCAGGGCCTCTCTGCCACACACGTTCCTGGGAAAGAGGAACCCCCTTGTGAACTTGGTCACCACAATCAATCAGAGAGAAACTACAAAAACCTCAACAGTCCAACCGGGTCTGATTTTAAAGCCCAAGGTTATCATGCTTACTCAAACAATTTCCACCTAGCATTTAGTGACCACAAAAATCATGCCATTACTCTGAAAGAAATATGCTACATTTTACCTTGTTATCTCTGAGAATATAAAGTTGTATAGGTTTTTGCAAACACAGACAGATATTTTTTAGTGTTTCTTTAAATCTTAATATATAAATGACACTTGAAAAGACTTTTTATCCAGTTGGCATTTTATGTATGGTCATAACAAGTTGCTCCCTTAGTAAAATGTCTTTTTTCCTAACCACGAGGGTACAACTCAGACTCTTAGGTTTGGTGGGTTTGTTTTTTTTAAAGTGTAAGTGTTAAAGCAAATTGCCCATCTAAGAGAAAGCAGTCATTTCAGTGTAGTGATCTGGCAGGACACCAAGGCCTGTGGTACTTCCTATGGACAACTTTTCAACACAAACTTTGAAAGCAAGACCCATTTTTTAACTAGTTGAGGTAATCTATGATAAAATCAAACTGTAAACAAAAGGAGAACAAACGAAAGGAAATCTCCCTGTTGGAACATGGGGTGGCTCATGATGTACTGGCAACAAGCAAAACTAAGAAGGCAGCACACGGCGGTGTCCAAGCAGACAGAGGCTCTTCACTGTGCAGAGCCCTGTGCCTGCACTCCATTGCAGGACACAACTATTGCCAGAATTGATTCCCATTAAGCTTTCCACAGATGGTGTGCAGGAAGAAGGGGAATTTGTTTTGAGCAGTTGAGCCACAATATGTTCTGGGTAAAAGCAAGCTGAGATTTACCTCTAAATAGAAAATCACAGTAGAACTTAGCCAATTGCAGCTGGGCTGCTTGTTTTCTGCATGGGCCTCTCTCCCTGCCATCAAAATCAAATTATTAATCTCAATCTCTATTCTTAATTGCTCTCTATAGTTCATAAATGTTCCTCTTTTCAGGTCCTACTTAGGCTTTTGCATTTCTAATGTAAGTTTCTAGCAAAGCATAGCCACAAATCAGCAAATCATAGAATCTATAGAGATGTATCTGAACTCTGCACAAACTCTTCCTGCATGTATTTTTTATATGTTTCTCTCAACTGTGCCTGTTTGATGCTGCAGATTCTGCCCAGGTACTGATGTAGTTTGAACTGCAGCACGTACACTCAGGAAACTCTTTCCTACAGTGTGTATGGATCTTTAAAAGTTCTGTGGCCCGTAGAGCAAAGGTAGTTAAGTAATGAAGCTAGCTTGGTTTTAGGCATCTGGCCAACATCATCACCCTTGAAATCCCAGGTGGTGTTTATCTACAACCAGCAGCTTCTAAACACTTTTGCAATCTGACAGTATTTGTGCCAAAGAGAATATTTTGCCAAAACACTGCAAATACGCTCTTTTTTTGTAAAGGTAATATACGTGTTCAGTTTTTACCTGTTGTATAGCTATGTGAGTTTAAATGGTACGAAACTACTCTTGCTAAAATGACAAGTTACAAAGATTTAACCTACTAATGTGCAGTGCTGGCTGGACTGGATGCCCATGTCAGCACACAGCCATGCTCCACCACTGTCCTCACTGTCTCTCACCAGGGAAAAGCTGAATTTCATGCAAGCACATTTTGTAAGAAAATATATTCCTCAGGCACCCAGACTCAATGCACTCTCTTTATATATAAAAGCACTTTGGGCTTTCTGAATCATCTGCATGTATTTGCTGGGACAATGCACACACTCTGTCCAGCCGTGTTCAGAAAATTGCCACATGAGTGAAAGCAGATGAACTGCACCCAGCCTGTCCTTGTGACATACTTAAGGAAAGGAGTGTTCCAAATGTACTTCCACTTACTCTCTTTGCAAAGGCCACATACATGTTTCCCATGCCTTTATAAGAAATCTTTTCTAACCCAGCAATTCTAGAATAAAATTACAAATTCCAGATTGGTTCAAAACATCAGGGAATCTGTCCTTGACAGTGTTGTCCCAATAAGAAAATGCTTAACTTGCCTATACAGCACAAGCTAAAACACCATCTCTCCTATTAACATTTTTGATGCAATGCCCACTTGGTGTCAGGAGGATGCTGTCTGGTTCTGTAGATGAAGAAGAAACCACAGTCATTTGACTCTGAATCTTTCCTTCTTCCTGATGCTCTAGTGTACATTTTTTAGCTCATATCCTTAAAAGTTTTTTGTTATATTTTCAATACCTACATTTTCCTTACCTACTTACCATCCTCATCATCTAATGTTTTTTCTTTCCTAAATTCCCCTCTAGAGCATGGTGCCAAGAATGTACTCCTTGCAAAGTTTGTGATGGCTTTTATTTTCTTTCTAGTTTGTTTGGTTGGTTTTTTTTAAAAATCTTCTATGGTTGTACATTTCAGACATATACATTCTTTATACTCTCTCATTATTTGTACTGAGTTCCAGTTATTACTGTGCATTCCTTTAATTCCCTGCCATAGGCTCATGTCTTTCTGCTCTACTGTGGAAAAAGTGAGAGAGCTCTTCAGAGCAGTTCCTCTAGATGATTTGGATTGCTTCTGTTCTGTTCCAAAATCACAGAGGAATTGTATCTTTTAATCTTTTGCTGCTGAGGCTTCACTTTTCTTGGCACATTGTGGTGTAGAAGGATGTCTGGCATGGAAGTTCATCGTCTGAAGATCACCTCTGAAGGGTCAGAACCACACATTTCCCGTTTGCCCCAGGATGCTTCAAATCAACCTGTACTTCTGGAAACCTTTAGTTCTACTGACTGAAATATTATGCATGTTTTGCCTTTAACTTACAGGAAGTCTTGCATATATACACACCGTCCCTTACAGAGTTCAATCCTGATGTTTTCTTCGGTATGGGGTGTTGAGGCACTGGCACAGGTTGCCCAGAGAAGTTGTGAGTGCCCCATCCCCTGAAGCATTCAAGGCCAGGTTGGATGGGGCTTTGGACAACCAGGTTTAGTGGAAGATGTCGCTGCCCTCGGTAGGAGAGTGGAAATTTATGATCTCTAAGGTCCCTTCCAACCCAGGCTATTCAGTGATATTTTTGCATGATTTTTGTCTATCAGAAATAGTTTCATGCTTACAGTGTAATTTCCGCCTTACTGAGTCTTACAGACAAGCTAAGAGTACAAGTAAGTTTTATTCAGTCTCTCTCCCAAGACTCCTTCAGCACTGGTAGAGGAGTTAAAAGTGGTGCAACACAGTTAGAAGTAAATTTGCAGTAAAATTCAGGCATAGGGAAAAGTGAGGTCCAAACCAGTATGTGTTATGTATACGTGTTTTGTTTTTTTTTAAACTGTGTGTATGGGGAGTCTGTCTTCTCACTATTAATCTGCCCAACCTCTATCCTGTGTCCCTCTCCTGGCCACTTTCTTTCTGTCCATGCAGTGTCATTATGCTGTATCTCCTCTCCTCCCATATTTACCCAGCAGCAACAGGCGGGTTTAGGCAAGAACCACCAGCAGCCATCCCAGGAATCATCTTACTCCACTCTCATTACTCTGCCATAGCCACGCAGGAGGAGGTCCAGACCCCCATATATCTGCACATTGCACGTCGTACCTCACAGTTGTCCTCCCACTCTGGAGAGAGCTGACATTCACCATGCACCACAGAGTTCCAGTTTACTTCAGCCAGTCCCACAGAACATCCAACAGACATCACCTGGGTGGCAGGGAAGGGCTCACAGGATGCAGCTTGGGTTTTGCAGAGGGCACTGGCTGACAGTACCTCAGTATTTTTTACTTCTGGAAGCGGGTTCCCTGCAGGGGAGGCATGGAGCCAAATCTCATCATGCAGGAGACTGCGAACAACTCAGTAGAAGGGAGGTCCTCCCCAAGACCTCTGGGCAAACATACAGTCTGTCCTCTAGCACTGAGAAAGGAAAGATGAAGACACCCACTCTCCCATTCTGACATTCATGGTTTAATTTCAGTGCTTGTGTGTTCTAGGTGATCGTTATTTGCCCCTATGCTTGTAAGCTTTAGAAAAAAATAAGTAGAGAATATATCAAGTTAATCACTGAGGTTATTCAATAGATCTCAGAAAGGGAATCACAGTCCAATCTCTCTGCTTGTTCTTGCTGTTGATCTAGTCCCTCAACCGATTTGAATTTTCTGATGGTCTCAGCCAATTACAAAGATATAAAATGATGCAAGGATTCTTTTTACAGGGAATTTATTTGAAGTGTTTGTTTCTATAAAGCTAAGAGAGAAACAAACCAGTATTCAGGCACTTGCTTTAGACAAAATAAAGAAAAGAGGTACAGTACATCAAGCCTTAAAAGATTTAACATGTCTTTTTAAGTGGTAAGCAGGACATTGTAAACCAACTTCCCTTGCTAAGATTCCTATGGAGGAATTTTATGTCGCTTCTTATTAAATGTTTAGTCTGAGTAAGATGAAGGAAGAACTGAATCCTTGCATATTCTTAATGAGACCTGTCAAAGAGTTGAATAATTTTATTTCTCATACATCGTGGTCAAAGTTTACCAAAAAAGAGAAAAATCAGCTTAGCTGATTAGCACTTAGGGCAATGCTAAAAACCGCCTGTCAAAGCATTACAGAAAACTTTGATGCATGAGGAAAATGCCACTGATTCCCATGCAATCACAGGTAGGATTTTAGTGCCATTATGAGGATTAGTGCCTCTACACAATCGGCTTTGGAGACAGTCCAGTTGTCTTTCTATGTAGCAGTTCTGCTTACACCTGAACCTGGCTAAGTTGAAGAGCCTGTCTTTTCCCCATCTTGGCTCAAATGCAATGCTTTTGTGTTCCACCTGAGCCTGGTCTGGCAGATTTAAAATAGAATAATGCAAAATGTACTTGCTTAATGTGCTGTTTCTCTGATTTTTTAAAATAGTTGGGTGGCCATTTTTCAGTAGGAGGCAGCAAGAATAATAGAATGGTTTGTTGGAAGCATATTGTTTATAAAATGTTTTAAGTTAGAAATACATCCAGGGATTTGGATGAATATGATTAGAAATTAAAATGCATGCAAAAATATTACCCCAAAGAGCATAATTTGTATGGACAGCAGTTTTGTCCTCTACCAAGCAAGTTAAGACAAGGTTATAAATTCTGGAACTACACTCATGGGCTCCACAGCACATGAAATGAGAGAAGTAACAGTATGAACACTGTACTTAGCTAATAAGCTATAGGACTAATCAGCAGATTTTCATCTAAAAATAAATGATCCTACTCACTGGCCTCTATATTCCTAACTCTGACAGTAGGTCACAGTCATGTCAACAACAAGGCATGTGCTTCCTCAGTATACTTACCAGAAAAGAAAGATTTGGGAGACAAACTTTATATGAGTTTCCTACTAATCGTGAGGGTTTTTTTATTTTATAGATACATACAATTTTAAATATTAGAGCAGCTTCTTCAGGACTGCTGAGTTTTGGTCTTTAGATGGATGGGAGCAATGATCCCATCCTGCTTTCCTGCAATGCCCAGAGCTGCACTGCCAGCACTGACACTGCTGGCATTCCAGATGATGCTTGATAAATCAAGTGTTTTGCAGCTGGTTCTTCAGCAATCTGGCAAAATCTTTCTCATTAAGAGACCCAGATACACCTTTGCCATCACATACACTTGTGCACTTCTTGGGCTTCCCTCTGACACCCCTGTGGGTTAAGGTCCAGGGTAGAAAGTGACTGTAAATGAATAATGCAAACCTGCATTTTTAATCAGCTGAGTTCCCATTCAGTTAACACCCTCCTTTAAGTACTGCCTTACATGTTCTCTGAAGAAAACGTCTTAGAAACAGTTTTTTGACAACCACTCTGCTGAAATGAAATTACAAATGCACATAAATATACATGAGGTGTCAGCTACAATGAACCACACCTGAAATGTTCCTGTACCAACACACACGAGGAATAACTAGAGGAGCTTGAGGCTTTGGCCCAGTCCCAGAGATTTGACATCATTGTCATAAGTGAAACCTGATGGATTCATCCAGTGACTGCAGTGCCATGTTGGACAGTTACTGGCTTTTCAGGAGGGGTAGGCAGGGCAGGCAAGGAGTCAGGGGATGGTATTTTGCATAATGAGGGGACTGGAATATGTGAAGCTTCCAGCTGACAATGGCAAGTTTGAGAGCCTCTGGATAAGGATTAAGGAACAAACAAATAATGCGGATGTCATTGTGGGAGCCTACTGTGAAGACCTCCTGCCAGGATGATGATGCCACTGAATTACAAATCAACTGCCCTTGTACTTATGTGGGACTTGAACTTGCCAGAAATTAACTGGGAATGCCATGCAGCTGGCACAAACAGCTGCAGAAGATTCCTAAAACATCTGTCTGACATCTCCATAATACAGGCACTAAGACACCTGTCTAGGAAAGATGTCCTCCTTCATTTATTGCTTTTTGAAAGAGAGGGTCTCATTACTAAAGTAGAGATTGACATCTGTCTTGATGTCAAAAACCACGAAATTACTGAGTTTAAAACCTCCGTTGACAGGTGGAGAAATGCCAGCAAACCTTCACCCCTGCACATGAGGAGAACGAGTAAGTGGAGTCCCCTGGGAAAATGATTGCGCAGGTGTTGGGATTCCATCAGTGCTGGTCACTTCTTAAGCATCACCTTCCTGTGGGCAGAGGAGCAGGCAATTCCTAAGTGTTGGAAGTGGAGGAAACAAGGCAGAAGGCCAGTTTGGCTGAACACGGACCTTCTCTTGGAAACAAAGCAAAAAAAAGGAAGGTGTATTGCCCAGTGGATGCAAGGTCAGGTGACATGGGAAGAAAACAGAGATGCTACTTGGTACTGTAGGGATAAAATGCATTGGGCCTAAGTTTAATTGGAGTTGAAGCAGGACTGAACTGTGAGGGACAATAAGAAGAGTTATTTTTAAATACAGTCAAGAATTGAACGCGGTAAATAACAGGTATCACCTTACCCTTAAATATGGTCATTTCCCATATTTGCTAAAGCACCAGAAAAGGATGCTGTGAGGAATATGTCCTGTATATTTCTGTACAGTGTGTTCATGCCTGTCTTTTTCTATACTACTCACTGGGGACTGCTTTTTTTTATTTAGGGTCTTGTTGCAGAGGTAGCTGGATAGACAGCCCACTGAAAAGAGCTACCAGTGGCTTTTGCTTGCATGCAAAAAACCCAAGCTTTCCTTCATCTTTTGGCTTTCCTGGGAAAGGTTTTGTAACTTAGGAAGCCATTTTTAAGGCCACTTACTCAGAGGGACAGAAAGAGTCACAAGCAGAGCTTAAAGCACTTTTCCTACTGAACAGACCAGGAGTCTTCAGGTCAGCTGGAACACAAGAAAGAGCTAGACTCAGTGTATTTGAGTGCCAGCAGCAGTAAGACAATGCTCTTCGCAGAAAATACAGAGAGTGTATAGATAGAAGAGACACACAATCATAGATTCATTTAGGTCAGAAAGGACCTGTCCTGAATTTATTCAAACCTTCGTGTTTAGCACACAAACACCTCTTAAAAATAGTAAGGTACTTTAAAAAAAATTTTATAAGCCAGCAGAAAAATTGGAGTTCCGTGTTCCCAACATTATGGATGGAAAAACCTCCCAGAACAAAGTCCCAGACGTTATCACAATTGCTTCCTGAAAGGAAGTGAGGCTAAACACAGCCCAAGGCCAGTTGAAGTCTGCTTGGAAACCTTGTCTCTTGTTGCTCTAGGCATCAAAATAGGAAGTAAACAGCTTAGAAACAGTGCTGAGAATGGTTTGGAGGAAGTACAGCTTCCTCTCCCTGCACTTGCTAAGTTTGCTTATCTTCCATGCTCTCAGCATACTCCTTCACTCATTGAAGCCAGCAAATGCTGCAGAGACCTTGCAGAAATGGCCTTGAAAAGTAAGGCTTAAGTAAAAAAATGCATCACCACCTCACAACTCTGAAAAGCCATGCAATGCTCGGCCTAAGAACAAGAGCTTTAGGATATACTCTAAAATCACTCAGACCCTCTCCATTCCAGCACCAAGATTTTCACCAAAGATACACCTCAAGTAGCAGGTGGTCTTAGACCTTTGCTGAAGATGCAACCTGATTCTGAATTTCACTGTGTTTGCTCACATATGACAGCAATAGTTTAAACACTTTGAAGTACTTTACAGGCATTACTTAAAGGGAAAATACTGTGTTTCTGGAGTTTTCTTTGGATTTTCATTGGATTTGGGAAAAAACAATCCCCAATCTACTTGATCTCTTAACTGGAGATATGATGTACAGAGATAACCAGAGAATACGATGCTCTTTTCATCAAAGCCAGAGGCCTTTATGAAAAACATGATGACATTAGACCTACTAATGAGAGAGAATGAAGGGCCACACGAGTCACCAAGGCATCAACTCTACATGCAGAGGTCAAACTAGATCTGGCAGAACACTGTCACTGGTGTCAGTGGCCCAGTGACCCAACTTATTGTTAGGGGGTTTAGAATTGGGTTTTGGTTAGAGTGAGGATTAAATGCATGATTTTTAAATGCACTGGTCTGGTGAAATTCACATTAGGTAGTGAGGTGGTTCAGCTGCAGAGCTACTAACACTTCTGGCATGAAGAAGATGACTGAGGGGCAGAAAAGTGTTCCCAAAAGGTGCAAAAGGCAGAAATGCAGTATTTTAGCAGAGAGAAAAATTGGAGAAGGAGGAAAAAAAACCCCAAAACAACAGTCGGCTTCATTCCAATTACTGAAAAATATAAGGACAAACAAAAAACTGTCCCCAAGATACGGCGGCAATAAATTAAAGGCAACATGGAATTGTTGAAGACAAATCACATGAAACCACTCCAGTTTTCTTTGTGGTGAAACCAGACACGGGGTGAAGAGAAGCTGGAAATATCATTTATATTATATATACACAGACCTGTACAAGGCTTTCTCAGAAGTTACTCAAAGAAACACTTTCTGCATGGATCAACAATTAAATGGGTGCTAAACAGGTAGAAACCAGACACGGTACATCTCAATTTTTCACCGCACGGAAAAATCAAACAGGACTCCTGGTCAATTTGCCTTAAATGGGGACTGATTTGACAATTTCATGAGTGTGGCCAGCAGGATATAAAATGATAAAATATATTATTATTATTATTATTGTTGTTGTTGTTGTTGTTGTTGTTGTTGTTGTTGTTATTATAACTGCTGGCTGGGAGGAGGAGTTGCCTTAAGGCATTCCAATAGATAGGGGTAACTGCATACACAAAGAAGAGAAAAAGACGTTGCTTGTCCAGAGGAAAGAAGACCAGCTGAAACATGGCATTTGCCTTCAACTACATGAAATGTAAATGCAAAGCAGGAGGACGGAGCTTGTTCTCCCTAAATTCCAGCACAGGCAAAGCTGGCTACAGGCGTTAGGGAGTCTAGGTCAGAGGAGCATCCATGGGCAATCGATACTGCCTGGGGCAAGCACAACACTCACCTCCCTCTCAGCTCTGTATTTTCAGTTTAGTTGCAATGGAATACTTGTGCAAGCTATTAAAAAAAAAAAAGTAAAATCTGAGGTAAATATGTAGAAAGTCTACAGACATTTGGAGGCTGACTAAAATGAACAGGGAACATTTTTAAATTTAATTTCAAATTTTATAAAAAGATCAGATTTTCACAATGAATCATGCAAGCATTTCTGATTGACTGTTTCAAAACAGAATTGACTGGTTTTGGAGGGGAAAAAAAGGCATTTCTAGATTACAAACAGGTCCAAACTTTACATGTGAGTAGTTTATCAAGTTTCACTTTTTACTTTCACAGTAAGACGATTTTTAGTATTTCTACTCAAGATATTCTGATAAACTCAGCTGGAAAAGACTTTTAATTTGTTTTTTCATTTTCTTCAAAAACTCATTACTTCAGTCCTTTTGCTAAACAAATATTTTAATTCTGTAATTTTATTAACTGGACAAGGCACTCTACTGGACAAAAATGCTACATCAAAATTCTGCTGGCTGCTGTTACAAGACACAAACTGTGGAATATGTGGAATTTTGCCTTCTCAATGTTCTATAGGATCTGATCAAGATTTTGCAAACAGTTCTTTAGCTTTTATTCATTGGTCCACTCACAACTCTTAAGAGCAAATTTTACAATGGGAACCTTTTGGGACCTGCAGATTTTTTTAAACCAATGAGTAAACAAATAAAATCCTTCTAAGAAGAGAGAAATCACAGAATCACTGAATATGCTGAATTGAAAGGGACTCACAAGGATCATCAAGTCCAACTCCTGGCCCTGCACAGCACACCCCAACATCACACCATGTGCCTGAGAGCATTGTCCAAATGCTTCTTGAGCTCTGTCAGGCTGGAGCTGTGACCACTGCCCTGGGGAGCTGTTCCAGTGCCCAACCATCTCTGGGTGAAGATCCTTTTCCTAAAATCCAGCTTAACACAAGTTCAGGCCATTCCCTCAGGTTTTGTCACTGGTCACCACAAAGAAGAGACCATAGAATCCACGGAATCAGTAAGGTTGGAAAAGACCTCTGAGATCATCGAGTCCAACCTGTGACCTAGCACTGCTATATCAACCAGACCACGGCACTGAGTGCCACATCCAGTCTTTCCATAAATATCTCCAGGGACAGTGATTCCACCACCTCCCTGGGCAGTCCATTCCAATGTCTAATCAGCCTTTCTGTGAAGAAATTCTTCCTAATGTCCAACCTGAACCTTCCCTGGCACAGCTTAAGGCTGTGTCATCTTGTGTCACTGCTTGCCTGGGAGAAGACACCAACCCCCCCAACCTGTCTACACCCTCCTTTCAGGGAGTTGTAGAGAATGATAAGGTCTCCCCTGACCCTCCTCTTGTCCAGGCTAAACACCCCCAAGCTCCCTCAGCTGCTTCTCAGTCTCTGCCCCTCTGCTTCCCATTGTGAAGAAGCTGTAACTGCAATGAGGTCTCCCTTCAGTCTCCTCCACGCTGAACAGACCAAGTGACCTCAGGCCACTCCTCACAGTTTCCCCTCCAGAGCCTTCACCATCCTCCTCACCCTCCTTTGGACACTCTCTAAAGGCTGAATGCCTTTCTTGCATTGTGGCACCCAAAACTGTTCCCAGCACTTGAGGTGAGGCTGCCCCAGTGCAGAGCAGAGCAGGATAATCCCCTCCCTTGCCCGGCTGGCAATGTTGTGCCTGATGCCCCCCAGGACAGGCTTGGCTCTCCTGGCTGCCAGGGCACTGCTGACTTGTGTTAAACTTGCCATCAACCACCCTCAAGTCCCTTTCTGTGGGGCTGCTTTCCAGCATCTCCTTCCCCAGTCCATCCACACAAACAGGGTCGCCCCATCCCTGGTGCAGAATCCTGCACTTGTCTTTGTTGACCTTCAGACAGTTGACAATTGTCCAGCCCTCTCATTTGTCGAGGTATCTTTCCAGGACCCTTCTACATTTGAGGGAGTCACCAGCTCCTCCCAATATTGTATAATTTGTGAACTTACTTAGCATCCCTTCCAGTCCTAAGTCCTGAAGATGTTGAGGAACACAGGGCCAAGGACGGAGCCCTGTGGAACCCCACCAGTGACAGGTCCCCAGTGTGATGTCACTCCATTCACTGTAACCCTTTGTGCCCCACCCATCAGCCAGCTGCTCACCCATCACAGGATGTGTTTATCCAGCTGTGAGCTGGACATTTTGTCCAGAAGGATCCTGTGAGAGACAGTATCTAAAGTTTTGCTGAAGTGCAAAAAGATACAAATAACATCAGCTGGCTTCCCTTTATCATGAAAGGAAGTTAGGTTTGACAAGCAGGACTTTCCCCCACAGGAAAAGTCCTGCTTGTCAGTGCTGGTGCTGAATGAAGATTGATTTGTCCTCCAGGTATTATTCAATACCTCACAGAATAATGTTTTTTATGATTTTATGAGGCACTGCAGTGAGTTAGACTGACAGACCTGTAGTTTCCAGGGTCCTTCTTCCTGCCCTCCTTGAAAATCAGGACCTCTCTGGATTCCCAAGTCTGCTCAAAAATCATCCAGAGAGCCTTTACAATGACACTAGCCAGCTCTCTGGGCATTCTCTAATGAGTCCCTCACCAGATTTGTAGGGATCCAGAAGGAGTAGCAGATTCCACACATGTTCAGAGTCAATGGGGAGTTGATCATTCTCGCAGTCATGGTCCTGCAGCTCAGGCCACTGAGACCCTCTTGGCCCGTCATCCATGTGGAAGACACATTCCAGTCCTTTCCCTCCCATCCACCCTTCTGGGAAACAGGAACCCTTGTGAACATGCACCTCACAATCCATCAGAGAGAAGCTAGCAAAATCTCTGGAGTCAAATTAGGTCTTATTTTAAAGCCTAATCTGATTGTGCTTATTTGAGAAAGTTCCCACTAAGTGTGTAATGACCACAAAAATCAGGCCATCACTCTGGAAGAGCCACCTTTGCCTCATGATCCCTGAGAATATAAAGTTATGCAGACATTAACTGTAAACAGAAGGAAACAAACAAAAGGAAGTCTCTCTGCTGAGACATGGTTTGGCCCATTATGTACTGGCAATGAGCAAAACTTGAGCACAGTGAAAACAACGAGCACACGGTGCTGTCCAAGCAGACAAAGGCTCTCCGCGGTGCAGAGCCCTGTGCGTGCACATCCATTGCAGGACACAACTGATGCCAGAATTGATTCCTATTAAGTGTTCCACAAATGGTGTGCAGGAAGAAGAGGCATTTCTTTTGAGCACTGCGACCAGAATATGCTCTGGGAAAAAGCAAGTTAGGGTTTGTCTGTAAATAGAAAATCCCCATGAAATTTAACCATGCCCCCTCCTTGCCTGGCCACAGCCAGGACAGCTACTTGATGCAGAGTACAGGGCACTGGCTTGAATTTGCAACACAATGACTGAAGGGAGTAGATGAGGAATGGCACCAAAACTGACACTTCTGTCTCCTGGACTATCCAAATGTCAGCAGGAGTCTCCGTGAAAAATGCAAGTGTCAACAGAACTGGCAAAGATGGCCTGATGACACATTCTGGTTCTATGTACCTGAAGTGAAATGAAGACATCCGACATTCTGGCATGCCAGGCATGACTCCGAAACGCTGCATCAGATGGCTGTGGTACACAACCGACTTCCTCAGGATGAAAAGGCAGCATCTGAGAGTCTTTGTAGCCCTCAAGCCAAGGCAAGGAAAAAGCAGGAGCTGAACAAAACACATTCCTCAGGAAGCCATATAGTTGTGCACATCTGTGTATTTTTTCCATGGCAGACACTGTTGGCTTGCAAATCTTACCACCTGCCTGTAGCATTTTAGGATCATTCAGTCAAGTCCTCCTGTGTGAGGCAGTAACTACTCTTGGTAGTCTGGTTGTCACCTAGATCGTTGCTTTGTGTGGTCTCATGTAATCACCTGCACTGCCTCTTGTCAGAGATTTGCTAACAAGGAAAAGCTTCCAACTATTTTTTCTATTCAGTGACAGAACAGGAACTTTGCGGCTATGAAAAATGTAAGACTGGCCATGTTTGTGATGTCCTGAGACAAAATCTCTTTGAACTCATGCCAATATTGGTAGACTGAACCATTTCAAAAGGAATGGGAAACCTGTGCTCACCCAGAGCTAAGGACCCCTACAAAGAATCTGCTTTTTGGGATACGGCACTTACCTGGTCAGAATTGCAGAGCACCAAGTTCAGCCCAATAGAATATCCAGTCCAGCCAGGGCATGCTAGCACTCCTCAAAGGCACTGTTTCTGACTACATCTCTTTTTCTAATCATCATACAAGATTTTAAATGCTAAAAGCTACAGTCTCTGAACTAACTTCTCTGTCTCAGAAGTCCTGCCTGCCCGGACCTGCTGACAGTAGCCAATGGCAAAGATTTGGGGCTTGACCTTCCCTGGCTTTCTGATGGCTACAGCCCAGCCTGGACTTCCAGGCAGGGAAAGCAGCCACTTGGCTTCCACCTTTTGCCTTCCCTTGTGCCATGGCCTAGGCAGTGGCAGTTCACAGTGCCCAGCCAGCATCACAGAGATCTGCCCTGCTCTCAAGGGTAGTGCTGGGGCGTGGCCCTTTTTGACAGTGGCCCAGTGTGACAGTGGCCCTTTGTGATGTGGTGCCCTAGGAGAGCACCTCACTTAGGAAGCAGCAGCTGCCTGACAAGTCTGCAGCAGAGGATGCCAAAGGCCACCATGAAGATGGTGGAGCAGTCGGAAGCATGGCCAGCACGGGCACGTGGCATGGCGGCACCAGCTTCCCTGAGCTGGGGGGCAGATGCAGGGACAGGCCACCAGCAGCAAGCAGCACAGCAGGAGCCAGCAGAGCTGTCAGTGAGCATTGAGTGCCACTCCAGCGCTTCATGGCTGCGGGGGCACAGGAAGCACGGGCCGGTTGTGAAGCAGATCATCGTGTCCTTTAAGAGACGGCCTCCTGGGGAGCTGGACAGGCACTGCCTGGCCTGCAGAGTGTGCAGACCGGCCCCGCTCTGGAAAGCCACCCTGCCACAGCAGCAGGATGGCCTGGAGGACAGGGAGCTCCAGCAGCCAGAGAGCCAAGGACAGGGTTTCTCCCTGAGGCGCTCTGGGGGGTTCGATGACGCACCTGGGCAGGTGAGTGCCAAGGACGAAATGGGATAGCCTGAGAAGGGACCGGACAGGGGCACAAGCCTCTCATGGGGGACTGGCTGCAGCACGCCAGCAGCCACAGGGGACAGGGGCATTCACAAAGGGTTTCATGAATAAGCAGGTGATACTGGAGCAGCTGGGAGGCCAAGCTCCAGCCGCTGAGCCATTGGCCTTGACCAGAGAGCAGGAGCCCGAAGCTGCCTCTGACGCAGAGCTGTCCGAGGAAGAGGAGTGGGCAGATGCCATGGACACAGAGCTCTCAGAGAAAGAATGGGAAGATGCCATTGACATTGAGCTGCCAGAGGGGGAGGAATGGGAAGACGCCATTGACGCAGAGCTGTTCCAAGGGACAGATGCCATTGGGTCACCTCCTGTCCATCACTGGGTCAATTCCTTGGGCCTGGAGGACAACAAAGGCTCCCACACTCATCCCAAGGAGGGTCCCAGCTGCCCCAGCAGTGTGGGCAGAGAGGCTGCAGGAGAGGCAGCTGACAGACAGCTGAGAGCCTCTTCTGCCTCAGTGCATCCAGCAGATGCCCACCTGGCTGATTCTGCCCCAGCTGTAGCTCCCGAGGAAGAGGAGCGCCACACACCTCTCCAACATGAGGAGGCAGAGCCACCAGCTTCTGCCCTCCTGGAGGCTGCAACAGCAGCAGGGGCACAGAGCCAGGCACCTGCTCTGCATGGTGCTACTTCTAATGATCAACTTCTGCTGGACACAGCCCAGTCCTTGAGGGCTGAGGGCTTGGGCAAGGCTGTACCTGTGGTCCAGGGACTTGACAAGCTGCCAAGAGATATGTGCGGCCAGGGACAAAGCAGGGACAAGGTGACAGGAGACACAGCCACAGCAGAAGGGGCAGAACTCCTGGAAGCTGCCCTGCACAGCCCCACAGCCGATGATCTGCTACTGCTGAACGCAGCTGATTACATCAGAACTGAGATCATTAAGAGGTCCTGGCTTATGGCCCAGGAACCTGTCCAGGAGCCAGAAGAAGAGTGGAAGGAAGAAGGAAGCATGGATAGGGCAAAGGCAGCAACAATCAAAGCAGCAGGGGCAGAGAGTCCAGCACATGTCCCACATTCCCTCACATTTCATGATCTGCCTCTGCTGGACATGGCCAAATGCATCAGGACTGAGGATGTAAAGAAGGCCTGGCTTGTGGTCCAGGAACCTGTCCAGGAGTCAGAAGAAGAGTGGGAGCAAGAAGGAAGTGTGGATAGGGCAACAACAGCAACAATCAAAGCAGCAGGGGCAGAGAGTCCAGCACATGTCCCACATTCCCTCACATTTCATGATCTGCCTCTGCTGGACATGGCCAAATGCATCAGGACTGAGGATGTAAAGAAGGCCTGGCTTGTGATCCAGAGACCTTTCCAGGAGCCAGAGCAGGACTGGGAACAAAGCCCAGCTGAAGCAACTGCAGCAGAAAGACTTGCAGGACTTGCCTACTGCCTTCCTGCCCCCGTTGTCATCAATACCCCAACTCGACAAAGAGAGCTGAGCTATGTCCAGAGGGCACTGAGGGCTCTGCCCACAGCCTCCACTGCAACGTGGGGCACAGGAGAGAGGGAGAAGCAGGAACCGACAGCCAGTGCCACAGGTTTGCTGGACACAGCCCAGTACATTGTGTATAAAGCACTGTGCAAGGCTATGCTTGAGGTCCAGAGAGCTGAGGAACAGACAGAAGAACAGAAGGACCTGGAACAAGACAAGGGGGTAAGATTAACAGCCCCAGAAGAAGGGACAGAGAGTCCAGCACAGCTTGTGGGCTTGCATAGCCCCACAGCCGATGACCCGCCTCTGCTGGACACAGCCCAGTATATCAGGAATGAGGTACTGTGCAGGGCTGTGCTCTTGGTCTAGGGATACAGCTGTCCGACTGTGGAACAGCAAGATCTGTGGAGCAGCGAGACCCAAAGAGCAGACAGAAGAACAGAGGGACCTGGAACAGGGCCCAGATTAGGTGATGAGTGCTACAGACCCATTTAGGATTTGATGTAGACAAATTCTGATGCTAATAGAAGTTGTTACTTTACCAACAATGCTTTTCTGCTTCATTTTGCCTTCTGTGCACCGCCTCATCTTCACAGATCCCCAGGGTGCTGATACAAGGTCTTAATGCTGCTCATGTTCGACTCTTGTCACATGAAGTGGCCATAGTTCAATTCTGTAGCTCAAAATGTCCTTCTTATCTGGATTTAGGAGGAAGCAAAGGAGACATTACTCCCGTTGAGATCCCACAGGACATGGCAGGGGTGTAGCCAACCTCCAAATAGCCCTTCTGCCCTGCCCAGCCCATGAAGAGCCTCTCTGCATGTGCATTCCTTGAACATTTATCTCTCTCTTCTGGGAGAAATAAGAAAACCTCCCAGAAACCTTTAAAGAAAATCTCATTTCATCCTCACAGTTCCTTGTGAGAGTAACAAGAGGCAGTGGGAGCACACAGCCTTTGCTACTCAGCCATAATAGCTTGACTTCTTTTGGAGCAGTGACTGACAGTCACATTACAGGACACATTTTGCCAACATCTTCTTTTCATCTTATTCTATAGAAAACTTCACTTTATAGTACTTCACGTTATTTACATCAAATTTTGCAAAACTTACTGTTGTGGCTGAAGAGAGGAGCTGTTTTCTCTGGACAAATCTAACAGATTCTTTCGGACAATTGGGATAATTTTATTTAATTTATAGAATCATAGAATATGCTGAGTTGGAAAGGACTCAGAGGTACCATCAAGTCCAACTCCTGGCTCTGCACAGGACGCCCCAAGAGTCTCACCAAGTGCCTGACAGCATTGTGCAAATGCTTCTTGAGCTCTGTCAGGGTTGGTGCTGTGACCACTGCCCTGGGGAGCTGTTCCAGTGCCCAACCACCCACTGGGTGAAGAAACTTTCCTTATATCCAGCCTAACCCTCCCCTGACACTACTTCAGGCCATTCCCTTAGGTTCTGTCACTGTCACCAGAGAAGAGATCAGTGCCTGCCCCTCCTCTTCCCCTCCTGAGAATGTTGTAACTGCAATGAGATCTCCCCTTGGTCTCCTCTGCTCCTCACAGTTTCCCCTCCAGCCCCTTCACCATCCTCCTGGCCATCCTTTGGACACTCTCTAATGGCTGAATGTCTTTCTCACATTGTGGCACCCAAAGCTGCCCCCAGCACTCGAGCTGAGGCTGCCCCAGTGCAGAGCAGAGCAGGGCAATCCCCTCCCTTGCCTGGCTGGTGATGCTGTGCCTGATGCCCCCCAGGACAGGCTTGGCCCTCCTGGCTGTCAGAGCGCTGCTGACTTGTGTTCAACTTGCCATCAACCAGAAGCCCTATGTCCCTTTTTGTGGTACTGCTTTCCAGCCTCCTGTTCCCAGTCTATAGCCTTGTAAGCTGCAGCATGGAATGAGGATGGAAAGGAGTGTTTTCCTCTCTCTTTCTCAAAAATGCTTCATATGGTCTTGTTTTCATCCCACTGTAGAAAAGTAGTAAGTTGAAATATTTAAAAATAAAATGGGACATAAAAACAGTTTCCTTCCAAGCTTCAATTTAGAGGCTATTAAGATGAGCCATTCTGACCTCGCTGTTTAAATTTTGTATTTCCTTGGCCACACTCTGGTCTTTTGGATGGGAATGACTTACCCTGTGGAAGCAACAAGCTGCAAAGCCTCCCCCCAGAAGTGGCAATGGCAGTATCACATCAGGAGCTAGACTTGGAACTGGATCAGTGCTCACTGCATACAAGAAATTCTTTAAAAACACTATTTTCTTGCAGTCTAACAGTGTCTTATCCTTTATAGGCCCTGCAGTTCACCCTGTTGGAGCTTACCTTATACATCTTTATTTGAAATTCTTTTATATGCAAGGGAAGTTCTTGAAGAAAAGCAATAATTGCCATGAAAGTCACAAGCTTTGTGCTGGGAATACACACATTATTTCAGGATTTTGGCTATGTAACCGTTTTCACCGTGCTTTTCTGATGATAAAATAACTCGTGCTACAGAATGGAAGTTGCCCTAGAGCAAAGTAAAATAAGTTATATTTGCATTATGTAAAGTGTTCTGTGATGTGACTCTACATATATACACACACACTTTTATTAAAAGGAGAGAAAAATCTCTTCTAGTTCATGTTTGGAAGTTTGGATTAAGGGCCAAGTTCTGATTGAAGGGAAAGCTTAATTTGAACACCTGAACCAACAACGGATATTTCAAAATCCATCCATACATATTGCATGGCTTTTATTTGAAAGTTCAGAAAATAATGGTGGTAAGAATTTAAGTACTATGTTAAATCTTCAGCCAGTCTTTCCACTCAATATATTTGTTAAAATAATGTGCTGAAGCAGCAGGAATTTATTATTGGGCTTTTTCACACAAGACACACCTTGGATTTTTCCATTCTAAATCTTTTAACAGATGCATAAAGTAGTAAAGGCCTTTATAGAAAAAGCTTCATATATGATGTAAGTTCAAACAGGAACATAATGAAGATATGGAATATCAACTCTTGACCTATATCTTAATCAGTTTCAGACTTTTTGTCTAATATTTTTAGGTGGTTTTGATACCAGCAACTGTATAAAGTGAAATGTGCAGCAGACATTACACTATGGAGAAAAGTCAGTTATCATTAACATATATTTGGAGTAAGTTTCTGGATTGAATTTTTTTAAATAGCTGGGTTTAAGTATGACTTGTGTAAATTCCAAACACTGTATGCGAAGGATTTGCCCTACCTCATAGCGAGCTAACATCCTACTGTTGCTGATCTCAGATGTAGTGACAGAATGAGTGGTATCTGAGACACAGAAATCATCATTACTGTGTCACAAGAAGTAACTAAAAATGCCAATTTCATCTGTATGGATGAAGTCAGATGATAATATAGAGAGCCTGCACACCTAATACTTTACCAAGGTACACAGTGTCTTTGATTTCCAAAATATAGATACAAAATGCCAGAACAAATGTAGAGGAATCAGACACTTGCACAGCAAATACACAGGCACAGCTGGAGGTGCAGAGATGGGGTAGATCACATTCCCTCTCTTCGCTGTTGACTGCAGCACAGACATCGTCTTCTTGCTCACGGGCCCCTTGTGTGTCACCTTCTTTATGAAAGAGACGAACCTTCCCTGATGACCAAGCATATCAACTTTGACTTTAGAAAGGGTAACATTGTGTTACACTAAGGAGCAGCTGGCATGTCATGAAATTATACTAGAATTCAAAAATACAAGTCCTCTTGATTTTTCACTGTAAGAATTTGTTTTCTTAGCTTACTTATCTATAATCCTACCTTTCCTCTAGGAACAGCCTATCATTCCTCCTTGGAAAAAACACATAAAAAACATGTTGCTAACCCAGCACCTACACAGATCAGCTTCCAGGCTCAAATCTGGAAAAGGCAGACCTCCGTGAAGCTTGTAAGATTTCAATATTAAGTCCTAGCTTTTAAGATATATCTGATGACTTTGTTCATCTCCTAAGGGGCATAAAACACAGCATGCAAGCTGTTTGTAAGAATGCTGAAAGAGAAGTCATTGCACTGAGTTCAAACAGGTGTTGAATCAATAAAGCCAGAATTAACCCACAGTCTTACAACCAGGTTTGCATTTTTTAGAGCCTCTCATATTGCGTATTAGCTGGGCTGCGTGAGGTAAGCTATGGTATTTCAGCAGATTTCCAACACTGCTTCTTGGGCAGTGAGTGAGCTTCTGGCTAAGAAATTATATAAATTAATTAAACTTCTATGGTGTTTTGCATCATACAGAAAGAGTTATTTTTGGGGAAAGAATAGAATGAAACTTTTGATAAGGAAATAAACTACACAGGCAGCAAAATATGTGAATTTCAGTAATTATGTCACTCTTATAGCATGTTTCTGGAAGTAAATTACATTTTTTCTCCCAGCAGGCTGCTTATTGCTGAGTAGAATCCACTGCCTGTGGGCAAACTGGAAAGATTACTGTCAGCTCAGGGCCTAGTTTGCCATTTCATTTAACTCACTATTTGGAAAAGAGAGACCAAGTGTAAGAAATGCAGAACAATGCCTGCACTCAAACAAGATTAACCTTGCTCATTTTTGTGTTTTAACCTTGTTGAAGAATCTGTTCTTGAGCAATTAAAGCTTTGGTAAGGAGTTGCAGGTCAAAGGGGTGTTTAGAAAACAGCTTGAACAACTCCTGGAGTATTTTGTGACAAGAATAATTAGGCAGTGAGGTCAGCATGTATAAAAACAAAATAAAATTGTTGTTGCATTACTGCTGCTAAAAATCCCCAACCTGTAATGCTTGTGGAAAATTTCATCAATCACAAAAATTTAAGTAATCATTAGAAGATCTGAACTACCAATATTTGGTAGCGCTGAGAGAGCAGGTTAAGCTTTTATACGCTGCTCAAGTGAAGAATTGGACTCTGATCAAAAATGGGGAGATAGGATACTCTAGAATGCAGCTACACTTAAAATTACTGAAAATCTGAAAATGTGATCAATGAAAATGTTTATCTGATTTAGCATCTTAGAAAAGCATTTGAAGGACAAATGCAAGAGGTCTTTGTTGACTCATTAGATAAAAGTGGAGCTGAAACTTCTGGCAGGAAAATGGTTCTGTCCACAGCAGATACTGAAACTACATGTATGAGAAATGGCACCTCTTCATTGCATTTATATTTAAATATAAAAGTGTTTCATCTGTGGAGGAGAAGTAGTAGATCTGTAAATGCAGATTTTACTGTCATTAAGACGTGCCCATTGCCCCAAACACAGCACATGGGCTGCAAGTGAAATAAACCATCTGCAAAGAACCTGGCAAGTGGAAATAAACTGCAAAGAACCTGAACAAGGGATTAGAATGTCTAGAAGAAAGCACAGCTATTTGATTACATAATCTGGGCAGATTTAATGCTTAAAATATGATTTTTTCCTGGCAGAGCACACAGAGTCAAAGAGGGTGATTTTTACAGCCAGATTGTGCTCACTCCTGTCACAGGTCAGCTTTCAGCCACTGTGCAAGACGCTTGGGAATTGGTAATGTCTGCACTCACATCGTCCCCAGTTAACTGCTGCTTCCTTTCTCAGAAGCTGCACAGTTCTGGCCTTTTCTTAAAATTGCTCCCAAGCGAGAAGCCCACATCCTAGTTTCAAGAAACATGACTTGCTGCTTAGGAATGTAAATCACTTTGCATCCTGGTCTTTGAGGAACGTGAGTCAGCCCATGGAGAGGGAGAATGATCCTCCTTGTTCTGCCCCATCCTGGGGGTCGTGGGGTGCATGACCTCCACACCCACGAGCAGAAAGCTCCCAGCAGAGGAGCAGGCAGGAAACAGGGCAGGTCATTTTGAGCTGAATGTGTTTCATTTTCCATGGGGAGGGCATGCCCTCCAGCAGGCTGCAGCGGGGAGAAGGTGGGTGATGAGACGGCTGATAGAGCATTTCAGTGCCTTTCAAAAGAGGGCATTTAAGGGCTCTCTTCAGGGCTTTTTTTCCCCTTTTATTTCATATACATGGGCACTATACGTGCAGAGGCCTGGCTTGCTGTAAACTCCTGGACTAGGCAGCAACATTGCACAAGAGAGGGAAGCAGAGCCTCTCTTGAAATGTTTTTAAAGTGTTTTATCAAAGGTTTTAACCCACCAGCACAAACAGATTATTAGAGCCTTAACACAAATAGCACATCACAGAGTTAGGCCAGCTACCAGTGTGGCGCACACCAGGAAAGGATGGCATTGCTCGGAATCCACAGCAATACCAAGCAGCCCCTGTGGATCAGCAAGCACTGAAACAAACCAGGCAGTCCTTCCTAATCTTCTCACCCAGGCTTCTCCCCTATGACTACGAGGTCTTTAAAGTGGAATCTCTACTGGAACAGCATATCTAGGAACAACAGAATATTTCACAGAGCTATTGAGCATCTCTTAACGTGATTCAGATTGTTGAACCAACATTTAAATGTTCATAATCAGTGAAAATTATATTGATTTAAATAATTGTCACTGGACTAGTTGAAGGAAGACATAAGTGAACAACAGAGTTACCAATAGTTACTGCAAAACAAAATTCACATTCCTTGAGGAATGCCAAATTTACTTTTTTACTAGATTTATTTACTTTTAATATAGCTTACTGATTCTAACAAAGCCAGTAAAACTTACGCTGAGTTATGCAGATGAACAAAGGGAAACAGTTGAATAGTGAGTTGAAAAAGACTTGATTATGTACAATTCTACTATTCATATTTTGGGAATAACTACCAGCCAGTAATATCAGAATGTCATCAACAATGACAGTAAATAGTAGTCAGTTGCTTACAGCTCAAAATTTAAATCATGTATTTATGAATGAACTGAAGTAATCATAAAGTCAATTGTCGTTACTACTAAAGTACTTACTCCAGATGTAAATGTGATCATGAAATTTTGCCAAAGGACTACAACGAATGTCAAGTAAAATTCAATTCCATTAAGGCAGAATAATATGCAATTTCATATTCAGATCCCTTAGAATAAAGAAAAAAACTCAAATGCATAAATGGATATGATGGTAATTGCTTAAAATCTCAACAATTACTATTATTAAATAAGTAAAAATAGTTTTTAGGGCTCTGTTAAGGAAATCCTGTCCTAAGGCTAACAGTAGGAATTGAAAGATAATGTTATTTATCAGCAATTACTGCTCCAGGCTATGGAGTACTCCTGTTTACCAGTGTAACTGAACATTTTCTCATTGTAAAAGTTCAATTAATGTGATTTCATCCAAATAGATCAGTATAACAACATTACAAAACGAGGCAGACAGAGAGAGAGAAAATGTTGCTCACGCTGGATTTGCTGCACACACTGCACTGAGTCTGTTGGACAAAGGTTGGAATTTAATCTTTTCTGTATTCTAAAAAGCCTTCTTTCCCCGTCAAGAACACATATGTATTTTTTTGAAACTCGGGGGATCCCGTGTGGAATCTGAAGCAAGAAGCATTGATTTATCTGATTTCTCTGATGCTGAGCCAGCTGGGTGGGCTCCATTGCCACACCAGCTCTCTGGGTGTCTGTGGGGGGCTGGTCACAAGAAAAGCAGGGAAGCTCTTGGAGAAGGAGAGGTTCCTGGTCACTCTGATCTTTGGAAAAGCTAATACTTTCCCAGAATTTCTGACAGTTTGAAGCACTCTTTGGAGAATTCTAATCTTTAGCTGGGGAGTTCGTTCTCTGCTCCACATCCTGCCTGAGAAGAAACCTTGCTGTGAGTGGATGATGCACTGCTCAAGCCAAGCTCAGGCTTTCACCGTTTCTCTGATTTCAGCTTTTTGGTTTTAAATCTGAAGGATATTAGAACAGTTCATGAGAGAGAACCTACTGTTGCAGCTGCTGCCCAGGAAAAGACATCTCCTTCAAACACAGGAAGACTGTATTTCTCTTTTATTAAACATGCCTCATATTAATTTTAAAGTATCATAACCATAAATAGTGTACACTAAATAGACTGAAGATTTTGTTTGAAGGGTCTAACCACCTAGAAAGTTTTGAATGTAGGTTGCAAATAGTATGGTTTCTGACTAGCAGTGCCTCCTGTGGTTATTTCTCTCAAGACACAAAATAGGTATTTTTTTAGTGTTACTACCTGAATAGGAGCTCCCAAGCAGAAAAAATATCACATACAGATGATATGTACAGAAAGAAAAAAACTAGCTATGCATTCATTTGGAGTTTCGAGCCTTCCGGGAAGAAATACCTAATTTGCACTGTTTTAGAGTAGTTGTTCACTCTTAGAAAGTTCCCGTTTCTGAATGAGAAGAATCTCTTAGTCTGTACTTGGCTGGTTAAATTTGGGTTATTTTTTTAGGAACTCTCCTATATATTCACCTCTTTCAAGGTCTTAGAAGACTTTGCAAACAATAGACATGGCACCAAACATGCTGATTTCTAAGTAAGGAAAGATTCTCAAATGCTAATTTTCACTATTTCAGCAATAACAATAAATTCTTGATTCCAGCCTTCCTAAGAGGATCATAAATATTTTTGTCAATGTGCAGTTCTACCATTTGCAACATGATGCGATGTTCATGGCAGTATCAAAACTCCAAATCATAATATCTTGCCAGGAAGCTTTCAAGCAGCTCTTGGACTGCACTAAGGGATCAGTTCGGTGTCAAGCACACATAACATCAGTATTTTCCCTGTTGACGACTATTTACCGACCTGATTTCCTGGATGGCGCAACACAAGATACAACTTACAGAACACACTATTAGGAAAGGAAGCAGAAACAAATGGAAGTGTTGTTGATATGTCAGTTCAAATTATTTTATGCCTAAAGCAAGAAAGGACATCCCTGCACCCACAAGGAACAAACTGGTGGGGAGAGGATACAGCCACAGAAGGCCACCAAAGGCTTCACTGTAACATCAATTCCCTGCTCTGTGCAGGTCTGCACAGCTATGACTAGGAAGCAGAATGTGATCCTGGCAGAAATCCTTTGTAGGTTTAATTTAAAGCTAAAGAAAAATGTGCTGAGAACATTTATGCATATGATGCTACAGAATTATGCATGAGTTGGCTTCTACAAATGATATCAGGTTCCTCCATAAGCACAGAACCCTCTCCTTTATATATAACCCCAAAATATTGAAAGGTTGGTGTGTTTAACTAATTCTCATCAGTTGTTAATCTCTGTGTGGAATATGTCATAAAACTCACTGATTCGTAGGTACCACTCCTCAAATCAAAATTAGCCCTAAACTTGACTTTAAATGCTTGATTTCAGATTTGTTTTTATTGATCCTAGTCATTATTTTCTACACAACAAATTTGCCATTAATCAGTAAAGCGTGTTAGGAAAGAGATCAGAAATGTGCAATAAAGGATGAGAACCAATAATTAATAACAATTTTAATTAAAATCTTGCTTCTCTGACATTTCTTTTCTCTGAGAACAAACTGAAAGATATAAAATTAATCCTCTTTGCCAAAATTAAGCAATGAAATTTCCAAGGGGAATTTTCAGTGAAAGCATATCCAAGAAGAAAAGTTGAGTGTTTTTGTGGTTCTCTAACCATCTGTGAAGCTGTCACATAAAGTTTTATGGCCCTTTTCTGAGATGTTATAGTAAGTCTCTCATAAGTGTATTGGAGATAATCCAAACTCCTGAAAGTATTTTCTAGGTACCATGAACATCAGTGCCCTCCAAGCTAGCATGATTATGTAGAAATACAGCAGATACTTTTCACCTGTTTAGACATTAAAAGGGCTCTTTCTTCACATGTAAAAGAGACACTTTTGAGTAATGTGTATAATTTTTTAAGTTTCTTAATATGTTTAATTAATTATTTTGTGAAAATCTGACTTCCATGTTGTGAAGTAGAAATGCAGAAGCTCTTGAAACCTAAAAAGTTGGATATTTAGTGAAATTTCTCCACTCCTGGAGGAAGAGGAATTCCTGCAGCTCTTACAGCTCCCCTCTCTCAAGTTTGTTTGCTATGTTCTGCTAACCTCAGTCTTTGAAAAGATGTGAAATATATTAAGTTAATCCCTCTCAGTTTGTGATTGTTCAAAAGGTAGGAAGTTTATGAGTTGATTTTTCATCAATGTTTAAAATAAGAAGGGAGGGAGGGAGGAGG
>VZRL01003247.1:45534-111499 GCA_013397895.1 Origma solitaria
TGCCTCCCCAGGGGCTGCCCCGGGGGCTGCAGGGGAACCTCAGCTCTGGCCCCTGGAGCAGCTCCTGCCCCTCCTTCGCTGACCTTGTGCCTCAGAGCTGCTCCTCTCTGTGTTCAGGTTTCTTCTCCCTTTTAAAATCTATTATCCCAGAGGTTCTGCCACTGTCACTGGCTGACTCAACCTTGGCCAGTGGTGGGTCCGTCCTGGATCCATCTGGCATTGGCTGTGTTTGGCGGTGTGGAAGCTTCTGGCAGTTTCTCACAGAAGCCACCCCTGTAGCCCCTCTATTAGTAAAACCTTGCCCTGCAAGCCCAGTACAGTAAGAAATCATTATTTGTGTGGTATTGGACCAGATTACATCCAGATTCTTCCTGTGTTCGAGCTCAGTTGTATTTTATTCTATTTGTATAACAACCCTGGACCTATCTTGGAGGGGTGGGTTTGCCTTTTGGGTAATTGCCTGATGATTTGTAGAGCAGGACCCCTCCTGCAGAGCACAGAGCTTGTACCACAGGGCTTTTCTCAAAGGCGTGGAGTTGTGGGAGAGGGGGAATGTTACATTTTTTCACAATACTCAATGTATTGTGACTCAGAGGGGTCTCATTTTGGCTTCATTCAGCCCATTGTTAATTTTTTGCCCCTTTCCCTAAAAGTCATGGGTGGGTGACACATCAGCTGGCTCTGCAACTCATGCGGTGGCTGGAATTTGTCAATTTAGAATGGAACAGAGTAAGTTCCAAAAGCAAAGCTAAGCTTAGGGGGTTTGTGGGTTTGTTTTGTGGTTTAGGGGGGAGGGGGAAGGGCATTTGGTTTGGTTTTTTGTGGGGTTTTTTTGCTGGCCATTTCTACATGTGAGTATTTTGCTGCTGCAAAGATGTGTAGGCAACTTTTAAGCAGCTGCCAAGGCCCTGAGGGCACCAGGAGGCCTCACTGACCCTGACCAACATCTCCCAGGACGTCCCTGGCACCCACAGCACCCTGACAAAAGTCAGGGGAGGGATGAAGACAAGGACGGAGCCATTTCTCTGATACCATCCTGCTTAGCTCCCTATGGAAAATGCCTGCAGGGGATGATTGGAGCCAGGAGGAAAGTCACCAAAAGAAATTGCTGAAGAGATTTGTAGGGAATGGAAAAGCACAGCAAACTGTGCTTTTCTGATTATTGCAAATGCAGCATATAACAGAAATCCTCTCTTTTCCTCTCACTCCAGCCACAGAATTCATTGTTATGGAGGCAGTTTGATAAACTCTCCTGTCATGGGCGGGGCCAGGACAAGACCTGGGAAGGCTCTGAGGTCGGTAGCTCACAGGGATTAAAAGGGTGCCCAGGTGGAAGGCAGTGTTTAAATTGTCATCAGCAGCAAGCTCTGCACAGCACAGTCTGAGGAATGTGACTGCAGGCACCTCAGAGGGACGAGGCAGGAATTTGATGGCCAGAAGGGTCACCTGCTGCTGTTACTCGGCTGAGGTACCACCGCTGAACCTCCCCCAGGCCAACCGACAAAAACGAAGTTTCATCCTTTTATAGCAGCACGGGGGAACGAAAATAAAGCCAAAACATTTTTCACAACGGTGCTGTCGCTTTTTAAACGTTTACAACACCCGCAGAAAACACATGTGCTTCAGCGAGTGGTGAGACAGACTGCTCAGCAGGAAACACAGACCTGTCTGTGAGCTCTCAGGTATCACCGGGTTTTGCTGGGGGTTTCATTCCTGATGAATCTTCTGAGCACAGTGTCTCTCGCTGGTCTCGCAGTGCCGGGCAGGGCTCTCGGCTCTGCGGTCCCAGAGCGGAGCGCTCCCGTGCCGCGGCCGGCGGTGCCCTCTAGCTGCCGGGGATGCTCCCGAGCCGCCGCCGCCTTCCCCAAACATTCCAGCCTTCCCCGTCCGGCTCTCATCCCTGCCGCTGAAAAAAACACCTTCGTTTTCACTCGAGACACAAGATAAAAGGCCGGCGTTTCTGCGCAAGATGTGTTTTGTTGTTTTATTTCAGCCTCTTCGAGTTTTATTCGTCCTGCTTCTCGCCTTTCTTCTGACTTTAATCAGTTCTGGTTCTAGTCAGATGATGCTGTGATTATCTCTAGTCCTCTTTCTGCAAGTGTTGGAAATATTCTTTCCTCTCCTCCACTTGCAAACTATCAGCCAGCTTTGTCCTCCCTTTTGCCTTCCTTGTAATAAATATAGGTATTAATTTCACAAAACACACATGGGCTCCTGCGTGGTATGTTCAAGCAACCTTAGAATAAATCGCCAGACCCATTCCTCAGGTAGTTCAGGTAGCCCTGGATGTCATCAAACAGTACAACTACACCCATTGCCTTTGTCCCCTCTCTGACGTCCCAATAAACTGACAATAAAGAAGATGTTATCTATCCAGACTTTTATACTTCTCTACCGCTATTCAGAAAAAAAAAAAAAATACATGGAATAACTTGGGCAATAAGAAAACCTTTTCATGCAGATGAGGACTGTTACTCATCAAAGTGTCAGCAGTTCTAAAGAGGATTTCATTGTGAAAGTGTTCACCTCCCCGCAGACTCCATGAGCCACAGAAGACCTCCTGGACACTCACATCACCAATGGATCCAAAGCCATCCAACACCTGTGCAAACAGAGCTGGTGTTACACAGGCAGTGTGCCCTGCCACAGCATCCCCCACACTGGGCTCCATGCCAAGGACATGCTAAGGACACACTGGCTCCAATGGGAAGCAGTGCAGTGCTGCCCAGGGATGACAGTGCACCTACATGGTGAAAAACTATCATGAATTGATCTCAGGTCTCACAGCAGCCTCAGAAGACAGCCAGGATTCTGCCATGGCTCGTTTGTCCTGAGGTACTCTGAGCTGCCAACTGTCTGGCCATGGGGGAAGGTACTGTGTTCTGAGTCATATATGGCAGGTGTGAAATATCTGTATCTCAGCTGGTGTTCATTACCTTATGCCTAATCCAGGAATTGGTCTATACCTGCAGAATATGGCCCATGCATCTGCCATGGTATGAGAAATGCAGCTGAAAAGCCAGGGAATGTGCTTGACACTTGGGAAAGGATCTGCTGGGAAGGGGCTGATGGTTTCTCCCTGAAAGAATCCCATGCTATGCAGCATCAGCGCCAGCTGCTCTGATTTTGCTTGGGGGCTGTCTGTGTCTACGCACTCATTACTCCAGAGCATGACAAGGCAGAGGTGGTGGAGGTGGTGTGATAAAAGAAGGAAATGGATGGCTCAGTTAATGATAATGACAGGCCAGCTCGAGCGAGCTGGAAACCAGGGCTATGTGGATAAGCTGTTGCTAACACATTTGTCAGAAAACTGAAAACCACATTTATTTGAAGCGTATGAATGTGTGTAGACAAGTTCTGCAGGCAAGCAGAACTCAGAAAGGAGCTCTGTAACCCCTGCTATCCAAAGCTCCTCTGTGCTAGAAATTCCTATGTACTACAGAATGTTCATCCTAACCAATTTCTTCTGTATCAATCCCAGTGATTTCCTTCTGGACAGGATGGAAAGCCATCCTCCGAGTGCATCCCTGCTCTGTTTGCAGTGCAGGTGATGAGGCAAAATGTTGGGTTGTGATTGCAGGTAAGGCCGGTGGCTCAGCCTTTCACACTGCAGTGAAAGCTCGATCCCTTGCGCTGTAAGAGCCTATTTTCAAGCACTTAAAACATTGCCAAACTATAACCATTTGGAATGATATTTTCCATGCCAGGTATCTGCCTCAGGCTGAAGTTTTTGGAAGATGTCCACAAACTTAGCCGTTTCCAATAATGAGGGTAAGGAAAAATTCGGTGTTTTGTCCAAGTTAAAAAGCAATTGTGACCTTTCCTTTGAAAAGTTCTGGCATCTCTCTTCCTTGGAGAGCGTTTCCTTTCATGAGAGATGTCCCCTTGGCCCTGCTGAAAACCTGCCCAAATCTGGTTATGTTATATGCCTTTAGGAAGCAGAATTTTGGACATGCTCAGGGGATAACTATGAAATTCCTTTCATTTTAGCAACTGAACTCCTGAAGTTTTCATCCTCCCCAAGCAGGTCCCAACCACAGTTCAAGCAGGACTTCCCTTGCAGTTTCAGCTGCAGACTTTCACAGCCCATGACAAGGCCAAGCACCTGAAAAAGGAGAGCCAGGGGTCTGTCTCTTGCACTTTTGGTGATACTCACTGGGGTGAGACAACGTGGAGGAGAAAAATTCCTGGATTCAAATGCAGAAAGGGTGAGAGCCAGACGTGTGGGTGGTGATGGGGCGGGAAAGAGTCGGGAATCTTCCCAACAAGACAAGCAGGAGGACAAGACTGGGGATGGCACGTGGGTGTGAGCAGATTTGTGGGGTGGAAGGTAGGATAGTGGCCGGAGGCAGAAGGGTGTGGTATCTGTGGAGAATGGGGCAAATGAAGGCAGAGGGGAGAGGAAGAGCCCAGAGGAGGCTTTTCTCACCTGAGACCTTGGTTCCCTGGGAAAAAAACCACAGAGTCTGGAGTCAGAAATTTTGTCTGCAACAGCTAATATGTGAAATGCACAGCCTCAGCCCAGACACCAAAATTAGTATGTATTCTTTCCATTAATCTTCATGGCTAGTAAGTGAAAAGGGACTCATTTCCTTCACCTTTGAATGATGCTGTAAAAATTAATTATTTCTGACAGCTTGACTATTAAGGCAGAGTATCATGGGAAGGAAAGTGCATTAGAAAATCAATAACTATTTAGGGCAAAGCGAGACATAATGAAAAGGTGTTTTATAGCAGAGGACAGAGTTGAAATTCCACAGCCAACTTTAATTCCAGTGTTTCCTTAGCTGTTTGCTATTGAGTTATCAAAGTCAGGTGCTATGTTTGTAATGTTATCCTTTTTTATGTTTAATTTAGGTATCAGTGCTGCCATTGTCCACAGGTACTGACTGCCAGCTTCTGCTTCAGAATGCAAAACAACAACAAGCATGCATGGCAATGAACACAGGGATCTGGTTTTGGGATGGGTTGTTCAGAGATGAAAAATCTGTGGCACAATTTGTTCAGAAAGGCAGGCAAGACTGGACCAAATCTTCTGGAGAGCTGATTTGGACTTAAGAAAAGACATTATTATTTCAGAAGAGGAAGTGGTCATGGGAAACTCTCCTTCTCTATATTGCATTTTCTTCTAAAACTTTTTTCAAGTTTATTTAGAAAGGTACGTGAAAGATGCACATCTGTCATCCTATCATTAGATTTAAATTCACTTCACAAGAGTTTACATTTCCTGGGACCTGGGAAGCTTTCACTGTTACTTATTTGCATGCCACTGAGAAGAGGACTTTTCCATGCTGAATTTATCCCATCCATCAGCTTTTGGGCAAGCAAATGTTCTTCTCTTTATCCAAAATACTAACTATAGAGTGGCAACAGGTGGTTTGTTTGGGTTTTTTTTCGCACTGCCCTCATTCTTCCAGAATCGGTACAATTTTTCAAAGCATCAGAAGCTCAGAAATGCAGGAAACTATTCACACCACTGTCTGAAGTGTGGGTTCAGCTTGAGTGAATATTCAAATGCTTCTCCAAAGCTTATCTGGCCTAGCCAAAACCTCCTGAATTTACAAAATTGGGCTGGGCATTTTATGAGAACAGGATGTCTTACAAGATTTTCAGAATTTCCTCTGCTAACAGAAAATACCATGAGATCAGCTTGGAAACCAGAATAATTTATTTTGATTCAAAGTGGACCATAATGTTTCCAGATCCTAAAAAGATTCAAAGTGAATTGGCTTGTAGAAAGCAACTGAGAGTGGAGGAGAATGACTCCTTTTATTTTGCCTTCCTTAATCCAGTTTGCTCTTCTCCAAAGGCATCCAAAATAACTCTGCTCTTGGCAGACATGTTTCCCATTTCAAACCCAGCCCTCCCCTTGCTCCAACATTGTCTTGCTGCTGCAGTGCCTTCTCTAGAAATAAATTATTAACTTTAAATTCTAAACCAGCAATTAATTCTCTAAAAGGTCAGGAAGATCAAATTACTTCCACATCAGCTCAAAGCTCCTCCATCAAAAATGAGACGAAAGCAGTGGTGTGCCTGATCCTTATTCCAGTCCTGCATCCCAGGTTTCAAAGGCCACCCTTTGGTTTGGAGGCTGAGGATGGGCAGCTGGATATCTGGAAGGGTTTTGCTGTAGTGCTGATGATCTCTCTGCTCTTTGAACACGTGTCAAATCTTTAGCATTTTTGCTCGTGAGGGTGGCCATTTTTTTTGCTGTTTTCACAACCGAGCTGGCTTTATCTGCAGCAAGAACTGAAATGCCACCTCCCAGCAAAGCCCAAGGGAATCTGTGCTGGCAGACACGGATGGCTGTGCTCTGCTGAAGAGGAGGCACAGCGGCCACATCACAGCGCTCACCAGACCTGCACCTGGCACACACCACTCGGGCTCCTGGGGAAGGTTTCAACACAGAAGGTTACTTGCAGTTCTCACAAACTTTCCCCAGAGGAGTCTGTTTTCCTGTTGTTGCCTGTGAGAAGAAGCATAGCTGCTCTGGTGGCTGCAAACACATGAAATGTAGATGCCAAGTGCAGTGGAGCTCAGCCTTGTTGTGACCCATGGGATGGGGCCAGGAAATCTGCAGTGGCTGCTCACACCTGCTCTGCCTTTCTGGTTTCAGTTTGCTTTTATTACTTGTTTCTCTTCTGATGAGTAGTTGATTTTGATGACTGAGTTGTCCCTTTAATGACCCAGAAGTCGTCAGACCCTAATTGTCTGCTTTGCACACGGGCTGCCCCATTCCCCATCCATGCCGGTGGGGAATAAGAAAGGTGACCAGAATGGGACTGCTCTTCTCCTGCAGTGCCAGCTGGGAAAAACATGGATGCATGTGCCCCTTCTGGGAGGCAGTAGCAGCAGGGTTAGAGCTTTTTCACACTCCAAGGAAAGCCAAAGTCAACTGCAAAGAATAAAACACAGTGGCTGTGGCTATCTCAGAGAGCAGTGAGACCTGGCCAAGCCTGGGCTGCATCCACACATCTCAGCTAGAGAAGCTGCAGCCCTGCCCTGATGAGAAGGAACAGTCACTGATCCCACAGAAAAAAGTGTAAAAGCCACTTTAATATCCTGCTCTGAACTACAACTTTTTATTTCGAAAAACCTGCTCCATGTCAGCACTTGGAGAAGTCAAGGAATTTGAGAGGGCAAGTCCCGCAGTAGCAAGGAGATGAGAGAGTAAGTTCACTGCTCACTAAAATGGGTACAGCAGGAAAACAAGTGTACAATAGTGCTGTAGATGATCTACAGTGCTTCTTCCAATGATTTAATTGGTACAGCCTGGCTTCCTAACAGTGTTGTGTTGGAACCCAAAAGGTGGTACAACACCAAGCCCTTCGGAAAGCATTTTGGGATGGTGTTTGGCCTGGCGATTTGAGGCAAACAGGTTGCCATGGGCTTCATTTCCCTCCAACATATGTTTGACTTCCTTTCAGGACATCAGAGCTAGCTAGTGATGTACATATACATACATCAGTATTTCTATCAATCTACAAACTCTTCTGATGAGAAACTACTTAAAACAAAAAGGGAAGCTCCCTTTAGCCAATGCACCAATCACTTCTCCCAGTGCAAATCTGAGATCAATGAGACTGGATGTTGGATTTATAAATTAGAGCAATGGCATCAGACTGACCTATTTCCACTTACTGAAAATAGGTGTTAAATCAGCTTAACTGGAAATTTAAATAAAGGTTTAATGATAAATACAGCTATTCACCAAAGCAGTGAATTTGTGAGGTGGTTACTGTGTTCCTGGAAATGCAAATCAAAATTTTCTTTAAAAATATCCTCTAATTCAGGAACACCTACTCAAAACCGTGGTTAATACAGTGAATTTTAAACAGATCAAGCTAAATTATGTATGAAAGACCAGACTTTCTAGACTTACAAATTTCAACAAATATGCAGCATCAGGGAAGCTGTTCTTGGGTTTAAGTGGCATAGTGAGTTCCCAATGCTTGAAGCTGAAGTAGGCTCTTTGAAGCTTTGGCTTAGGTGTTAAGAAGTCATGGAGGTGGAAAGTGAGGATTTATTCAAATTCCTTTCTCCTGTCACACCCTGGTATGGCCCAAGCTGTCAGAGAGGAAAACATTCCCTGTGCATGGTGGTGTCACTACACAGCAAATACAGCAGAGCCTTGGGTCTGATATGGCTGAGCACGGGAAAGATCTGAATTCTTTCCCTTCTGAAAGCTGAGATATGAGTCCTTTAAATAGCTGTGTCTATCCTGCAATCATCCCCTTAAAACGCAAAGAACTGCCTCCCTCCAGTGCTGTCTAGGCCCGGAAAAGGCGAAGTTTCTGCAAGAAAAGACCACTCAAAATGCAGGTCTTTATAAGAAGGCGTTTCCTGCAGTCTCTGTCTCCATCAGTCCCTGAAGATGTCTTTCAGCAAAGCACAAAGCCCATCTGTGAGCTGGGACTGCACAGGGCACCCCAGCAGTAAATGGAGTTTAGAAGGCACAGGGGAGCTATCGTAGGGCAGCTCATAAGACTTCTCCCTAAATAAACTGCATTTCTCTTTATTTCTAGTGGAATAAAAATAATCTAAAATTACCAGAAAAAAAGTCAGAAAATTGCAGAGGGCGAGGTCACAAAAAATTAACACAGGCTGGACATGTGTCACCCTCCCTGCCAGGGTGTCCGTCCTGTGTCCTCCTCTCCTGCACACAGCGTGGTTCATGTTTCTGCTTCTCCTTGTCAGAAAACCTTGGCAACAAACTCCTTGACCAGTTGAAGGATCCAGGTAAATTTTCAGGAAATGGCAACTTTCGTGTCCTCAGATAGTACACAAACCTCACAGCTCCTGGGGTAATGTTTAACTGGGACATTTTCACTGTGAGCTGATTGTTAACACGGATTTCACACCCCTGAAAGAATGTTCGAAGGCTACAAAGAAAGACATTGTCTGCTTTGTTTAACAAATGACATTATTTCCCTTCTGCCTAGCAACCTGGCCAGAGGATTTGTAACAGGGAGCACGGAGAGTGAGCAGGACAGAGCAGCGCAAACTAGCGAATAAATTTCATCCCTTCATTGCACTTTAGGCAAGAACTTGTAACAGGATAAAAAAACATGGTTCTGTTAATCTAATAATGGTAAAATAACTCCAGAAACTCAGATGCTTACCAATCCATCAGAACTGTAAGAAAGTACCGCTTCCAACACCATTTCAAAATACCTTTTTTGAAAGACTGATTGCTTTGCATATATTTCCATGCAGGGAATAAGATCATTACCTTATCATGCCCTTAATTTCCGCCAGTGAGAACTGATAGTATAATGTAACAATGTCACTGTAAACATTAACAGATCCATAATTCTCAGGCATTTCTCACACGTCTTCAAAGTCATCATTCTCTTTATGTCTCTGACATACTGAAACTGAAAGCACATATGCATTTTAAAACTTCCTTATTTTATGCCTAAGAGTGATTAGACTTGTTCACAGCCAAGTTGTATGAGTCAGGTTTTGCCATTCGCACAGAGGGTGCAGTGAGATGAAGAAAAGACTCTGGTCAAGGATTGAAGCTGTCAGCTTGACCGGTTGGTGATTTGCAGGTGTTTTACCTGCAGTAGAGCTGGGGAGGAGAAGGGAGGACACCACTGAAATATACCTAGATTTGTGTGTCAATTTAGAATGGCAGGACAATTTGATACTGCACTGTGGAGACCACAGAGCTTGGCAGGAAACAGCAGGAGATGGATGCTCTGCAGGGGACAGCAAGCCAGAGCCAAGGTGATAACAGGGCCACTAGGGAGGTGACACCAACAGCCCTGTTCCTCAAGTCCATGGATGCTCAGACAGAGTCAGCCACAGCCCTTTTCACAGGGGATCAGGCAAGGCAGAATGGCTTTAAACTGAAATAGAGTAGGCTTAGATTAGATATTTGGGAGAAGTTCTTTACTGTGAGGATGGTGAGGCACTGGGACAGGTTTCCCAGAGGAGCTGTGGATGCCCTGTCCCTGTCAGTGTCCAAGGCCAGGCTGGATGGGGCTCTGAGCAGCCTGGGCTAGTGGAAGGTGTCCCTGCCCATGGCAGGGGATTGGAACAAGAGGATCTTTAAGGTCATCCAACCCAACCCAACCTTCCAACCCAAGCCATTCTATGACTTTATGACTGTCAGATAGGTTGCCAGTGGTGAAGCAGAGCTGAGGTGAAGCTAAGAGGGCAAGTCAGTGGTTTGGGGTGAGGATGAGCAAGGCACAAGGCTGGACATCGGCATTTCTACAACACAGCCCATAATGACACACATGGCCTGTGCTTTACGGAAGCTATGGGCAAAGCAGAGGAGACCTCAGCCAGGATTCCCAGTGCTCTTTCACAGTGACTGTTTCCTCAGTATTCTGAGAAATGCTTGTTTGCATCAAGTGAGTGTTGGCCAGGAGCGTGGGCCGCACAAGCCCCAGAGCCCCTGGGTCTGCACAGGGCATGGGCAACCTGTGTGACTTGACACCTTTCTAGCTTCTTCCTGGGACGGAAGGAACCGAGAGGTATCAACTCTGTTCACATACGTCTCCTTGAACCATTAGATTTAAAGACCTCAGGAAATCTCCTGTCAGTAGGGCTTGAAACACCCACGTGGAGGTGGCACTGGGTGCCCCCACCAGCAGATGATGTGACACATGTGAAATATAGCTCAGCTTAAGGGGAGATCAGGCCAATACTTAGAAGAGAAATCCATTGAGGGTTACTAACTACACAGAAAACCCAAGCAGCTGAAGAAATTCCCAAGCTGGAGGCGGAGGTCAGGAGGATGCTCCAGGGAAGCATCCCATTTGCTTTTCCTGGCTTTGCTTTTCTCTGTTTATCACCGCCACTGCTGGAGACAGGATACTGAGCTGGAGGAGACCTCGGTCAGACCCAGGACAGCTGCTTTGATGAACACACAAATCACACTAAAGCATCAATTTCATCCCTTTTAGATTAGGAGTGATTCAGACTCCCTACACAGAGGAACCTCAGTGAAAGACTCAGCCGAAATTCATCTTCCTTCATTCATCATGCAAAGACAATTCCCTCAGAATCATGATGCTGTGTAGGATGAATCCTGGTCTTAATGTTGTTTCCAATCCTACTGCAAAAAGAAGACAATAAAAAAATAATTGGCAGTGTCCTTATCCCTTTGAGAATCAGAGATTAAATTTTAAATGTCTTATTTTCTCAAATAATTGCAAAACTGGACAAGTAACTTGACTCCTGCTGTAAATGATACAGTATTGTAAGAAGCTCCTCTGAGGATACATCCAATGGTATTCTTCATAAAAACAATCCTTATATAAATAAGTTATCCTTTGTACAGACAAATGTTCTGGTTTGTTGCACAAGTCACGAGGTCAGCTCAGAATTTTTTTGCAGAGATAAGTTTTCTATGCTGTAAACATACATTACGTTATGTCTTGTGTATGACAGGCAAGTTCTGAACAGGCATGGCCCTGTGAATGATCTCAGAGTTCCCTTTGCTGTCTTTTATGGCTCTGCCTGAAAAGGCAGGTACCTCTGCCCAAATAAACAAACTTCGTTAGGGGCAGGCAAAACAAAATCCCAAAAAATTAAAAATCTGTCTACAAGTGGCCTAGCACAGCATGCCTCAGCTGGAGCTGTCTGCACCCAGTTGGCCCCAAGACATCAGAAGGTATCTGCAAAACAGCTGGAAAAAAGCAATAGCACAAGCAGGCTCTCATAGCCACACACAGGCAAGGAAGAAAATGAGGGGAAATATAAATGTTAAGTGAATGTTCAAAGTTTGGCCCATTTTCGTTTAATTATAAGTGAAAGCCATTATTGCAGTACAGCACAAGATGGCCTTGCATTTTATTTTCCCAAAACCTAGGATGTTTCTGTGAGATTTTGAGCATTACAATAAAACTTAAAACCAAAAGTATTCACTGTGTTTGGGTTCTCTTTTAAAAATTGGGATTTAGAATTTAGATTAAGGTCTAGGCAAGTAGTGTAACCAGATATTTGATAATTAAGCAATACATTTAATTATGTTTCCTTGGTAATTCATCTATATACAGGAGTGTGCTCACATATGCAAAGTAGCAGTGAACTTCATTTTTGTCCTCTACATCACATGGATTCTGTGATTATTTTAACAGCAACATTTGTTTTTCCTTATTCCCATTGTTTAATTGGAACAAAAACAACCTGCAGTCCCACTCACAAACAGCATAAATCTCCCAGTTCAGTAATCTGTTCAGCCGAATTGTGTTGGAGCTCTGGGGCAGTATGAGAACTCAGGCAGTCCAGGAAGTGTTTATAGAGATAAGAGATTTGCAGAGAGAGGAGGGGTGTGGGATTTCAGTCTCTCTGGGGCTCAGGGGGCTGCAGAGAGGGCTGCAAGAATGGCAGGGCCACACAGCCCTGGTCCTCTCGGAGGGGCTCTGTCCTGCTTTGAGGTACCAGGGAGATGCACTGAGTACCAGGCGGGAAAGGTGTGGTCCCATGTGCGTGTCCAAATTCAGGCTGGAGAGGCTCCTGGCAGAGTCCTTCACCTGCAGGCAGCCCAGAAGTGGCCCTGGAGCGACATCACATCAGGAATGACAAACAGGCACTCAGGGAGACGTGAGCACCTTTCACATTGCCCGGAAAGCTTGTGATGGGAGAGTTAAAGAAATGCAGAGCGCATTGCGTTGCGTGGCTTACAAACAAAAGCCAAAGCAAACAAAAAGCAATAATTTATCCCTCAGAAGTCATCGATTTCCCCTATTCTCACACAAGAGTGCCTGCAGCGTCAGGAATCTGTGTCCGCAGCCAGCACCAGGAAATCCTGACTCCCGGGGCCTGAGGCTCAAAGGGATCATTAACTCCAGCAGATCAGCTCACAGGCAGGAGCACAGCTGGGAATGAGACATGAGGGAACCTCATGTGGGCAGAAAGAACCCCGGAAAAATGACAGTAAATGAAAAAGCGCATCAGGCTCTGTCCTCTGCTGCTTTCACACTGGGAAAGTGAGCCACAGCTCCAGAGGGCAATGGACAGACAGAAATGTGAAAAAACATGTCAAGGTGCTGAGGGTTTGAATTCTGGGGCATTGATTTTTTGCAGATATATGTAGCAGGGAAAAGAGGGCTCTTTCTAAATTGCAAAAATAATCAAGGAGAACTTAAATTAAAGAAGCATACAACCTTTTTCCAAATTAATTTTCTCTGGAAAGCTTGGAAATTCTTGGAAGTTGTTGAATCCAACGTCAGAAGAGCACAGGAATACAGTGACAGGGTCTGCCTTCCTATTTGCACACAGTGAGCAAGTAATTTAATTTAATGCAAGTAATACAGGAAGTTTCCTTAACACAGCCAAGGGACACATTGTGATCCTGGAAAGGAAGGTGTTGAAGAAGCACAAAAATTGAATAAATTACTAGATTTCATGGTCCCTGTAAAAGTTGTTGAGAACGAGGTAAACAAACACATTTTCCCAGTAGCATGAATGCAGTGGGAAATGAAAGGATTAGTTTGATTTAACTTGTGACAGAACACTTATAAACCATGTTAAGGGCTCATGCCTTGTAGATGGGGTGTTTTTAAAAGCATATCCCTTCTAGCTGTGTTGCCTTGGCTCTTCAAAGCTGAAAATTTCTAAGGACATTTCAGGGAATCTGGTTAGAATGCCTGCCTGGAGATGTGCAGCTGTCACACAGTAAGGCTGCCTGAAACCTTTCAGGAGTGCAGGCAGAAGTCAATGTTCCATAAATTACATAGATTAACAGAGAGGATGTGGAGATGAAATAAGAGTACCAAAGGGCAGTACAGAACCGCTAGGATGGCCTGTCTTCTTGATTTGTGTAATTGAATAGGACAAATGTAAAAGCAAGGTTTTCAGGTTTGCTGTTTGGACTTGGCAAATCTCTACTCAGATACAAAAGGATGTAAAAGCCTATCCAAGTATTTGGAACAAGCAGCTATCGAACATAGTCCAGAACAGATAACTGAGGGACAATAAGTCTGAAAGCAAAAATTCACAACAGGAAATACATGTTTAAAATGCAGGTGTTTTATCTGATTGACCAGGGACAGAGATTGAGTTATTGCAGATGAAGTCCTTAACTCAATATACAGCTGCACACAAGAGTTGCTTTTGATGTGATAGCAAACATACTGCACTTTTAAATTTAAAAATGCAGGGTTTTAATTGATTTATGTAAGATATGCTTTTAAAGTGAATCCCACGTTGTTGCTTTCCCAGTGCTTTCTCACAATAGTTGCCTCCTTTATTTATACAGCCCAAATGGAATTGCTGGTCATCCAAGACACTCTCACAAGGTTCACTGCCATGATCTCCTGGCTTCCCTTGGATCCAGCTGTGGCTTTGGCATAACAGCTTGCAGAGCCACCTAGACACAGGGAGGCATGATTTTGCATGATGAGATAGAAAGGGTGATACAAAGCTCTTGCTTGGACAGTTTATAATAAACCCTCATCTTCTCTAGAGCAGCTGCAGGGGCACAGGCAAATGTGTGTGGATCAATTAAGCCATGCACATCTATGTTCTACACATGGCCCAGCAGCAAGGCAGAGTGCTGGTGGTTTTACTCTGCCACCAGATTGTCCCAGGCTTTGCCTTGCTTTGTTGAGGAACCAGAAGTACTGGGGACCAGCAGGTGTGATGTGCCATGCTGCCCCTCTCTGCTAGTTGTGTGCAACAGGGCACACCAACCCTGCCCTTACCTTTACCCATTTCTCCTATTCCAATTCAAGTTGGCATCTGTTTTTCCAAAATCTCTCAGGTAAGTCCTGACAAAACTAGGAGTCAGCTCCTCGGCTGAATTGCAGCTATGTCTAATGTACTGATGACCTCAGGTCACGTTTCCTCTGGTGCTTTCTGTCCAGGAGGTCTCTACCTCTGCACAGGGAGAGTTACAAGACACACATGCCTGAGGTTCCATGGCCTGTGCCCTGCTGTGGCAGTGCTGCTGACTTCCCACTGCTCGTCCTGGATACTTTGCCCTCTGTCCGCCTTAGAGCTGTTGGGATTATTTTGGGGTTTTTTGCTCTGTTCACAGAGCAGCCAACCCAGCTGTGCTTCCTTGCCACACCTGCAGAGCAGGAAATGGCTCAGTATCTCACAGAAGAGAGGGCAGAGGCCACTGTTTGTGCAGTGCACAGAGAGGATGAAGAGCACCTGCACCACAGCTCTTTGTGGTGCTCTGAATAAAACCAGAGCCTGGTGGCTGAGCCCAGCAGAACAACCCGTGTCATTTTTGTGTTGAAGAGCCTTCAGCAATGGCCTGCTCCTACCCCATCACCCTGCAAACTACTGTGTTCATTGGCATGCTCCCCTGTTTATTTAGGTGTGACAGGTTTCCGTTGTTATTTGGATCAAACCTGCCTCATTATGTTCATTCCAAGCACGGCTTGCGTGCTGTTTTGTTGACATCTCCTAGGCATGCGGGGCACCAAGGAGATTAATAACATTTATCCAAATGTTTTCCCAGAGGTCGGTACAAGAAAGAAATACTGATTTTGACCTTGCAGGCCTGTGATACAGATAAGAGGCATTCAGAATGTGAAGGGACTTTAGCCCTAATGCAGCAGAGGGGGGATGTTATGATCCACAAGATTTCAAGCTGGTTTTCTTTTCTGGCGGCTCAGTGCTCCCTCCAATGCAGGCCCTCAGGGCAGAGCTGCTCTGTGCAGCTGCAGCCCACAAAGGAGTGTGGTGGAGTGCTGCAGAAAAAGCCTCATGCAATGAGTCTCTTCAGGGTATCACCTTATCATCTTCAACGTGAAGACTGTCCAGTGCTGTTCATCTTTAATCCATACTTGTCACCTGCAATAACCTGGGGAGGAATATTGGGATATTGACACACACAGCAATACTTTGGGATGGATCTCAGTGTTCAAAAGCAGGTATACTTGTTGCAGCAGGTATGGCAGGAACAGCCACAGGAGATTTTAACTCTCTGGAGCCAAAAAGGACATCACTTACACATTCGCTAAGAAAAACCTGTGTTGACACTCACAATAATGTAAAGTCTTTAATTAAAAGAAGGATTGGAGGATAGAACTAAAAAGGAGGAAGATGGATGTGCAAGGCTTTGGATGGGTTTCCAGCACCATCAGGACCTCCTGGGAGCTTCTGTATTTCAGGTCTAAACTTATAAAAGTACAGTTACATGTACTGATGATTGGGTTCCTGACACATGAACATACGGTGGCGCCTATCCTCAAATATCAACCCTTCCATGGGTTCTATTGCTGAATGCCAAAGGGGGTTCAACCTGCCTGACTCTGAGCATACACCGCACAGTGCTCACAGAACTGAGATGCCTCTGGCTGACCCCATGGAGGCCACTTTTGGGGAGCTCCTGAGTGCAAGGTCTGAGTTTTGCACAGCGGTGTACCTGGCTGAAGGAATGACTTGCTGCTGGGGACATGGGAAGAATTGCTGGTTCCATGTCTTCTGCAGGCACAGCAGCCCTGTGACAGCACATCTGTCCACCTGATGGCAAAGCCACCAGTCCTGTAGAGTCACTTGTAGCTTCAGAGCCATGGAATTGCCACCATGTGTGCCACCAAGGTCATTATCAAGCAGAGACTCAGTTACAGCCAAACTCCTTCTTTCTGGCCTGCTTCCCTTTTTCCCACTTGCCTTAAAGCCAAATTTACCTCCTGCATTAGAAGAACTGGAGAGAGATTTCTTCCTGCTGCCGAAGTGGAATTCACCGTCTTTCACCATGCCATTCTGGCCCTTGGCACCTTCTTGTGTATTCTATTCTCCTCAGGTACATCCATGCAAAACCAGACTCAGCGTTCAGTAGATGTGCAGGTGAGAAATCCCTGACTTTCAACGTTACCCCATGTTACAGAGCCTGGGTCCCATCTGGTGCCAAGAAGGCTGAGGACAGTCTGTGGTGTGGAGCCCCTCAGTACCAGACAGGAAGTTGATAAAGCAATCTGAGCATTTGAGGAAATTGCCTGAAAAGAACTGCAGTATTTGGGAAAAGAAATATAAAACCTTGTCTTTAGTAAGGGAACTTTACATCGTCGGGATGGGTTACAAATTTCATGTTGCACTTATAAAAATCAGGGACTTCTTCCCTACTCTTCTTGGATGAAAACAAAACTGCAATTCCATGGAGAAGAAAAAAACTAATACATATTAAACACAGCATTGTCTACCTCATCAATAGAGGAGAGAATGAGACATGTACAGGTAAGGACTTAAATACGATTGACTTAATTATTTTATATTTTGACCAGCACAGATTAAAGGTATTTGTTTCCTTTCCTTACTAAGTACAAACCCAGATCTGTCATTATCAAGTCTAGAAGAGAAAGAAATATTAAGGTAAGGTAAGTTTTGTACTGTTTTTGGCTGAAGACCGAGTGCAAAACCCATAAGCGACTTTATAAGAAAATGAAGATTTACAAAAGAATTTACCAACACATAGGCAACAAGTGGAAGAGTGCAGAGTTACACTTCCAGGGCCAGTTGGGCATGGGGCATAGGAAGGTTTTATGTGAAGGCTTTCTGTTTTCTTTCTAACGAGATATAATTCCACAAGTGGAAATCATGTTTATGATCCTTTTCATAAGCTTTAAAGCCACTTGTTAGTGTTGGACACTAAGTGGGATCTTGGCAAAGAAATAACAAAGGAAGAAGCATAACAATCAGTAAAACACACCAGAAGAACAGAGTAAAACACATATAGTTTGTGGCAATTATTATCCAGATAAAGGTGATTTCATCTTTGAGGGGTACCAGTGAGGTCCTGTGATCTTCAAAGAGGGTGGAGAGCCACACAGCAGCAAAGACAAAAGGGTTATTAATCTACTAGAGACCGCAGAAGCACCTGAGAATGGTCCCACAGGAATCAGAGCATCTTCCCACAAAAAGGCTGTGGGATCAATATCCCAACTGAATGTGTTTGCACCAATGCACGCAGTGTGGGCAGCAAACAGGAGGAGCTGGAAGCCCAGGAAGGCTGGATTTCTTTCAAAGAGGAAATCCCAAAGGCACAGAAATGTCCCCATGTGCCGAAAGATAAGCCAGCGGGGGAGAAGATTGGCCTGGCTGAACAGAGGGTTTTGGCTAGCAATCAGGGAAAATGGAGAGTTTGTGACCTGTAGAAGAAGGGGCAGGTGACTCAGGAGGACTAAAATATATTGTGAAGTTATGTAGGGAGAAAACTAGAAGGGCCAGAACCTAACTACAACTCAATCTGGCCACTGCTGTAAAAGAGAATGAAAAATGTTTCTGTAAATACAAACAGCAACAAAAGGAGGCGTAAGGAGAATTTCTATCCATTACTGGACACAGAGGAAATACAGTGACAAAGGATGAGGAAAAGGCTGAGGTACTTAATGCCTTCTTTGCCTCAGTCTGTAATAGTAAGAGCAGTTGTTGTCAGGGTACACAGCTCCCTGACCTGGAAAACAAGGATGGAATGCAGCCCCCATGGGCCAAGGGGAAATGGTCAGCAACCTGCTGCACTTGGATGGACACAGGTCTAGAGTCCAGATGGGATCCACCCAAGGGCACTGAGGCAGCTGGTGAAGTCCTCACCAGACTTTCTATCATTTACCAGCAGCCCTGGCTCACCAGGGAGGTTCCAGCTGACCGGAGGTTGGCAAAAACGATGCCCATCTACAAGGAGGGTCAGAAGAAAGATCCAGGGAACTCCAGGCCTGGCAGCCTGACCGCAGTGCCATGGAAGGTGATGGAGCAGATCATCCTGAGTGCCATCACGGACACAAGCAGGATAACCAGGGGATCAGGCCCAGGCAGTGTGGGTTATGAAAGGCAGGTCCTGCTTGGCCCGCCTGATCTCCTCCTGTGACAAGGTGACCCCATAGTGGATGAGGGAAAGGCTGGGAATGTGTCTGCCTGGATTTCAGCAAAGCCTTTGACACCATTTCCACAACATCCCCTGGAGAACCTGGCTGCTCACGGCTTGGATATGTGCACTGTTCACTGGCTAAAAACGCTGGATGGCCCAGCCCAGGGTGTGAATGGTGCTCCATCCAGTTGGTGCCAGTCACTAATGGTGTCCCCCAGGGATCAGTGTTGGGCCCAGTCCTGTTTAATATCTCTATTGATGATCTGGACGAGGGAATCGAGAGCACCGTCAGTCAGTTTGCAGATAACCCCAGGCTGGGGGCAGTGTTGATGTGCTGGGGGGCAGGAAGGCTCTGCAGAGGGATCTGCACACGCTGCAGCCATGGCCGAGGCCAATGGTGTGAGGCTCAGCCAGGCCAAGTGCTGGGTCCTGCCCCGGGGCCACAACAGCTCCAGGCAGCTCCAGGCTGGGGCAGAGTGGCAGAAAGCTGCAGTGGGAAAGGACCTGGGGGTGCTGATCAGCAGTGGCTGAACAGGAGCTGAGTGTGCCCAGGTGGGCAAGAAGGCCAAAAGCACCTGGCCTGTGTCAGCAATGGCGTGGCCAGCAGGACCAGGGCAGTGACTGTCCCTCTGTGCTGGGCACTGGTGAGGCCACACCTCAAATGCTGCTCAGTTTTGAGTCCCTCACTACAGGATTGACACTGAGGTGCTGAAGTGTGACCAGAGAAGGGCAGTGGAGCTGGGAAGGGGCTGGAGCACAAGTCCTGTGAGGAGCAGCTGAGGGAGCTGGGGGTGTTTGTCCTGGAGAGAAGGAGGCTCAGGGAGGACCTTATCACTCTCCACAGTGACCTGACAGGAGGCTGTAGCCAGGTGCCCCTGTAGCCAGGGTCGGCCTCTTCTCCCAGGGAACAACTGACAGGACAAAGGGAGATGGCCTCAAGTGTTGTAAGGGGTTGTTTAGATCAGATATTAGGATAAATTTATTCTTCAATATGCTTGTTAAGCACTTTGACAGGCTTCCCAGGGAAGTGGTGGAGTCACTGTCTCTGGAGGGAATTCAAAGGTGTGTGGATGTGCTACTTAGGGACATGGCTAAGTGGTACAGTTGGCAGTGCTGGGTTAATGGTTGAACTTCATGAGCTTAAAGCTATTTTCCAGCTTAAATTATTCTGTGACTCTATGATTTGGAGCAACAATCCCAAGCAGCAACCATCTGCACTGACAGCTATATTAATTCATCTGAACTTGGATGGAGACAGGGACATCAGACCTTTAACTTCAGTTCAAATTACTTTCCAAAATCAACATTCACCAAAGTCTTGTTGAAATGAGCAGGCACAAAGCCAGGATTGCACATTCATACCACTACATTCAGCTCCTATTGAAGCTAAGGCAAGATCTGCCATTAGCTGAAATTGGGGGTTTTTGCACTCAGCTGATGTCTGGTGAGTTTTGGGAATGGTATTTGAAACCTGATGACTCTGAATCTGGTTGATTTATTATATCATTAACTTATGTTTTTCATGCTTTTGAGATCTAGTTGTTATAGCTGACAAATCTGTTTTGCTTCCCCATTTCACATCCAGCTTTTAGACACCTAATTTTACTCCAGTATAATCGCACTATTAACTGAGACAGTCTCATGTTTGAAATTCATTCTGAACCTCGACCTTCCCAGAGAAGGCATGTGATGGACTGGTTTCTTCTGCTATTTTCTTACATCGAGCTGCATAAACTGGGAATGGGGCTCTGAAATCAGGTACATCTTTATGGTTGGATATGTGTTTGGTCATCAGCAAGGCCAGTCTTGTGGAAGTCCAGCTGGCACGTATTCCTACAGCCTCTCCTATTCCAGCAGTCAGTTATCCAGACCCTGGAGTTCTGGGTTGTACCTTGGCAGTCCTTGTGCCTTGCCTGCTAACATCTCACCAGCCTTCCCAGAAGTTGTTTCAGGGAACATAAGGCGCAACTGCTGTGTCTGTCCCCAACAAAGACCTGGCATGAAGCATCCCAGCCCTTCCAAAGCCTTGCATGCTGCACACAGGGAACCACAAGGCATGCTGGAGGACCTTGTGACCCCATGTACTTTCTATTGCTTTCATAGGATTATAAGGAACTGAAGCTTCATTAAAAGCTTGTAATTGAGCTTCCTGTTTCTTTGCTCTTTTCCTCAAGGGCTCACACATTTCAATATATTCTGGTCACAGACTGTGAGGGACTGGGGTGAGAAAGAGGGTGGAGTAAGGTACTTTCCTCCTTTCCCAAAATTGCAGCCACATCGAAACATATCATATTTTTTATGGCAGAAATTGCGTTTGTCACAACCCAGGAAAAATCCCTTTGCATGCTGCAATTTCCCTGCATGGTCACACTGTTTAAAGCCTCTTCTCCACACTGTGGCTCTTTTTCTCATGTTCCTCCTCTCAGAACAATGCCATGGGTCTATCCCAAATCACCCCAGGTCTGTGGATTGCTCCAGCTGAGCAGATGCACCATGCAGACCAGGACAACTGGCTGACTGTTCTGCTCCAGTCTGTGGTGATCATTCACAGATCCAAATGATGGAGATGTCCCTGCACAGCCTTCATCTGCTGATTTAGCCTCAGTTATTTTCTCTCATTCCCAAATAAACAACCCACCCTGCTTCAAGCAGTCACCTGTGGTCCTGGCTTTGCTTCTTTTATACCCTTATTTTTCACTTTATCTTTGGTTAGCAGCTCCACTCTGTGTCATTCAGCTAAGTGAGCTCCCAATGACTCCTTTCACATCTTTTGTCTGTAAGCTTCACCCATGTTTTTAACTAGTTTAAGCCCAGGCTGGGTTGATTATGTGCTTTTCCTAATGTCCAGCAGTTTCTGTCACTGCTACTTTGTTAGCTACCAGTGGATTCTCCATCCACAGAGATTTAGGCAGATGCATAGAAATAATATTCAGTGTTGACAATAATTCTGATCTAAGAAGGAGGCTGGACTAGATCTTTGGGTTACACAGAAGTCTCCACACCTTTATTTTTATTATTCCTGCATGACACAGCACCTGTAAGGGTGCTTTCTCTCACTGTGTGTTTGGGACGTCTGAACAATTACATCCTGTAGTCTTTGAATTACAGCTTTGTGTAGTGTCTCTGCTGTATTAGGTGTACTTGTTCATGCTCAGAAAAAGACCTGTGCAGTAACGAAAATAGTGTAAGATTTCAATGAAAAAAGATGTTCTAAAACAACTCAGCCACACTGACAACCTGTCTGCCAGGGAACAGATTCAACAACACTCCTCCATCACTAGATCACGCAATGCAAAACTTCCAGCAGGCTGTGTCCTGTCCTGCCATTACATAGTTATTTTGTTGTTGGTTCCAGGCTGGAGAGCCAGTGGAATGCATTCTTGCAAAGCCTGATCCTAAAACCATTGAGATTTGCACAAAGTATTGGATCTGTTCTGCATCCTAATTCCAGAAATGGGCAGATGGCAGAGAGCAGAGCATATTCTAAGAGAATATATTGGAATGTCATAAGAAGCAATAATGAGTAAAATTTGTTTTCATAGTGAAACATTTAATATGCATGACATACACTGCACAATTACTCACATTCTTAAAATGAAATGGATAAATGTTTCCAGCAGGCATCATCTTCCAACAATTCTTTCAAGCTGATGCCAAAGGAAAAAAAAAATTAAAAAGCAGCTAGTAAAATTTCTGTACAGAACATACCAATATTTTCTCCAAAGCTATCAGACATGTTTTCATTAAAATTAAAGTCAGGTTAAAAGAGAGGCATCCAAAATATATTTTTTCTAAGGGTGGGGATTAGTAAGTGAATCACGTAAGACCACTGTATCACGTAAGATATTCTGTTTCCATTAGAGAAGGGCTGTGGATGAGCTTGAATTCCAAACCATATTTATCTGTATTTACAATTCTAATTTAGCTTAAGCTGGGTTCAGATCTGATCAAATGTCCCTCTGGATGTGATTCCCAAATGGGTGAATGCTTGCAGAGGAGTGTAAAACTCTGAATGGTCTCTCCTGTCAGTGTACCTGGCAACACCAAAATCTGTCCACATTTAAACAAGGCGTCCCCGTCCCAGGTTTATAGAACCAAAAGCAAAAAACCTGATGATCTACTTTCTGAATGCATTTATATTACTTATCCCATCCTTCTTGCACACATAGCACTTGAAGCAATCCCAAACTCTGTCTCGTCAATGTCTACCCATCTTTCAAGTTCCTTTGTCTGTCTCTTCAGCTGCTGTCTGTGCACCTCTTTCCAAGTAGTTTTAGAAAATGTGCTCCAATGTTTTTACTTTAAGAGGTTTGTGCTACCTTTACACTGAAATAATCTTTTGTTATTGCCCCACCCCTGCATCTGTCTGCTTCTCTGTCTAACCCATATTTTATCATTTCTTGCTTGTCTATAAAATGCCCAGCACATTCCAGATGCTGACACAAATTAATAATAATGTTCAGTTTGCAGGCTGGGATTGTATCTAGGTTTTACAAGTGAAAAGAAGTCTTAAGCTATTGCCCACTATTACTGAGCAGCGATTTCAGATGGCACCTTGGCAACACTGCAAATGCCTCAACCAGGAGCCTTCAAAGCACGAGAATGTGATTGTCAAAGTGTTAAGTGCAGGGCAACAATGAGAAGCCAAGATTGAAACAGGCCATCTAACAAACCAGCTGCCCCAGATACACACACAGCTATGTAAAATAAGGCAGGGAGATCCAGCCTCAGGACTGGGCAAGTCTTGGGAATCTGGACACAGCAGGGCTTGCTGCAGTTTCAGTCCTAAGGTTCATGCATATGAAATGTTCACAGTTTCTTTGTTATACTAACTTTTCAGAGCTTTTTCAAGACTTCTACTTGAACATGATAATGTTGTTGCTTATTTCAGCAGCTCTTTTTCCTCTCCCAACTGCTCTATCACTTTGTATGCTTTTTCCAAGACACCTTCCTCTCCTTTTCTGTCTCTTCCTCTTACATATTTTTAATGTACTCAGTCTTGCTATCATTTGAGATACTAGTCATGGTTGCTACCTATTGCTTGCACCTGTAACACATTGCTTGCCTACACTTGTAGTTGGACACAAATAAATACCTTGGAATTTAACCATCTTTGCTCCATCCACTGACCTTTTCCATCTCAAAGGCACAGACACTGACATGGCTGCAGATTCAATTGCTTTGTCCTACTTTTCTTCCCTTGAGGGAGCACCTGTCATGGATAGCAGCAGGTTTACATCTCACCACGTAGATCAGGTGTAAGTGATCTAGACAGTGAAGTGTCTGGTTCTGCCACACACAAATGGATTCTGAAGTCACTCTCATGTGTCACACACAGGGCCTCATATCCTACATAAAATCCTATTTAGCAGAAATTAGTAGGTTAATACATGGCTGAGATCAATAATTAGAAGGTAGGCATTGCCTGTGATATTAAATCATGGTAGAAAACATTACCTCATGCTATAAACTGTTAGGCCAGACAATACACCAGCCTTACCAGACAATTCTCAATGTGACTAATGATGTGCCAAAAGTATCAGAGTGAATGAAGGGTCTGTAATTTTCCTTCAGCTTTTCTCCCTCTAAAAGTTATCTGTAACATTTCTGCAGTATTTTCTGGTGCTGAGGTTACTCTTTATGCACTAAATTGCCAGGCAGGTAACTATCTGTGAAATGCTGACCCACTCCATTTTTATGGCATGTCATCCAGTCATGTACCTATGAGGTGTTAGACTCACAACATCTCCCCAGCCTATGCTGTTCGTAAAGAGCAATGCTCTGTGCTGCAGCATTTCATCCCTAATTGCTCCCAGAAGGAGCAGCAAAATGTTTAGAATCACGGGGAAATTGACAGTCTCTGCTGAAATCAAGATAACTATTCCATCATTAAAAGATTCTGAGATAATTTGACACAAGACATACAAAAAAGCTAAGAACTTTGGTTTTGGGCACTTATGGTCAATTTGTGTTAGACCTTTTAGTCTTCTGGATTCTTAACTCTTCTTCCTTGTATATTTTCTCCTTTAAGCAGTCCAAAATTCTTCAGACAGGGATTGCCTTTTTTTTCATGTAAGGAATGTACCTACTGTGCCCTCAGTCCTCCAGCTTGAGGCCTCTAGACATAAAGAAATAAAAATATTATTACTTAGGATAATAGAATAATGAGTTGTCCTTAGAAATCTCATTAATTCCATATGCCCCACTGTGTGTCCTGTTTTTGTCCCCTCCTTCTGACCGATGACTGGGCATATGAAAGAAGATGCTTGATTCAGGGTTACCCTGCAGAGTCTGGTTTGCTATTCTAACCAAGTTCTGGGAATAACAGCACATTTTTCATCTTGGAGAAACAAGATACAATAATAAAGAATATTAATCAAATATTGTATTGTGTTCTCATCTTTGGTGAGCCTGAAACTATTTTCCACACGAAAAGAAAATAAATAATTAATAAAGAAAGCTCTTTTGTAGAGGAACACAAGCTGAAAAACAACCTATAAAGTTACAAAGTAAAATGCAGTGTGTTTTTATAATGGCCTGTGAAATGCTTATAAATATTGTTTATTTTCAGTACCATGGACCTCTGAACATGCAGTAGATGACAATGAAGTATCTGATTAATTTTTATAGATATTTTTCTCTACAGAACATGGTTGCATATTTATTGAAGCACGCCACATGCCAAGCTTCTCTGTTTGTCATAGTAACCACAGCCAAATGCCATCTCAGCTGAAAAAAAGTGTCCTACAAAGCCTGGAATGTATCAGTCAACTCAAAAAAATAAGGGATTGTAATGCCAGTGTGTTCACTGTTTTTGAAAGAAAAAGCACCATGTTTTAAAGCATTCAATCATGCAGGAAGCATACTTCAGGATGCCTCTCCTGGTGTTTTGCTTCCCTTAGTGCACTGCAGACAACCCCATGTTGTTATTTCCCTTTTTTCATCTCCTAAGTGTAGTTTCCCTACTCGAGATACATTTCAGCACAATGGGAAAAATATTTTGTCCTGTGCAGTGTGTAGTAATTTCCTCTGAAATGCCCTCTTGCTGGAGAAAAAGAGCTCATGCCTGCCTGCCAGCACTAAGTCCCATTTTCCAGTGGTTGTGTGCAGCTCACAGTGCTGCTTGGTTCAGACACCATTCATCCAGGAGGAAAACTGGTGCTGCCGTGGGAAGGGAGCCTCCAGATGGCCACAAGAAGGACAGAGGAGCCCTTGTGTCTCACGCCAGCTAGAGGGTAACCAGTAGGTTTGGGTGTTATAATGCCCTGGTTACACAGCTCTGGTTCAATTACACATCTCTCCACATGACAGCATGCAGACACACACAGAAATTAGAAATCTTTACTAGTATGACACTGACTTCCAGTGAGGCTGAGCCCCAAACCAGCCCAAATAATCAGACATTTTGGGGCTTGGTTTTGAGGACATTTAAAAGCCTAAATCTGGACGTGATGTGCTTCATCTTTTGATACATTAAGAGCTTCCTCACTGAGCAACCTTAGATGGATCTAGATGGGTTAGTTTATCTGATCTCCCAAAAAATAAGAGCAGAACCATCCTCCAGGGGGTTGGAGCACTTTATGGTGAGCATTTGCACAAAAGATTTTAACTGCTGTACAAAATTCAGGGCAATGGATTGTCATCTCTGAAACCTCAGCTTTGGGCTTGTTGTATCTATGTGTTTGGCACAGGCTGCAAGGAGAAGAGTTTCACTTTGCATGATGCATTTCTGTCATATTTTGTTAATAGGTTCTTGACAGTTCATTGAATTCTGTGGAATTCCCTATTTTCCTGCTTTTATTTGTTGTTTGCTTCATGACAGAGGCACATGTAGTGAAGGGATTCAGGAGTGTGCTTAACTTCAACTTCGCTGGGCTGCTCTGGAGCGCTGGAGCTCAGCCTTGGCTAAACCTTTACTCCGAGGTTGGGAGTGACCATTAGCATGAAGTAGAAGACTAATTGAAATAGAAATAGTGCTGCAAAGTAAAAGGCAATTGCAAACTCAGATGGAATGTGTAGAGAGTATCAGATTTATCAAAACACCTAAGAAGATGTAACCCTTGCACTATCCACAAAAATTACACTCAAGTGATCTCCCATGGGATTGCTACTGAATTGTCTGTCAGGGGATTGGTAGCTTTCTGGGGATGCCTTCTCAAAGTTGCTCTTAGTCTCAGGGCCCTCAGAGTGGCTCTGACCTCCCTCTCACAAGTTCCAGTTGGCCACTGAGTTGTGTGGACTGTTCTGGTAGCCCTCGAGTGACCATGGGCACCGGACAGAGCTCTGGGGCTGGAACAAAGGGCAGAGGGCACCTTTAACCATCCTGGGGGTGATTAATCCTATTGGAGCAAACAATTACACTGTGGCAGAACTGAGGAAAGGAACCACCAGAGGGTGGTTTTCACTCTGAGTTTCTCTGCTTTGACTGGCAGGGTGCAGGACAGAGACACAGCCTTGATGCATGGGTAAGCTCTGCATTTATACAAAACTGCAGGCAGTTGTAATTAAAACCAGATACACGAGAGTTGTGCTGGTGCAACATCACAGAGCCAGTAAAATTCACACCATCTAAGTTTGGACTGAGGGAGATGCCTGAACAGGGGAGCCATCTGTAAGGCTCTCACCTTCCATTGCAGCTAAGAAACAACTTCCTCCTCCACGACCTGTGCAGCAGCTAGAATTCAGGACTCAGCTCTGCATCTGTGTTATCTTGCTATTTGGCAGGAACTCTTGGAAAAAAATAGAACATAAGCACTTCAGCAACACAAAACAACACACTTTTTGGCAGATCCTTCTTAACCAGACATGTCTAGGTCTGCAGGCAGTGGGTTCTCTGTGGCCAGTGGACATTTTGGAGAGTTGGATCATGTACCTGGAGCAGCCCCAGCCTGCTTGCTGCATTAGGAGAGATTCAATCAGTCATCACTTGGAAATAACAACAGTGGAGAAGCGGCTGGAAACACAGGTGCAGAGTGAGGGATGACAGAAACTTCCACCACAGTCATAAATCTGGGGGAGAAGCAGGTGCTCACCCCAGCCCCAAACTGATTTTCCCTAATGTGCCCAAGCCAGGACTCAGGTGCCCTGGCTGAAAGAAATGACAGGGAAAAGTTGTGTGAAGCTGCAGTTTTCCAGAAAACCTCTTGTGCTTCTAAATTCTCCTCCCAAACACTGTTTCGTCTCTGCTTCTTCTGCACTCCCTCCCTCTACCTTTTTATTGGCAGGAGGTACTGAAGTGGGAACAGGAGAAGGAATTGCTGGAAGAGCTGGTGCCTGACCTCTCCTAGGTGTCCCATCAAAATGATGTTTTATCAACTGCTCTGGTTTCTTCTTTTGATGAAATTGAAGACATGAAGGAAGACTTTTCTCCACTCACCATCATTCAACAGGAAGGAGCAGGGATAGGAAAGTAAAACAAGCTCAACACTACACATGTAATCTCAACTGTGAATTTATGTGCACTGTTTAGAGGTTTTGTGGGATTTGAAGGCCACCAGTCTCTGCATCTCTGCATTCTCTGGGATCACAGCCACCGCCACAGGGCAGCCCCCCCTGCGCAGAGCGCAGTGTCAGTGCTGCATCGACTGCATGTGTCAGTGCAGCACCGACTGCATGTGTCAGTGCACCTGCAGGGGTGCCTGCAAACCCAGGAGAGTCGTTGGCAATGTTCCAGAGTCTCTGCAGCTGGCAGGCTGGTGGGCTACCATTAGCCTGGACTGCTGTGCATGCATTGCTAACCTCATCTAATTCATCTGCCCCTCTCCAGCTTGGGAGCAAGTGTGGCAAGTGTGGGAGCCTAGGCAGCAGCAAGTGGTGGAAGGTGCCTTGAAACATGTCTTGATTTTCTGGTTTCATTGGGACTGGAGACCTGGCTGGAACATTTAGTTCTTTGTCACAAAATTTGGGCCTTGCCCCTGTGCAGAGTTGAGATGCAACAAATGCACACAGCTGCACATCAGAATTCAAAAGGGCTTCTGTATTCCCTGGGCCAAATACAGCCTGAGAGCCTGGTCCCCTAAGAAGAATCAGGAAAGATACTGAAGCCTGAGCTCAGGAATAAAAGCAAATTAAACCCATCTGGGTTTCTTGCATGGAAATGCAATGCAATTTCAATGCATTAACTCTAGTCCCATCTACAAGGCAATGCTACACACTAAGGAGAGCCAAGAAAATGCTCTCAGCAACAGGAATGTGAGCCTGAAATTTAGTATCTACATTCTTCTGACAACTCAGATCACTTAATATTTCAATTACTGTCCCCATGGTCTAATGGTGGCTCTCTAAACAGTGTCAGCATGTATATGGGACCAAAGTACATTTTGTTGCATGTTCATATGTGTAAAGCAGCTCACGTGCTGTGCCTAGAAGTTAGACCAAGCACAGCATCAAGCACCAAAGAGCTGTAGTCTCCCAATAATTTATGTTAAATAGGAAGAATAAAGCCCTGTTTTGAAGACAGTTTGGTAGAACATGAAAGACATTTCAAAGGAAAGACAGCATCTAGGACTTCTGGCACCCATCAGTGAGGAATTATTCTGTCATACTTTCTAGCATTAGTATTTTCTAAACAATTAGACATGTGCCACATTTTTAATTACCTCCACACCAGACAGGTACAAAACAGACACTATTTCAGAAAGCATAACATTTTATCATGTAAATATGAGCCAAATAAAGGTGTTTGCAGAAATTTAACTTCTGATTAGGTCTCAGATTCCAAAATAAAAATCCATTGGGTCTTTTCAGCTAGGAGGAAAAAAATTAACACAGTCCAAGTACAACTAAAGTTCAGTGTAATCTTTCCTAAGGAAAGCTGAAAACCACTAGAACAGCATTGCAGACAACCTTTTACCCTTGCAGACATTTTTCCAAAGAGCCTGGTTTACTGTGCCTGAAGCAGCACTGAAGTTCAGAGAAAATAAAGTAACAACCCACGTGAGACACCATCAGTCGCTGACTCCAGAAGATTCATGTGGCCCATAGAGATTAAAAACTGCTGCAACTGAAAAAAACAAGGTCTTGTTTCAAGAGTGTTTGACCGGAATAGCAGATCAGACACTGGCTTTGGCCTTTCCCCCTGGAACTGCAGCAGATTTTTTTTTCGTTTTGCTTATGTAAAACAATAGACTGAAATAGGACCTATTTTCAAAGTGAGTAACATAGTACTTGTTGCCAGAAGATGAACAAACAGCTCTGATCGCTGAGGAGCTGCTGCAGCAATGGAGTGTGGGTCATTTAGGTAGTGAGGAATTGGGTATGCTCAGTGCAGCACCTTGTGTGCTGACTTTGCTGATTTATATTAAGGAATAATACTGTGAGCATCAGCAGGAAATCAAGCAATTGGAGATTCATTTTTAACAATGGGAAAAGCAGCTGTGATTCCTTAAATTTTTACAATTTTTACAATTAAAATTGCCTCCCTTTGCAGAGCAATAAGTAGGATAAATCCTTTCACTAGGATACACACTCTGGACATAAAAAGCTTCCAAAACTATTCCTGATTCCTGCTTGCAATGAACCAGACTTAAGTCGCCCATGTCTAGAGGTCAAAAAAAAGCAAAAAAGCATAAGTCAGTTACTTCACCAAATGTAATAGCAAATGAGGGTTGTGATTTTCAAACCAGACCATGAAGTGGGTGTTGGTTTCCCAGTGAGTGCCAGAAGGATTTGGGTTAAAAGGATCCTGTGATAAGAGGGATGAAGATTAGCAGTTTGGCCTCTGTGAAATACCTCATTGACCTAAGACCATCCTTTTAAAACAGGGTAGATGGTGTTATGTGGCTCATATTACACCAAAGAAATCTGCCTGAAAGAACAGTTGTTTTCCTTCTCATCCCTACTTGAGCCCACAAGAAGGTTCCCACACACACAAGGTGTGCTGGGGGGTCACTTACCAACTCTACAGAAAAGGTAGTAAAAGAAACACTCCGTGGGTTTTATATTTCACAGGCATAAATACATGACAAAAGACTGTGAGACATCCAGAGGCATGTTTTTGTGGAGACAACAGAACTTCAATCAGATATAAACAGACAAAAGCCTTTGCTTTTCAGGTTAGCCTGTTCCTTCTGAAGACTTTCAGTCCCTTAACTATACAAAATATGCTATGATAAAACACATTTTACCCCTCGTTCATATTCTTTAAATTGATTGAAGGTCAGAGTGTAGTTTTATCATCAGATACAGCTGAACTATGCCTACCCCATTATGAACAAGAGTGATCTCACTCTTTATCCTGTGCCCAGGTCCAAGCTCCTGCTCTTTCCTAACTTGGGTTCAGCCTCTACTGCCATATGGACTGGAAGATATGCACCGAAATGATCTGAATACTAACCCATCCTACCCCCAAAACCTAAAAAAAAACAAACCAGCTGATCTTAACACTTCATCCTTTGTTTGCCTCTGGGGCACACCTGCAGCCTGGATGCCCACTGTTGATGCCATAACATCAGGCAGATGTTGATCCTGTAACACCAGAGCTCCCAGACAGGCAGAGACAGGGGCAGAGAACACAGAAGAGGTGAAGATGAATGAGAATATGTATTGCACCAGACTCAGCAAGCTAAGAAAAGAGAGATCAAGGTTCAAATTGAAATCAGCGCAAGAGACAGCAAGAACAGGTGAGGGCAGAGGCACGAAATAAAGGAAAAAATCTGCCCTAAGGGTGTAGACACAGAGCTATGCACTGCATGCACAGAAAAGCAGTTTGCTGAATGCACAAGAAGCAGAAATGAAGAAAAGCAGTCAGCAAAGCTCCTCACAACAAAGGGGAGGAAGAGGCAGAAAAAGCCATTTGCAGCAGATATAATTTACTAGTTAATAAAAGAAATGAGAATGTGCTAAACATTAAGTAATGCACTTCATAACTGTTAAATTTATTTATAGACACAGAATTATATTCTCTGTACTTCCTCAAAAAATACACTGAAGCATACTAAGCGTGGCTTAGTGCTTAAATTTTCAATTTTGTCAAGAAGAAAAGATGCAACTATTCCTGGGTATTTTGCTAATTAAGATTATGGCCTGACTGAGCCAATTAGATTGAAGTCAACAGGATTTTTGCCATTGAATACTCCCCATTGTTTGCTTTTGCGTTTGAAGACTGATGGCCAACAATACCTTTTTAAGAAATATAGGAATATAAATCAAATGGTGCTGAAAGGAGAGGTTCTACCTCCAGATCAATTGATTTTAGGGAAGAGGAGAAAACAATTTGAATTAATAAGAGATAATAAAGATACTACCATTTAGACTAAATTCCTTCTCCTTTTCCCTTAACTTCAAATTCACCCTTTGGGACAAGTAACTTTACACCTAAGAAAGAAGTTCTCTTACCCAGCAAATTCAGGAGTGAAAAATGTTGTCAAATTGTACCTCCTGTGGGAAACAGAGGTAGCAGAACAGCTGTTAGAAGGGCTGAAAAATAAATCAAAAAGAGGTCTCTGCTAGGCCTTAGAAGAAAGATTTTTTTTGTAAGTTTACTTCCCCCACGAACCAATGTGTTTGTACTTTATCATGTATGTGACACTGTCATGAAAAGGCACATACTGTATGTTCAGTAACATTCAAATCTGGAAGAGAATTGACTGTGCCATTGTCACACTAAGTCTATGTTTCCTGAAGAAAATATTTATCATTTTTGAAAATGTCACAAGTCCTTTTTACCACTTTTATTAATGAAATCACTTATTCCTGAATCAGAATATATTATTTCATTCCTTTTGGGTTTCTTTTCTTTTTTCCTGGCTACATCAAGAAATTGCATTAACAGCAATGTAAATGTAGTCTGCAGGATTCCAAGCTGGACCATAGAAAATCATAATGGATTAGAAACTTATATCTAAATGCCTGCTTTTCACCATGGCACTTAAGGACCCAGGTTATTTAATAAGGTATTCTGCATAAGTGAAGCGAGGAAGTAAATGCTCTATTCAGCACCCAATTCTCAGGTGCAATAACCTGATTCATGTGGATCTTCTATATCCACTCTATACTAAAAATGGATGCAGAAGATCCACATGAATCAGGTTATTGCACAGGTAATAACTTATTGAGAAAATGTCTAAAAAATGACACAAATTAGCAATGGTCAAATTGCACATGTTCCATGTATCAGCTCTGCACAGGAAGCAGACTAAAAGAATTCAGACAGACTTGGACAAATGGAAAAGAAATTGAACCTGAAACTGACTTTAAGGAAAGCCACAGAAAGACACATCTAAACATTATTCCATCTAAGTGTTTAAGATATATTTTGGTACTTGTTTGATAATATTTTTTAAGAATGAACTAAGAAATTGGTCTCTAGCTACAGCCACTTTTTATCAGTCATATGTTGCTTAATTTGCAGATCTTCCAAAAATAAGAAAAATATTATTAAAAGCTGAAATAAAATATTTTAGAATTATATTTCAATAAGCTAAGAAAAGATACCCAGGGCCAAATTAATCTCTGTTGCCATCACACTGACCACAACAGAATCGCGTTTGGAAACTTCTGTATCAGCCTTGCCAGCCATGTATCTACATCTTGCAAAACTAGGAATTGATCCAACGAGACACATTTCTGGAGCTATTCATTATCCTGAAAGTTCATTCGCTGTCACAGCCACTCAGAAGGAAACTTTGCACTTTGCATGGGTAACATGCCAGTTACCAGAAGGGCAACAGAGCTGGGGAAGAGTCTGGAGCACGAGTCTGGTGAGGAGCAGCTGAGGGAGCTGAGGGTGTTTAGTCTGGAGAGAAGGAGGCTCAGGGGGAACTTTATCACTCTCTACAATGACCAGAAAGGAGTCTGTAGCCAGGTGGGGCTGGTCTCTTCTCCCAGGCAACAACTGACAGGACAAGGGGAAACAGCCTTGTGTTGCACCAGGGGAGGTTTAGATTGGACATCAGGAAAAGTTTCTCCACAGAAGGAGTTGCCAAGGACTGGAACGAGCTGCCTAGGAAAGTGATTGAGTCACCATCCCTGGAGGTATTTAAAAGACACACAGATATGGCACTTAGGGATGTGATTTAGTGGTGGGTTTGGCACTGATGGATTAATGGTTGGACTCGATCTTAGAGGTCTTTTCCAGCTTTAATGATTCTATGATTCTTACACAAGAGGACCTTGTCTCTGCTTCATTAATGAGTGAAAAAGACAGGATGTGTATCAGCCCTGAGTCTGTTATAAAACTGCCCTTGAGTCAGACCAATGGTCCATTTAGACCACTATTACATATCTGTGAGTGGTTAATGAGATCCATGGCCTCATGAGAGTGGTACTTTCTGCTGTCTGTTCCCCTATCCTTTCCCAGTATCCAGGAGCAGGAATCTTAGTGAGTACATTTCTCCTTGGTTCCTTGCCAATTCCCTTTATGCACACGTCTTTGTCACGTCCCTTTCAATCTGCCTCCACCATCCCCTGTGACAGTCGGCTCCCAAAGTGTTTTCCTTTTCCTAAAACTGTCTCTGGCTAGCTTCATCCAGTGCCACCTACTTCTTGTGTTGTGACAGTTGTGAGAACAACAATCCTCCATTTAATTTATCCACTGTCTTCTGTGTTTCCTAAACTTAATTGTAAATCTCAGCCACCTCCTAATGGACTGTGGAGTCACAGTCTTTGCTGGGTTTTATACAGGTATGGTTTTATCTAGTTTTCCAAGAGTGTCTGCCTTTGATTTAAACTACCGAACTCCTTAGTTTATGGCAAAAAGAAATAGGCAGGAATTGCCATTCATTACAGTAAATATATATATTCAGGATGAAACCCAGATAGAGAGTGGATAGCATAGGGTTTGAAAGGTAAATACTCAAGATTCATTTTAGTCTTTGAAATATTTTTTTCTACTAACATAAAAAGGAATTCATCACTCATAATAAGGAACTCATACTAAAGGTACCAGTATTGAAGTCCTTGTCTCTGCTCTTAGGATTTAGCTAAAATTTAGCTAAAACAGGAGGTTAGAGCACCTTCCACAGAAACTATGTGAAACTTGTGACCACAAAACAGGCAGTGCTGGTAGATTAAATTGCCTACCTGGAGCTGAATTATGCTATCAGAGAGGATGATGCTCAAATAATGGTGTTGCCTTGGGAGCAATCAAATTGTTCTCTCTCATCACCTTGTCATATTAGGCCTTTGCAGCTGGGTCTACCAAGGAACAGCCATGCTCTGCTGGGTAAGGCAATCACAGTAAAATGAAATGTACAAAGGTCCTCTAACTGCAATTACTGTTTAGAAATTGTCAGTGAGATTCAAATATACAGTATAGGGTCTGCCAAGTAATGAAGTCCGCAGTACTTCTAAATGAAGTCACAAATGTTCTGACAGGCTCAGTGGCAAGCAAAAATCTAGTTTATCTTATTGACAAGCCTTAACAACATTCTCCACATCACCTAGTTTTTCTAGTATAAAATACTATTTTGTAACACATGTGAGAACACAGCTGATATTTTCCCCCTTCCAGATGCCCTGCAAAGCCAAGCATCTAAACCAATTGTACTCACATTTTAGAAGTCATCAGCCTCCCAGGCTGACTGCTCATCTTCCAGATTTTAGCCTGAAAGGCTAAAATTTGGGGGTGGGGGAAAAGATACCAAGTGTAAATTCCACTGGGTATTATAACAGAAGCACTGACAGCTCAACAACATAAATGTAACTATCATCTTGAATACCCCACAAGACCAGCTCACTCTCTCAATTCCTGATTCAAAACTGGGGACTGCTGAGATATGTCATTTCCGACTATTCCTTGTGTTACTTGCACTTGGTGTAAACTCCTCCTGAGGACTTGGGGCCCAATTCATCCAAGCTGATTGTTGTAAGCCCACACAAAATGCTACTGTCTTCAGTAGGGCTTTGGGTGGGTGTAAGAGTTTGCCTGAGCAGAGCAGTTTGCAAAATCGAAGCCTAAGAGACTGCTCTTAAGGGCCTGCAGCTGCACCTTAGTTATCTGTTGCCCGTAAGACATCCCTGCTCTTCAACTCAGTCACTCAAGGCTCATATCTCAAGTTTCTCTGCACTGAAGTCTAGACATTCATGCGCTCCATCTTTTTATTCTGAAGGCAATAGACTTCACTTACCATTTTTTAATTTTCCTCATTACCAGCCACCTCATTATGTCCCATTAAAACAGACCAGCTCATTATAACCTTCACTGACAAAGACAGATCTGAATCAGAGCTGACATTTTCATGAACTAGAGACTCACGATAACAGATTCCCCAGGCTAGGATTTGACTCTTAAGGGACATATATTTATGGTCAAATTCTGTTCCAGAATAAGCATATTTTGTATTTGTTTTTAAACTTAAAATTACATGTTTGTACTTGTTTTGTATGCTTACAATTACACACATTTATTTTACAAATGCATTTTACATGTAAATGTAAATGTAAAATGCATTTGTAAAGAAAAGCCATTTGGTTTTCTGTCCTTTAAAGCCTCATACAATAGCCTCCATTTTGAATATTTTGAATACTTGAATATTTTATTCCAAGACCAAACCTGCAAAACTACTGACAATATAGCACTGGAGATCTTCAGGTCTCCGTAATTTCTGAGCCTAATTGTCACTCTTTTTCACTCTGTTGCTGCGATGGTAAGAATCAGGCTGGTTTGTTCTGATTCAAAAGGCCTGTTACTGGAAACTATTTATTAAGCAGAAATTTGTACTTGTTAAATATCTTGTAAGGACCTTGTCTGTCCCCAGCGCTGTGATCTACTTCTCAATGAGCCAATGTTTCACAGAAATATGAGGTTGGAAGGGATCTCTGGAGATCACTTAGTCCCATCCTCCTCCAAGAGGACAAATATACCGCACTGATCAGGGCCATGCCCAGCTGAGTTTTGAGTATATCCAAGGAAGAAGAAGACGCAAACATTCTGGGGAACCTATTCCAGTGTTGGATTGCCCTTGGAATATAAATGTTTTCATACGTTTAAATAAACTTGCAGAATTTCAAGCTCATGCCCATTGTTTCCTGTCCTTTTTCAAAGAGGAGTCTGTCTCTGCTTTCTTTAGTCCCCTTCTTCATGAATTGCATGCACAATAATCCCACTCTGCCTCCTCTGCCCCAGAATTCCCATTGCTCCTCACAGATGCTCCACACCCTTCATCACCTCCATGGCCCCTGGTTGGACTCACGTCAGTAAGTCTGACATTCTGGGGGCCCAGCACTGGACTCGGCATCCCAGCTGAGCCTCTCCAGGGCCAGACAATGGGGAAGGACCACTTCCCCTGACCATCTGCTATCAGAAATAAAGTCAGTTGTCATCAGGAGCAAAGCCACATAACCAGCCCTTCCTCTGATCTTGGTTCCTCATCTCTTGTGGAGACCCAGAAAATTCAGGTGTCTGGTTCCGCTACTGGGAGTTATTTGACAGTGTACTTACCAGACTGGGGAACTCAAGAGGTATTTACAAGTTAAGCCCAGATCTTGCTTCAATCCAAAGAAACCACCTTGGCATAACAATTTACCCAAGCACACACAGTAAATCCAGGACTCCATTGAGAAGTAAGAAGGCTCATTTCCACACTGGTTTCTCCAGCTCATTGTTTCATAGACATAATCTGATTTTCCTTCAATATGAAGCTTAGCTTAATTTTTATTTCTTTTGTAGTTCCTTTTTCAGATTGGCAATTTTAGATGTTCTTTTTTGCACTTCCTCATGTTTAGAAAACTGGAAAGACACAATAGTTTCTGAGACCTTACACTGGATGCAAGGTCTCCCTTTATCTCACAAAATTCTGTACAGGGTGGAAAGCATGAAACATTCCACAATCATTGGGTTTTAAACATGAGGAGAGCCTGCTTTATTTCTTCCCATTTCACTGTAACAAGGTAGACATCTTGCTTGAGCTAAAATTCTCCATTAGTCAATAAAAGTGTTTGCACAGTTATCCTCAGCAATTACTACGGCTGAAATTCCTAACTACGCTGAATACTCAGTTGCTGAAATGCACCTTTGACATAATCCCACGTATAATAGGCAGTCAAAGTTTGCTCTTAGACTCCCCGTTCATAGTAAAAAATAACTTCAGCAACAGATTTATTAATGAAACATGCCTACGTAGCCACTTGTACCACAAGAATTGTATCACCTGGCTTCCCCTTCGTATTTTTTAACAAGCCTTTCCCTGAAGTTTTCTGTGAGTATGCATGGTAAGAGGTACCTTGATTAAGGTGGACCCCTACAGGACCTTTTCAACAAATCCAAACAACAAAACAATTGCTCTGCTCATTTTTCCTGGCTTCAATCCTACAAAACGCAAGAATCACCGTAACTTCAGTAAACCGGTGTGCTGGTTTTGGCTGGGGCAGAATTAATTTTCTTCATATCGGCTGATATGGGGCTGTGTTTTGGGTTTGTGCTGAACACAGTGATGATAACAGAGATGTTTCAGTTACTGCTGAGCAGAGCTTACACAGAGCCAAGCTCTTCTCTGCTTCTCACGCTGGCAGGGAAGCTGGGGGTCCTTGCAAGACTGGGACGAGACACAGACAGGACAGGTGACCCCAGCTGAAAAAAGGGATATTCCTGACCATATAACATCATGCTGAGAATATAAAGTGCAGGGAGAAGACAGAAGGGAGGGGATGTTTGGCATGATGACATTTGTCTTCCCAAGTCACCATTACATGAGATAGGCCCTGCTCTCCTGGGCATGGCTGAACACCTGCCTGCCCATGGGAAGTGGTGAATTAACTCCTTGTTTTGCTTTGCTTGTGTGTGTGGCTTTTGCTTTTCCTATCAAACTGCCTGTATCTCAACCCTCAAGTTTTCCAGCTTTTACCATTCCAATTCTCTGCCTAATCCCTCTGGTGAGAGAGTGACTGCCCGGGGCTTGGCCGCTGGCTGGGGCTAAACCACGACAACCATTCATCACTCACAAAACAGAGGTAGTTTGAAGCCCTACAAACAAACAGGATCTCTTGGCTATAATTCACCCAGAGAGAGGCCCCACCTGGGGCATCCCAACTCCCTTTTGTCCATCTGCTTCACCCAGGAACATAGTCCACATGCACCTACCACAAAAAAATGGAGTTGCTCAGTTTTACCATTGTTTGGTTCTATGCAATGTTTTCCTGCACCCCAGGGAAAGGTGCTATGCATCACAACTTCTGAGACACGAAAGAGATATAACAAAGTTGAGGGGGAGGCACTTTCAGATTGAGGGAATTTAAAGTTCAGAGCACAGCAGGGACTCTCAGCTTTTGATAAATGCTGAAGAGATTGTGCCTGCACACCCTACATGCAGGAGTAGGCATTAGATTCATCTTGTCATGCATATTCAGACCTATTTCTCTCCATCTTTCCACCTAGAAAACTGATAAACTAAAAATATATTGAAATACATTACAGCTTAAAAACATTGATTCTGATTTTTTCAATCCTTTAGTTGGTCAAAGTTGAACAAATTGTAATTAACACTTTGCCATTTTTCAATGCTAATTCTTTTATTCTCTCTTGTCCTCCCAAAATAACATAAATTATATTGAAAGAAAATGTTGGTGGTTTTTTTTCAATTACCTCTGGGCTAAGACCAAGTTTCTAAGTAGAACCAAAGTTTTATATCTAAGTTATTGCCTCTGAAAGACAACATATAATGAGAATGCTGACACAATTTTAAGTTAAGCGACATGAGTGGCGCCAATATAATGTAGTGAAAACATATGGGAAATAAAGTATTTTGTTCCTGAAGGATATGAAATTCCCAGCTCAGAATCAAGTACACTCTGGTATTTACTGGATTCTAGCAAACATAACAATTTCGCAAACATACAAGGGCTTCAGGGAGTATAGGATTCAATCACATTTTAGAACCTCTTTATATTGGATATGTTTGAGACAAAGGGATTCATAAGTCACAGGGGCTAACTTCTTTCCTTCCTCCAGAAAGTCAAGTGGGATTTAACCTAAGTGAATAATGGTAATAGATAAAATAGGAATTCAGCAGAAGATCTACCTAGAAGTATTCAAAAGCCCACAAAAAATCAAATAATGTTATAAAGCACCTAAAATGATGAACTGGGTGTAACTATGCAGCATGGGAACCTCAAGAACACACCAAAAAGAAAGAGAATGGGAGTTCATATGTCCTTTGTGAGTCAGCAGAGGTAGTTTCAATGCTGACATGAAGCAGAGCCTGAAATGAGCTATTATCATGTTATTCTTTATTAGTTGTCAAGCACTGACATTTTATTCAGCTCTTCACCAGAGAGCCCTTGTCCTATCAGATTTAGTTGCAGGCCCTCTGCCATTTGTTCCAGCCAACTCTTAACTCCTCTCAAACTCCTAATGTCAAGATGGATAAAGAGATCTGCCAAGACAAACCCAATGATTGCACAAAAAACTACATTGAAGCAATGATACAAGGCTTGATATAGAGAAAGAGTTAACTGCACTTTCACAAATTACTTACTGTGGGAAATAGAGAAAAAGGAAATGTTTAAGAGTGATGTGAATGGGAAGACATGGATTAGTGAAACAATGGATTAGTCCTCTCTTGAGGACAAAAAAATTGGCAGAGAACTGCAGTGAACCCTTCAGCTCTACCCAGGAAATAGGAAGGAAAAGCACTCAAGAGCAAAAGGAGCAAGAGGTGATGGAAATCGAGTCTTGTACAGGACAGGTAGACACTGTGCCTCCCAGGCAAAGAATGCAAACAGAAATTAGGAAAAACCTAATGACTCACATTTGTCACAGGGTTGTCCCTCTGCCTTGCTTTAATCTTGCCATCAGGCTCACAGTCTCCTGATGAGATAGATCAGACAGATCAGATAGATCTGATAGATCAGACGCCTGCTGACACAGGCACTCATCTGATGAGAGAGGTGTCATCTTTTCAAAAGAAAATTTCTTGCTCATTCCTGTTGGATTATTTTCTACCAAATTAGCCATTTGGAAAGCAATGGGGAGAGTAATAAGAAAGACTGTATCATGTCTACATCAGTGAGTAACTAAATCAGTTTAGCCAGCTTCCGCCCTAAATGCAGCACACAAAAGTTCTTCAGCTTTCCTGAGGGGCTCCAGGATGCAAAACCATTTTTTCTGGCAGGGAGCTGCCTCACTCAGATCTTTGATGGATTCACACTTGAATGCAAGCACAACTGAACTTCGGAAGTCTTATTAGAGAATTCCACTTTGTTCTCAGCTGTTTTAGCAGGTACCAGTGTCTTTTTCACAAGGTCTTAAAATGTGGGAAATTATTAGTGAGAGTCACCCCTGGTATGCTCTAAGCCACACAGCTGTCACTGAGCATTTCACAAATAAGAAAGCCTGTAGCCTCTAGGCACTAGTTACCAAGCCTCATCAACTTCACATCACATTTTAAGAAGGAATGACCAATTGATAGCTCAGCTGTTTATTTTTAAAATAATGCTGACATCTAGTGGCTGGCTGCACTCACACAGGTCTGTGCAGGTCTGGAAGCTTTATGTCTGGTGAGCCACCCTTCACTGTTTGGAGGCAAGAGGTTCCAGCTGGAAATGTCACATCCCTCCCAGTTGTGCACAATTCAAAAAAAGGAAACCCTGTATAGTTCTGCAGAGAACGTTAGTTAAATTGGGGCAGAGGGGGGGGGAAGGCAGGCAAAAAAAGAAAAAATATTTTTCCTCTTTTGTAGTTCGAAATTACCATGTGATAAAATAAATTAAAGGCCAGATGATTAAAAGCTTATGAGGTCGAGACTGTTGGCAACTGGACATGAAGAAAAATGAAGAAGAATCTTGACTTTCCCAGAAATATCAGATGTCTGAAAATAGTGAGATCTGGTGATCTGGAGCGAGGCACGACAAATACTAACCCTACCCCAACCTCTCCTCACTGTCAGCTAATAGCACAGCTGCTGACTTGCTCTGAACCAGAACACTTATGCTCCTGAGCTGACCAGGGAGGAGAATTCCCAGGTTAAAGTGTCTCATACAAAGAGAACACACCCAGAAGAAGCAAGACCTTGAGAAAGCCCAAAGACAGCCAAAGAGGAACCTGAAACATGGGCAGAGTGAAGATTAACAATGTCTTGTCCTGTCTTACCTGAATAGTGAGTTTTCAGTTGAGAGACGTACAGACTACAAATGAAATAAAATTGTACATGGTTGAAAGTGTTCCTTATAAAGTTCTGCAAAGAAAAATTGTACGTATGTCGTTTTGGTCCCATGCTGCATCTCTGCTCACTTTAACTGCTGGAAAACTGGAAAAGTCTAATAGATACATCTACAAATGATGATCACTGCTCAGACACCTCTCCCTCACTGCCTTTGCCTTCTGATGCATTAGAAAGCAAGAACAGACTTCTTGCTTAGGCAGCCCATTTAGAGTTTCCAGGATAAATGAAACATGTGGTCCTTGAAGAAAAGACTGGAAAGCTTCGGATATTCACGTGCTTATAAAACTGTGAGACAATTCTCTCTCTTCAGAGTTATGCAAAGCAGGTCTGAGATTTTCACAAAATGTTGGTTGTTAAGAAGAGCCTTTGGTAATAGAAAAGCATCAGATGATCTTGCCTCTTGCCTGGTGCAGGAGTAAAACAGATAACCCAAAGATGAGCAAGCAAGCCTTCCTCATGTCCAGATTTCAATTGTGCCATTTTCTTGTGATAGGAGGTACATGTTCATCTGGGAACAAGTTACTGGACTAGAAACTGGACTCCCATCTGAAGTACTGTGCCCAGCTCTGAGATCCCACACATAAAAAGGTCTTGGACCTGCTAGATTCCAAAGGAGGGACATGAAGACCATCAGAAAGCTGGAGCACCCCTCCTATGAAGGCCATCTGAGAGAGCTGGAGTGGTTCAGGCTGAAGAAGAGAAGGCACCAGGGAGACCTCACAGAACCTTACCATACCTGAAAGGGCTACAAGAGAGCTGGAGATGCACTTTTTACAAGAGCATGGAGTGACAGAGCAAGGGTTAATGGCTTTAAACTGAAAGATGGCAGGTTTAGGTGAGGTATTAGGAAGAAGCTCTTTACTGTGAGAATGGTGACACACTGGAACAGGTTTGTCCAAAGAAGATGTGGATTCCCCGTCCCTGTAAGTGCTCAAGGCCAGGCTGGATGGGGCTCTGAGCAACCTGGTCTAGTGGAAGGTGTCCATCTCCATAGCAGGGGAGTTGGAATTAGGTGGTCTTTAAGGTTCCTTCCAACCCAAATCATTCTATGATTCTACAAAATACATTTCATGCACATATTACATTATTTTTTTCCTATCAAGAAAGGTCCAGAGAGACTGTTGTTGTGCTTTGCAACAATATCTGGTTTCCTTTTAGGTCAGACTTTGACAGAGGAAGGCTAGTATCTACTTTTTCCAGGTGCCAAGGGGTGCTGGAGAGAACAGAGAACAAAGCAGAAAGCAGGATCTCATAGGTGCCATTGCTGCTGCTATCCCAGAAAGCAGGCAGACTGGCACTGAAAAGCTGACAGAGCGTGAAAGACAGTCTAGGGAGAATCAAAAAAAGTAGGACCATACCAAGGTTACTGATCATTCAGGAAAACCTGCATGTAGTAGAGACATGAATTCACACATCATGGCACAAAAAATACTGTATTTCAGTACCAGAAAAAGAGATATAAGTCGAGCCCATCTCAAAGGACAAGCCAAGAAGTCCAGATGTAGCAATCCATCTTCATCAAAATTGCAAAGTTCATATATCTAAGAGCGGTAAATGCCCAGTGTTGTATGAAATAGCTAAGTCCTGAGGCAAGAGTAGCACTATGTGACCCGTGTGATCTGTGCTGGTTTTCGTCTCATTGCTCTGGCAGCTTTCCTACAGGCTGAAACACAAATCTTAGCAACAGTAGACACATATTCTAAATATCTTGAACAATGTACATAGTCTTGTTTTAACATATTGCATAACAAGACCAAAATCTATTGGCAAAACTTTGGGCAATTAACTCATCACAAGGAATTGACACAGGAACTTTTTTCCTGAGCACTAGCAAGCACTGTTCTCTAAATCCCCAGTCCCATCATTAACACAGTAAGAGGGTGTTAAATTTAAGACAATGTTTTTCATTTCAACTCTCATTACTTTGAAAACAATGACTCAAAATCCCTGTCCCACCAAATTCAAAGTATTTACTGAAGATTCATGTAGCAAGAAATGGAAAAAAGCCCTCCAGCAGATGTTTCATATCTGTGTGCTGCAAATGCCTCAGCACTGCTGATAGCCAGCAGTACAGAGAATTCAACTAGCTTCCCACACTATTTGCCATCTTACCCACTACTCCCTCTGAGGCGACTATAGTGTTTTCACAACAGAGTCCTCCACAGAACATGGAGGAGGCTCACTCTAAAAGATCAAGGAAGTATCCAGAATGTTTAGAAACACTTTCAAAGTGAAGGATGCCTGCACAGTAATGCAGCGTTATTTCAGGCCACACACAAATAGGTATCCAGTTCTTCTACAATAAATACTTGTAATGACCTTTTCTACTCTACAATAGCCGAGAAATCCAAGTGCATGGAGTGAGACTTACACGTCACTGGTGATTTATTAAGTCATTGTTGAGGGGTTAACTAAAATAATTCGATTAATGATTAAATTATGACCAAATTATGAGTAATTGATGACTGACTCAAAATTAGATGGTAATCAAATGGTGATCACTTAAGGGTAATTAATGAGTGATTTGACAAAGACCTAAATGATGACTTAGTAATTCAGACAGCTGTCAAACACTGTACTATTTGACACACTCATAAAAACTGTGCTATAGATGGATATACATAAACATCATTAGCACACAATATACCTTTAGGCTGAAAGTAAAACACTCCTTACCTCGCTGTAGAGATCAGACACTGGCAAAGGGTCTCTTCAGCCCTGAGATGTGACCTGGAGAGCCGTCCCAGCTCCCAGGGAGGTCAGGCCCTGGCAGCCTGAGAGCAGCAGAGCTCAGCGGCTCGGGGAGGCCACAGGTACTGAGAGGGCAAAGCGAGGCACTTGCAGCCAAACCCCGCCCGGCACTCGTGCACCTCTGTGGCTGTGGCAGCTTTAGCTTTGTCCGCTCCCAGCTCGGGCTGCTGCTGCTATGTGCTGACAAGACATGGCCCGGGAGCCTCAGTCCCTGAGGAGACGCAGCCTCGCATGGCTCTCGCCGGGATCAGCGTGGCCGGCTCGTGGGCAATGCCTGAGCCAAGGCACTGCTCAGGCCCACCACCAAACTTACCAGTACATGTATTTGGTGCATTAACTCATTATTTAAGTACTGCTGTCAGCACAAAACTTGACTCTAGTAGCCCCTTACACAGGTGTTTGTCTGAATATTTGTTAGAGAAAATATAAGTTACTCAAAAGTCATTACTGAGGTTTATTGAGGAAAAAGAAAAAAATCTCACTTCTCTGAACTATTACACACACTGTTGAAGATTTGCCAAAAGGTTATCATGCTCTTTTATAGAAAGATTTTTAATTCAGATCTTGTATATTTTCAAAGTGAAAAGCAGTGGTATGAGTTACTTCATTCCGTTTCATCCCATATTTCATTCCATTTTCATTCCATATTTCTCTACACTTTCCATACACACTGAATTCAAAAGATCCATAATGAAAAAAACAGATCTGTTTGGAAATAGAACAGTATTCCCCTACCTTGCATAAGGACTCCCATCCTAAATGCCGTACTGATTGACGATGCCTATGGAAGTACATTAGCAATGACCCAAGTGGAAATGTAATCCAATGCAAAAGAAATCTGAACATTATCTGAACTATATATCAATTGCAGAATTAGAACTTTCTTGACTAGGTGCTAATCTCAATCCTCCTGAAGACAAAACCACACAAAAAAGAATGTTTAATTAATAAAGCTAAATATCCATCCAAATTTTACTTCAGTGGAATATTAAAAAATGCTCTTAAAACAAGTCCATTGTACCCTTCATTTGATACATCAGACTGATAGTACCAAGGCTTTGAGGTGATACTGACCTAAAGCAGATCAGACTCTTTGCCCAGACCACACAGCACCCTCTTTGTCTCAAAACTTCCACACAAGAAGTAAACAGGACTCTTTCTTGAGCCAAGGACACAACCTCCACTTGTGGAAGGCTTCAAAGTCCTAACAAAGCTTCCCAGAAATTTACCTGTTTAGTTAATTGTTTCAAAGTGTGAAAACCACAAAGTCAGTTAAAAATTATATCTTGGTATAAATTCACTTAGCTTTAAGAATTTTGTATTGCTAATGTAGTGCTTATCCATGATGATCTCTTTATAAAAAGAACCCAAAACATTGCTATTAGCTTTTCCAAAAATATTTCATAAAAAAGACACATTTGATGAACTTGTGTTTGAACAGCAGCACTTTCAAATTTAAGTGGAATGCTTTTTAGCAGTTTTGGGGTTAGTTTTTGCCTTCAAAATGAGAACATACTGTTTCCAGATCACGTTCTGAAAAGGTTCTGAAAAATAACTTATTTATCTGTGCATTTCCCTCTCCTCACTTTCTCATATGGCATTATTATAAGCTTGCAATTTAACAGACACTTCTCTTTTCAACAGTTACTCAGTCTACAAAGCAGTCACAGCCAGATAACAATCTAGTAAAAAACGCATCCAAGCATGGCCTTTGCAAGTTGATTTTCAAAATCTGAAAATGGAGCATGTTAAAAATAAGGATTTGCAAAAGTCTTTAAGGATCAAAAGGGAAAAAAAAGTAGTTTCCTGAAAAAAGCACCATGGAATTAAAACACCAAGGCATGAACACATTTATAGGAGAGGGGGGAAATACCTAGAAAATTTATTTACAAAAAAATTTTCCCCAAACTCCACAATGTTTGTTCCCAAATAATTTAACAGGTAAGCCACAAATATCCTCCTCATGTTACAACAAATTGTTTGGATAGATGAAAGACATATTACTATTATATAGCAACATATAGATGCTGTGTGCAAAAGAGGTAATACACTTTCTCCCTCCATTTCACAGGACTGACTCAATCAGGGTTACTTGTTCTACTAGTGAAAGGGGACTACACCACATACACTGACACATCTCTGCAGAAAAAAAAAGAAGATAAAAACAGGGTTATATAGAAACAGCATATTGCAAATTAGTATTTTCAAAGGTTTCTTTGGACAGGAGGGCAGTCTTTACATCATCGTAGAAGATACTTTAGGAACTTTTCAGGCTACTCACACAACCAAGTTTTCTTTCCATTAACCAAACCATTACAATTAAAATCACCCTCACTTATGGCAAGGATATCCTTCCACATGACAGCTCTAATCACTTTTTCCCCAAGAACAGTCTCACTGGGGTATTCTCCAAGTTGTTCATAATCACTCCATAGGGAAAAGTATTTGTCCAGTACTTTCATTTCAGACAATAATCCAAGCTACTATGAAGATAATTACTTCCTTTGGGAAGTAAGCATGTTGGCATGAGTAATTCAACTATTTTAAGTACACTTTATCACAATGCTAAAATACATACACACACACATTAACTGACCATTATTAGCTATAGCAGCTCTATCTGCCAAGTACCATCAGGATCCAATCTTTGAGATACTCCTTGTGATAGCATGAGTTTAGCCAGAGATACCTGTGTTCTAGGAGGCAGATGGATGCTTCCAGTCAGAATACAAATAGTAGAGGAAACACAAAAGGAGCTGCAGATCTCAGTAAGGGATTGCAAATGTAAAGGAGCAGAAACAGCAAAGCCATTGCACATTGAGACAGTTAGCAAAAACCTAAAAAGGTTAAATAAAATTAACACCACAAACACACTGCAAAGTGTTATTGCTATATGCACTGCCTAACTTTAACTTCAAGTAGCTAATTGTTAGGGTCATGCCAATCTCAAATTTGTTCTTAACATACCAACATAATTCGCCTGTCCCTCAGATACATGGTGTGATGGTATTTCAGTGAATAGATAAACTTAGGTTTAAGATGAACTAAGACGAAATGAGCTTTGTTTTCAACAGCATAAAAATTATTCTGACACATTAGCCTATTAGTGAAAGCACAAAGCATTTACATTCTTAATGTGTGAAACAGCTTTCTAGATAACACAAGCAAGAGGGTTAAAATCTTACTTCTTTACTTCAACTGGTTTTTTCTCATTAATTTCTGCCCAAGCGAATAAGTGCGGATAACTAACAGCAGTCCACTAAGCATGCTGACCAAGCAGGCATGTTTTTCTTACATAGCCTTATCAAACACAGCTAGAGATTTCCTAGAACAGCAGGAAGTTCTACAGCAGCAATATTCATCTTCAGGATTGAGAGCCCACCTCTTTCTAACAGGTAACTTTTAAAAACCTGAGTCCTCAACACAACCTCAAGCCCTACCTCAACTGACATCTGATCAATAATGATGTGGAATCACTGAAAACAAAATGGACGTACAATAAAAACCAAATTAGGCAGATCTTACAAAAAATTATTACATTCCTTTCAAATCAAGTGCAATACCAAAGGAATAGGTGCCCATGACTACTGGCATGTCCTGCTCCCATGACAGATTTAAGCTTCCCTGACAAACCATCACTAAGCCAAGGACCATTTATTTCAGTTCCTCAGCAGATGTCTTCACACTTTTACGTAACTGGGAGCACAGACATGCAGATTTGACTCACCACAGGACAAACAGTGCCTAAGGGAATGCTCTTCCATGCACAGGCACCAGAGCTACAAAGATGAACCTGATCAGTAAGGGGATGGTAGTGAATGAAGATTAGGGAGTACATGATGGCCCTCCATCAACCCCACACTCCATTTCTCATCTTTGAGTCAGAGTAATTTCTGTTTCTGTGGCTAGACTACTCAAAATTACTTGAAGTCTGTTAGGTTCAAAGCTACAATCCACTAATTAGTCCACTCCCTACAGATCAGTCACTTCAAGCATGTGAAAAAACAAATACCCTTCCTAAAGAAGACTATGCAGACATAGCTGACCAATGATGATAAATGTGAGATTTTTCTACCTCATCTGTAGCTACATTTATAGTCAGAGAAACTCCACTGAAGAAAGATAATCAGCCATTCTCTTAACAGTAACAACTTACCAGGCACTTTCCTTCTATTTGATGCTTGAAAACGTGTTTGTATCTGCTGCTTCTGTAATTTACATGACACTTGTTCTTATCCTAGTGAAAAATTTCTATCCTTCTGGGCTACATAATGAGTTCCTCACCCACAGGGAAAATACAAGATAATGAAGTTTTCAAATTTCCAAATTACAACAGTTGCAAGAAACAAACAGCAGGTACCGTAACATTTTAGTGCAGCTAAATTTCTATTAAAAATAACACTATGTCAACAGAAGTCTTTTTATTTCCAAGTGTTCAAATTGTTACTAGACATATGCCATTTAACTAGATTTTATTTCAACATTAAGGTAATTACAGTTGAAGGGCTCGTATTTCCAGTGGCCTCTCAGCATTGGACACCACCAGAGCCAAACATGAAACATTCCACATGGCTAACAATAAGACATTTGAATTACCAGAATTACAATCATCAATTTTTTCTTTGCTAACAGATCACATACATACATAACCAGGGCCATTTTCTTTAAAAGAAATAACAAAATTAGTACTGCATCTGTTTATTTTCAATATGAACATCTCTACATACGAGCAACATGGTACATGACAGTTTGATTATCACACATACGGTACTTTGGCAGCTCTGTGTTTTTTCCCCTAAGCTCCATAGTAGGCTTGATTTGTAAAACATATTGCTAATATGCCCTGCATAAACACCAAGAATCAAATGTATTTTTCTTTTGTCACCTAAATGGGAGAGAGCAGTGCTTTTATCTCATATTACACAGCCTTGTCATACATGCACAATTTTCTCCCATGGACACTTCTACACATATCCTAACTAACACTGTCTGCAAGAAAATAATCTGTATTCAAAAAGGATTTGAACTTTCTTCTCAAATTAGAAAAACTACAGATGATTACATGACAAATCACTAACTGTTTGTTTCAAAATAATAGTGAATGTATCACATTTTTATTGGTTACTTACATATGGTCTTACAACCCCAGCAGTCACCTGATCAACTCATCCCATCTTGAGTTCATTTTTGAAACTGACTTGTCTTTTTCAATACCTACAAACAACTAATAGTTCATGGTAACAAATATTAACTTCTTTGAATACCTCTACCATCAATTTCCACATGAAAACTAATCGCTATATTACACTTTTTCACTTACTCTCCTCAAATGAATTGTAATTTTCCATCTCCCTGAACATGACAGTATTGTACTCTGATACACAACTGTCATTCCAATGACCTATTAGCATAGTAATCTAAGTGAGGACAATGTTCCCCCTAATATAACCACGCACTTTAAAGCAGCCATTTGAAAGTTCTGAGGTAAAATGGTGTGGAGAGCTGTGAACCCTTGACTCAGCCCTCTGCACTGCCTTGGCCTGAGGGCAAAAGCACTCAGGGATAAGAAGCCACCTCGCGGTCATGGCGACTATCCGGTGTACTACCCAGGGTACTCTGCTTCTCTAGGGTAACACCTTGTACCCAATTGGCCAACCGACTCCCACCCCACCCCCTGCCTTCCCCATAAAAGAGCCCCTGTCTCGGCTTCCCGGGCCTTCCCTTCACAAGAGCTGCTGACAGTAAAGGTTATCTTGTGGAATTGCCATAGAACGCCCCCCTCTCTCTCTCTCTCCGTCTCTGACCCCGGGTCGCCCTCAGGTGACTTCACAAGGAGCTGAAATCACTTGCTGAAATCACCCTGTTACTTGGGAAATTGCTGAAACCTCTGGAGAAGCTGTTCTTGAGGGGACGCTTCCTCCAAGAAGGCTGCAGCACACCGGGACACCCCGGCCTCCCCCAGAAAGCAACAAAATGGATGAAATCTGATTACAAAATTTCAGTGTTAAAGGATCAAAATCACACATCTTGCAATAAAAAACATCAAGAACCTGTCTATAGCGATCTGAAGCAATTTATTTCACTCACTTATCTGTGAAATTTTAGCAGCTATTTTGTATTTATTATATTTGGTCCAAATAGCCCTATATGTTGTTAAGAGTCACTCAAAAAAATGTGCCCAAAACCACATCTGCTGCCACAAACATCTCTTCACCCTTTTATTCACCCTCAAGCAGTTCTTAAAAATTTTAGGTTACCTGAGCTATACAAAAACAGATCTTAATTTTACTTGTAATATGTCAACAATGGGTAAATTAAAAAGCAGGTGGAGATATGTGACATATTTAAATTAATATGCACTTAATTAGATGAAGTCTCTCTTCCTCACCCTTTAGAACCTACTTGCATTGAATTATGAACTCTGCAGCATGGAAACAGACTGTGTATGGCACTTACAATAATGTCTGCAATATAAACAACTATATTAATATGCTCCCTAACTAAACAAATAGTAAATCCTGTTTACACAAAATTTAGAGATGTTATCATCAAATGGGAAAGTTACAAACTAATTAGGTTGGACATTCGCTAGTCTTGAAATGTCCTTCTTCATAAAGTTCTTTTATCTTCTTGCTGTGCTTAATTATGTCAGAAAATGAACTCCTCCAATTCTGCTGCCATTTCTTCACTGTTGTTATTATATGCTTTCACCATTAAGGCTTACCCTGGCAGCACCCCTCGCACCTCCAAGTTCTGCATCACATTCTCCCTTCTTCCTTCCATTGATTGTAACTCGGGTGTCACCAAGAAGCCTTTCCTCTGGGACAGCATCTTGTGTAACAGGGCTTCCACGGGGCAGAGGCTTTTCTGTCCAGGAGGTACCAGGGCTGACCAGCCAAGCTCGCTGGGTCATGGTCTGCCATGTACTGGGTAAGCTCCCTGTGTGCGCTAAGCGCCTTCTGTACAAAGATAAACCAGCTGTGTACATGTAAGCCACAGGAAGCAACCTGAGTTCAGGGGTCTGGGCAGGCAGCGTGGATGGGCAGAAACATGACAGACAATTTGGCTGCAGCAGTTTTAACCCTGTTTGATTGTTTAACCGGTGTTACAGTCTAATTTACGCATCATTATTTATGCAATACTCTCAAAACCCTACAGACAAGTAATCCACTCCTTTTCTATAGAATAACTGGTTAGTACATGTTCCAGAATTAATTGAATGCATACCTTGAAAAGTGTACTAACTATTAACCACATTTGGAGCCTTTAAATATCGTCTTACTCTGAGGTATATGTCTATTACTGTAGAAGGTTATGCTCCACATCTAAAGTCCAAGAAAAAAGGCTACTTGTATTTTCTAGGTCAAGCACGCTATAGAAAAATGGGAAGAGAGAGGATGTGGTTTGTGTTCAAGTGTTATTGTTTAGCATAATCCTTCATGCAAGTAATGCAAAGAAAGCTATATATTCAAGACTGTTTACATCTGAATAAATAGGGTAAATTAGCAAATACAGTATTGAAAATTATCTACAAAAATGTCTTTTTCCAAGTATTCACTGTTTGTATCAAGTCTTAAAGCAGAAAGCTGCAGGGCAATACCAAAGAAAATGGAATAAAAGGAAAAATTAAATTGAGGCATTTTAAGAAATCCCCTTACAAAACAAATTCATATTAACTGTAAACTATACTGAAATTAAAACAATGACTAAAGCTATTAGGTGGCCTTATCAGCAAACACCTTCAATCAAAAGGCCATAAACAAGTATGCTTTACATATTACTTGATTTGTTTATTTTACACCATGGGGTGAAAGCAACACAATTCCTTTTAGTAAAAGTATACACAAATAGCCTCACTCAGAATACACTTTTAATGCACATAAAAAAAGTATTCATCTTACAAATTGTTTTGCAATCCAAATATACAATAGCTTGGAAAACAATATTTTAGAAAACTAAAGCCAATGTAAAAAGACTGCTTTAAACGACTAAATGATGTAAGTTTTTGTATGGCTCTGTCTTTAGAGTTTTCTTACTGCATCATCAATATCAGAAATCTGTTCCTTCAGCTGGTTCCACTGTTCTGGATTTAAAGAAATACCTGAAAAGCATTAAAAATAAACACTTAAGACAATAAGAAAATGGTGGTGCAGGATCTTGCACAATTATTATAAAGGCTGCTTTCCTACAAAAAGTCTGTTACAATATTAATGCTTGAGCAACTTCAACAACCATCTTAGTTATAAAGTGAAACTACCCACCTCCAACGCTTCAGCTTAACTTTAGGTTATCTCTAGACAAGTTTACAAAGAAATTGTGTGTAATAATTGTAGAAGTACTGGACTAAACATAAGAAGTGAAAGACAACTCTGACCTTGACAGAAGGCAATACAAAAGCCCTGGGTGATAAGCAGGAAATCATTTCTATTCCTGTTGGCTCCTAAAAGCTGTACCTATATGGACAGGTCTGCTGTGCACTTTTCAAGTACTGTAATTCTGGGGGCTTTCCCCCTTTTTTTTCTTAAAGCACTGTAAATAACACATACTGTAAGGAACCTTCTGGAGAGATTCTACACTACTTGCTAGCACTCACAAACCAACATCAGTTACATTTTACTTCAAGTTCACTATAATTTCTAGTGACATTCAGCCAATAATCATTCAGTACACCACAACCCATCTCCTCAATTCTAAATTTGATCTCATCTTCCTAATGCTTGAGGTACAGGCACATGTTTCATTTGTGCTTTGGTCTATTCATTCTTCCCCTACAATTTCTACACCCACTCTCTGAAACGTGCAGGCTCCAAGGGCTACCTCTCATACTTTCTCCCACCAAGCTCTTCTACTAGTTACTCCTGCTCCCCTCTCAGTGATAGGTTTCCTTCATTGCTTTCTTGCTCCCTGAAGGTTGAGCAGGACCTGAAAACAGCTGAAAAACTTTGAATTCCATTTTCAGAGCTCACAGTCTTTTCCTTTCTTTTACCATCACTGTCTTGTCAGAGCACCATCACAATTTTAAGCAGCAAGAAGTGTGAACGGAGCTTCTCTAAGCAGTCTTCCACCAGTCTTTAGTGGGCAGGTTTCATCTCAAAACAGGTCAGGTGTGCTAACCATTATTTAGCGGATTAAATGTGGTGAAGACCTCCCTCAACCACAGACCACATGAACCACACAAAATTCAGACCTGCTGCTTCGAGACACTGACAAATAATTTAAAATGTTGAGTTCACTTTTGTTTTATTACAAAATTTCAACTGCTTATACTGTTTTTAGGATAGCTAGATGAGCAGCTTATGAGTGCATTAGGGAAACAATAAACTCATATACTGTATCAGATTGTTATTAATTTCATAATAATAAAATGCAGACCCTTTTGTTGCATTGATAAACATTTCTATCTACATCACAACATTTTTGTCACTTAGCCTACCCATCAAATCTCATTGCAGCTTGCCATTCAGAGTGCATATACTATTGAATTCCACCTTGAAACACAGAATGTGAAGCCCTTAGAAGTTAGAGTGAACTTTTTTGTTAATTAGCAACAACAAATCTAAAACAAGCAATTTTCCTGTAGAGCACCAGTATACCTGGTCATGCAAACCTATTCTCAGTGGTTATTTAAAAAACGTTGAAAATGCTTCTCAAACTTTCTAAATTACTATTTACTAAGTTGGTCCTGAATACACTAAAAGAATGTAACAAACCTTATGGTGATTGTACATTAAATTTCTTTAAACTTCAAACTTAGCAGCCTCCCAATACATAAGGCTGGGGAAGGACTTTTTACAACAGCACATAGTGACAGGACAAGGGTGAATGGCTTCAAACTAGAAGAGGGTAGGTTTAGGTTGGGTATTAGGAAGAAATTCTTTACTGTGGGGGTGGTGACGCTCTGGCACAGGTGGCCCAGAGAAGCTGTGGATGCCCCATTCCTGGAAGTGTTCGAGACCAGGCTGGATGGGGCTCTGAACAACCTGGTCTAGTGGAAGGTGTCCCTGGCAGCGAGGGGGTTGAACAAGGTGATCTTCAAGGTCCCTTCCAACTCAAACCATTCTGTGGTGCTATGCAGCCCCAGGGCAGAATGTTTCATACTTACCTTTCATTGATGCTACATGAAAACAGGTAAAAAGCAGGCTTTTCAAAGAGAAGCAACATAACATTAAGCACAGCACTACTACTGCAGCTGTCCTTGCATCCACATCGTGAAATGCAAAAGTTCTGAAGTGGTGCACAGTGAATGCTGGCCATAAGAAGCAACTGTGCAAGTGGCAACTAGAGGTACAATGGTCTGCGCTGTGCTGCAGATTACAGACTTGGTACACTTAAGACATTTTCCCCTCTACTAAAATATTTTTTAACTTTTTTTTTCAAAATCAAACACATTAAATGTTTAAGCTGTTTTAACCTAAAATTTAATAGAAACTGAAGGACATGGTTGGTTTAACAAAACTGACATCTTAAAAAAGGATTAAATACTTTCAGTCAATTTTGAAATAAGAAATCCAACCACAATAGAGGAAATACTGTTCATTAAGTTAATTAATTGCAGAGGCGAAAAAGTATGGCTATGGTATAAACATGTTTATCACTCCCCTACCAAATTTGCTTGTATTTGACAGCTTTGGAATGATACTATGGAATTTGTATTTCCATAAATCATGGAGGATCTGTTTAGGAGAACAGAGTCAGGCCAGCAGACTCACTTACGATTTTATCCATAATCTACAGATAAAACTAATCCTTTGTAAAAATATAAATCATAAGGAAGTAAAAATACTATCCCAATAATATCATGTAGCAACGAAGGAGAAAAATACGTTATAGGAAGTTCTACTGGAAAGTGCAGACCATATTTTAATACAAAGTAACATGAAGCAGAACAATACCTTTTCTGCCAGGCTTCATTTCACCTTCTTGATCCATCCAATATTCTCTAATATCAATTAAGACTTTCCCTTTAAAGTCCCGAACACTGACATACCTCATTTTGCCAATCTGTCAAAACACATATAAGAGTCCTTTAGGTATTTTACATATTAGAGCATTCACTTTCCCCAGCAGCATTAGACTCTGACATGTGACACTGCACACTGCAGCTTATTTTAGACACCACAGAAACAACTAGATTAAAAGCTTAATTCAGAGTAGTCAGTAGGCTAATAAGTAACGACTTGAAACTGGTTGAGCATGCAATGCTCAATCCAAAAGTAGATCTCCTAGAATAAAAATACCTATATTCTTTACATGTTTGCTTCTCTGCAAAAGTCATGAATTTACGGTTTTCTAAAATAAAATTTTTCATTTATTTGCAAGAGCTCTAAACAAAGAAGGAAAAAGGGAGCTGTACTCCCAAATCCATGTTTTAGTCCATTCCACATGTAGAGAAAGCAAATTGGATATTCATGTGTGATACCTTCTTTATTTTGTTAAACACAGTAAGTACAGATTGAAATGAGAGTTAGCCACCAACTGTTCCATGCCCGCTCCCAAGTCCTCAGGGACACCTCACCACACCACATGTTGCAAAAAGACCAGTCAAATATTATAGGTTTACCAAGATGTAGCACAGTATAAAATTTTGGAATTTGGATTTCCATAATGTTTGCACTAGTGTTATAACTGACTTTAAATGGCACCTCTTTCTTTTTTGGGGTGGAGTGGGGGGATGTTGGGGAAGAAGCATATCACCAACTATGCAGTATACTATATATTTGGGCTCATTAAAGATCTTTCCAAATATGGTAAAAAACTATTCACATAAATTCCAAGTGCAAGGTGAATTTGAGAACACGAAAAAGATTATTAAAACTTAATCAAATACAATTCAATTCTAAGAAATTCTTAGAATTCTGCATGCACATTCTGGATACACTTTACGAAGCAAGAACAGATTCTAAATAAAACAACTTTAAAATAAAATACTCCTTCCTAGAAAAACACTACCTTTCAGTTTTAACTTCTTTTATCTCTGCATGTTGTATTTTGATACAATTTAAGGAGGACCCAAACACTTCTGGCCCAAAAACACTAGCATTAAGTTTGACCAGAAAGACTGAAGAACTCTCCAACAAACTACACTAATTCACAGATGTTTAAGTCATATGCTCTTGTTTCACAAAATAGATATAAACAGGAATACTTTAAGTTTGCTTAAGTAAATTTTTCTTCTTATGCAGATCATGCTGCAGGACACCTAAAATTGATTTTAAAACAATTAGAACATATTTAAATAACATAAATTAGTAAGACATTACCATACATAAGGCAGTATTTTTAATTGATAAAATCATAATACAAATTTAAAATTCAAAAATAAAAGTATAATGTTATGGCAGCTTAGCTCTTGCAGGCTGTGTTACAGACCAAATCTGATACCATGCCCAAGTCCACCTGCACTCCTGGCAAAGAATATCCTAAATAACCTACATGAACAACATTTCTTGGGTTTACCCTTTAACGCTCCAGTAACTTTGGAAGTCACCTCCAGGGAACACCATCAACCAGTAGCACGCTGCAGCAACTTTATTTTCCATTGCTATCAAATTGCCAAATAATTCCAGATTTGTCATAAGAAATAAAATCTAACTCAATATAGCAGATTACAGCTGCAAATTCAGTAAAAGGGTTTAGAATGTGATTTTCAAGGATAAGACTCCATGTCTTAATTACGCAACAGTAAGGTGAGGGGCAGTAATGCAAAGTTCACATTTACTCAATCAGTTAGCCTACCTTAAACTCAGATTTTACATCACGTCTGTATTTCAGATGAATGTTTCCATTAATTTTTTGATATTTACTTGATCTCCTTGCAAAAGCTGCCACTATTAAATTTTTTAAATGGGCTTCTAAAGCACAATTCAAACATACATCTAAGGTTAAAGCCACAAAATCTAGATTTAACTAGTTAAGTAAACTGATGTTTCTTGATACTTAGCTACCTGCAACACCGATACAGGTCCATTTCAGAACAACTCTTTTTTCATGCAGCTGCTGATAATCCTAAGAGCAATTTCACTGATTGAAGGCATTTTTGTTTCTCTCTAACCAGAGGAGCCTTCCAGGGGTTGCTGTACGGGGAAGAACTAATTTTCTTCACATTGGCTGTGTTTTGGGTTTGTGCTGAACACAGTGATGATAACACAGAGATGTTTCAGTTACTGCTGAGCAGAGCTTACACAGAGCCAAGCTCTTCTCTGCTTCTCACACTGGCAGGGAAGCTGGGGGTCCTTGCAAGACTGGGACGAGACACAGCCAGGACAGGTGACCCCAGCTGAACAAAGGGATATTCCACACCATATGACATCATGCTCAGGATATAAAGTTGTCGTGGGTTTGACCCTGGCTAAATGCCAGGCACCTACAACGTTTGCTTTCTATGCTCTCTCCTGCTGCAGCTATGCAGAAGAGAGGAAAAACTAACACAAAACACTGGACTTATGAGTTGAGATAAGATCACTGATAAGGGCCGCACGAGATTCAGGGCAAGAGCAGGCGGGAAACTTAAAGTTGCAAAAAAAGTGATTTATTAATCTAACAGAGTCAGAGGATAAATTGGAGATAAAAATAAGCTCTTAAGACACCATTTCTTCACTCACCCCTCTTTTCCCTCTTAAGGCACCACTTCTCAGCTCACCCCCTCCCTCCTTTCCAATTAACTAACAACTCCCAGGCAGGGGCAGGGTGTGGGGTTTTTCTTAGGTCAGTCCATCGCAATTCTTCTACTGCAGACACTGTTTCTCTATTNCACTTCTTTGGCGTGGGTCCAATCTCATGAGCAGCCCCGCCCGATTGCTGCTGTCCGAGATTCTCTCCAGGCTGCAGAATTCCAAGCCGAGGTCAGGCTGGTTCCATCCCGGGAGCAAGGCCTTTCTCTCTCCTGCAAGGCCTTTGCAACTCTCAGTCTCTGGGACTCCCACTGGATCACAGCTTCCTGCAGGCATCATCTGCTCCTCTGGCGTGGGCACCTCCCCACGGCTGTGGGGGTTGCTCTGCATCCCCTGGACCCCATGGGCTGCAGGGGGACCACCTGCTTCCCCCATGGTCTTCACCACGGCTGGCAGAGGGTTTTCAGCTCTGGCGCCTAGAGCACCTCCTCCCCCGCCTTTCCACTGACCTTAGTGCTTCCATGTTGTTCTCCCTCACATATTTTTACCTCCTCCTCCTCCCTCCCTGGCTAAAAAGAAGTGCGTGCTCACATTGTTTTGATTTCTTCTTAAATATGTTTTCACAGAGGCGTAACTAACATCTCGAATTGGCCCAGGTTTTACCAGCAGCATGTCCATCATTTTACAGCCATCAGAGACTGGCTCTGCTGGACATGGTGGAAAATTTCCAGAATCTTTACTCAGGACATGCAGGAGCTATCTTTGTACCCCACCCTGTTCACTGGCAAAAACTGGACCAGGCAAAACTACCACAAAAGTGCAGGGAGAAGACGGAAGGGAGGGGATGTTTGGCATGATGACATTTGTCTTCCCAAGTCACCATTACATGAGACAGGCCCTGCTCTCCTGGGCATGGCTGAACACCTGCCTGCCCATGGGAAGTGGTGAATTAACTCCTTGTTTTGCTTTGCTTGTGTGTGTGGCTTTTGCTTTCCTATCAAACTGCCTGTATCTCAACCCTCAAGTTTTCCAGCTTTTACCATTCCATTTCTCTGCCCAATCCCTCTGGTGAGAAAGTGGCTGCCCGGGGCTTGGCTGCTGGCTGGGGTTAAACCACGACAGTCAGCATGATTTATAGCAGAGTATTTAGCGCAGTTCAACCCTCATAGAGAAGTTAATACACTTTTTATTAAATACTATAGATCCTTAGATTCTACTACTGTATTGACTTGCATAAATCAGAAAACATTAAAATCATTATTTCCAGGTTTCTGTTTCTTAGAGTAAAAAGCACTGAACTGTGTCTCTGTTCTTTCAGAGATATGCAACTGACTTCCTGTGTGAGTTTCAGCAAGCACTTTCACCATTTTTCCTATTTCCCATTTTTCTGGATTAAATTGCATACCCACAGTGCAAGCATAAACAGCAAAAACCTCTCTCTCTTCCCTAGCCAATAACCATATGTAAAGCATTACAAGCAGCACAAGACTCCTGTAAACAGTGAGATCTGCAACAAAGCAAGTTGTGAAATGCATCGGTGACCACCTAAGTTTCATAATTAGTGTGCTAAACCAATTACAGTTTCAGAGCATCATAGATGTGTATGTTTACCTTCTTTCAGGAGCCTATGATAAGGACACTGGGAAATTACACTGGAAAAATCAAAGAACTTATTTCTCACAAGTCAAAAAACAATTAAGGTCAAAACTTTAAAAAAAAGGGGGGTGGGGGTTGGACAACACAGAGACAACTTCTGAAGTAACAATTTCAGTTAAATGCACCATCATGCAATGTGATTCTGCTTCTGGGCAGTCATTAATGCATCCTGACAAACGCTATCCAAATCAGGCATAGGTGGATGATAGGATTAGTCAAACCACCAAAGCACATGGTGCAGAGCTCAGGCTGGCTTGAAGCCACAGACAGGAATCTAATGGATCAAGGCTAAACCCTTCCACATTAACACAAATAATGCCTGTCCTTAGGACCTCGAGTAATACATCACACATGGGAGTAACATAAATTTCTGCATCCTACCAGCACACAAATCCTTTATCAAGTTGCAGAGTATACTAGGGTCCCTACAAAACCTAGTAAGGCCGAGACATGTAAACACACAAAATACACCTTGTCTCTTACGCTGAAAAAATTGTGTTCTATTTACATTAATACTATTCTTCATAAGTGGTTGCAAATATAGCTTTATACCAACAATCTCAAATAAAAAATGTAAAATGTACATATTTATGAAAATGCTGAATTTTCTGAAAGCACCAGTAACAATGACCTCTATATTAAGGGAATCTGTATGCTTCAAGAACACAGCCTCGGCATGTAGAATAAGAAGACTCTTAGTTTCACATCATTTGCAGCCACTCCTACACACAATATGGACACCACAGAACTTGTGACTATCCCATGAATGCTTTACAGTCTGATTTCCATCAGCTGAAGCCACACTTGTAAGGTTACACTGTAAAGTCACTTTCACATCACAGATCATTTTACTGCCATCAGAGAAAAACTCTACAGAAAAGTTTCTAGTATCACTAACAGCCCTAGAACAAACAAAACTATATCTAAAAAATTAACAAGCTTGCCCTCCTGGGTAGGGGGGAAGAAGGGGGAGTATCCTCAGACCTACTGTAGTTTTATTTCTACACTAAAACATTTACATGTTAGTTACTGCATAGAAGTTGGTGTAGACTACAAAAACCGACAATGCTTCTTCACATTAACAATGACTAATCTAAAAAATATTTTATTGTTGATTACCTAATTGGCAGGCACAGACTGGGTAGCACTGATGTTTTAGGTCAAGGTGATATTCAAAGATCTGTATTCTACTCAACACCAGAAGAACCCTGTTCTTATCAGACTAATATAAGTCCTCTACTGTCTGTTTTTAGTAACTTTTTATTATCTTAGGTCAAAAAGCTTTCAAGAAACCAGAGCATGCATACTTTCACTTTTATTTGAAAGGGTCTGGGTGTCTTTGCATCAGGGGAACACTAAAAATTTTAAATTTTCTTCAAGGCTGGAATTTCTGACCTTACTACAAACATAACATTACGTTTATACATAGTTCTTTAGAGTTCTAACTGCAGCTCACCTCATAAGCTGTAGAATTCACTATCTCATTTTTCCGACAGGGTTCTAAGTATGCCCAAGCACAACTAAGAACACTATACACTTCCTTCAATAGGGAAGTGCAGATATGGCCTTCAAGCGAAGCTCTCCCTCCTAAATGTAACAGGAAAGTAAGAATTGAGACATTAAAAATAACTGCCCTGTATGACAGTATCAGTCAAGCAGGTCTTCTCTCCAGAATAAGACTTTTCTTCTCCCGCACCACTTTGCACAGCTACAGCCCAGAACCATTTCATTTACATTAGTTTGTGCTTGGGTCATCTCATTAGGCATCTTTCACAAACCGTTTCACAAACTTAAGGACCAAAGTCTCAAGAATTTAAGCTCCTTTCCAGCCAGCTAGTCAGAGACCTTTAACAGATCTTGATCCACACCCCTAGACCTGCTTATTCTGAACGGTGTATCAGTTCTCAGCACACACTATTACTGCCTCAGCTAACTCTGGGGACTGCAACAACCTGAATTCACAAATCCATCTTTCTACTGAAAAACAGACATTCATCCCCTCTTAAAAACAGGGCAATGCCAACAATTACTGTCTTTATGGATGTTCAGTGATAAAACCCTACACCATAACATAAAGGAAAAAACAAAACTTATTCCAGGATGCTGTCTTATAATACAGGAGCCAAGCTGCCCTTGACCTAGTTAAATAGGAATGAAGAGTCCACACTTCGTTTCCAAGAACATTTTTTTTCAAGAGGCCTGATTAAAAAAAACATTTCCATGTAGAGATAAACCTGATCTAGTATTTAAAGTATACTCACGGTAAGTGCTGTATTTACTGACTACCCAGATCTACCAGGAGCAAAGTCATGAGAATTAAATCAATTGCTACAACTCAGGTTCCTTTACTCTGTTGAAACCCAATCACACTTTACTGAGCATCTCATCTGCATGCCAGCATCGTAATCCCCTTCGGCCAAGGATTCAGGAGGCCAAGCACTATGTTGTCAAGAAATTTGTAAAATCCATAAAATTTATACAGCAGATGATGTAACACGTTACCTTAACCAGGCTCTATGAGTCATCAATTTTACCTGAAACATATTCTCATCTCTGTTACTGCTTTGCTTAGACGAAGCTGCACCTTTTGAACTTTCACCAGTCTTTTGTTTCTTTACAGGTTTTTCTGGAGCTACTTGCTTTTTCCGCTTTGCCTTGGAGCAAAATAAAAAAAGAAAAGCGTGAGCCACAATCACTGAGTATGCTACAGGTAAGTTTTCATTTTATGCCAAAGACTACTACCAAGCAATGTTCATTATCACCTTCCTGCTGTGACTGCAGAATCCAATACTGTACATTTAGACTGGAATTTTAAAAAAAACAAAACCTTCAAAATGAGCCTAATTCCATTCTCAGTGAAATTTACTATAAGACTTTGGCTTTAGAGAGAATTTAGTCAGATCAAAATAAACTTCAAAAATACTTCTCTTTCTGTACAGTAACACTGTCAGTTCAGTAATTTTAATAAAAAATTTAAGTCTGATGGAAATTACACCTTTTTTTCACTAAATGGAACAAAAAGTGCAGAACAGCTTGCAACACCTTCATAAAAGAAAAAAATAGATAAGATAATGAATAAAGGATCTAGAACCCATCTCTCTCAGACCAGTTTTTTTTTAAATAAGCATCCAATCACTGCCCATAGCATGATAAATTATGCATCTTTCTAAAAGCATTCACACTATATCACCTGCAAATCAGATTACCCAGAAAAGCTACAAAGTTACTATTTCCACTCAGTTGAAATAGGATACCAAATCTTTTCATGTACTGTACTCCATTAAAAGACCTGGTGTCTGTGTTATCACCTAGCATTTCTTCAAAAGATAAATTTTTTTTTTCTGGTTTTGTTCACAATGACTGGCAGATCCATACAAACTTCTAACTTAAATAAATATTTAAATTAAACAGGAACATTCAATTTAGACATTTAGAACAAAACTTAAAAAAGTGTAAAAAGTGTAAGTGCAAAAACTTAACTCATTCAGGTTGGCTCTACTTTTAAGTGAGACATTAGCAGATGGTATTATAGCAAAAAAAAGAAAATTAAGCAGAGAAAAAAAAAACATACAAACAAGATAAGCAAGTGACGCAAGTAGTACAGGGCAAATGGAGATTTTTGTTATGGAGCAGGAATCTAGGTATTACAAAGCAAGCAGGTGGCTGTGGGCATGTTCTCAAAATAAGTCCAAATTCTTGCCCCTACAGCAGCTTACACAGAAGCCTTCAGGAGATTGCCACAAAGCAGCAAAGAATTACAGGGAACTTGCAATGATCATATGGAACGGTATGAAGAAAACAAAATGCAACTGAAGAAAAAACTTTTCTTCAGGGCAAAAATTGTGCAATCCACCTACACTTGGAAGATGGGTTGTTTGGTTTTTGTTGTTGTAGTTGTTGAGGTGGGTAGGTGGGTGGAACAGACAGTTTCTTTAAGTGTCTGATAAATCATATGAAATCACATGCATATTGTGACATAATGCTCACCTAATTCCTTAACCCCAGCCTGAAACAAGAGTTAATATAGTAATGAACTGTATATAATGTTCACCTTTTTGTCAACTTCACTATCTGAATCACTTGCAGATGAGCTTGAAGATACAAGTTCCTTTGATTTAGGCATTCTGGGAAAAGAAAAACAACATGAGAACACTATATAAGGAATAACAGTTCACTTTGGCTGGAAAGCAATCTCCAAACCTGTTTGTACTAGTTCATCTTCTTCAAGCCGTCCTAAAGATTTTTCTGCCTTTTCACTTATGCTTTAATACACGTTGTAGATGCAATATTAAGCACTCTTCCCTCTTATATCTCTTCCCCTTTTTGCTGCAACTACACTAAAACACATTTAAAGCACATTAAATGCAGTGGTTTGGCTTTTGAACTGTCTACAGCAGTACGATTTTTCACAATTTTCATATATCCCCAGACACAGCAAAACCCACAATGCAAAAAATACAGTATAATACTCCAGCTGAATCCTTTCTATTACATCCACAAACATAAACCATTATTGCCTTAGCAATATCTGTATTCTGACATGGGTATTTCACCCAGTTGGATTTGCAAGCAACATGCTGCACAATTGTCACACACGTGACACTCGAGCTCCCACCCATAATGTAACAGACTGAAATGCACCTCAGGTACAGTGAGCTACAGCACTGCAATTAATATTTCCACTGCAGCTTCAACACATCAGCCACTGGAGTCTATTAATCTGTCAGACAAGCGGACATTCAGCATTCCTTGAATGCATGCTGCCAGGTGTCCTTGCACGTCATCCTGGTATGCAAACATGTGGTCAGATATAGCGGTTGCACATCTTCCCTGCTGCTAGAAACTCTGTAACAAATATATAGCTCATTTGTTCTTTCAGAATAAATTAACCATCCCAAAAAGTGTGTAATACAAACTTCAACTTGGAAAGACCCAGATAATATAACAGTATCTCAGGAAAGAAAAAAAGGAATAACAGCATTCTTAAACGGGCAGTGAAAAAACCCCCTAACATATGCAAATGAAAAAAAAAAAACCAAAAAAGAACCCACCCCCCCAAAAAAACAAAAAAAAACCCAAAACAAAACAAAAAAAACCCCACAACAACAAAACAACCAAACCGGAGTCCAAATAATGCTAATGGATCAACGTGGTTCTAGAGTAGGGCAAGATCTGTGGTAATAGCTTGTAGCCCAAGGACGGAAGTTGCAGTACGGCACAGGACACAGGGTGTGGGCAAGCACACACAAGCCACACTCTAGGATGGAGACAGAGGAGCGCTCCAGTGGGACAACGTGAAAATAAGCAAACAGATGACACTGACTCGGTGAGCCAAACGATGTTTCGCGGGAATGACCCCGGGGTCCGCATGGGAAGGAGGAAGGAACATGGAGGAAGGTGTGGGCGGAAACTGGAGGAGAAAGGGATGTGGAGTGGTGGGTGCCCCCCGGGAGAGGCTGACCGTGAGGAGACACCGCAGCGCCGTCAAGGGGCATGGGATGAGACGGGCCAAGGGAAAGCGGGGAAAGGTAAGGAAAGGAAGACGAGCCGGGAACTCCAGGTAGGCGTATCCCAGCCGCCATTTTCCTCCCCTATTCCTCTTTTCCATGGCTCGTGTCGCCCCCCAAGGAAAGGAGCCGAAACCTGAACAAGGATGGGGGTGAAGGGGTGGGCGAGCGAGAACACTCAAGTGTTCCCGGGGCAGGGCGGCAGCAAAGGGGCAGCGGGTTACCCGTGGCGGGCCGGAGAAAGGGGCAGGACGGAAACCAGCGGGCCGGGGGTCGCCGGCGGGCCGGGTCCACTGCCGATGCGGGGGGGGAGCGCGGCCGGGCGCCATCTTCTCCCTCAATCAGACTCTGCGCCCCCCATTCTATCAGCTCCCCCTCGGCAGCGGCGGCTCGCTCCTCGCGCTTCATAGCGGGGTATCCCTCCCGCTGGGCACGGCGGGCTCTCGAAGAACAAGGGGAAGCCTCACCTCGGCGCCGCCCGGCTGCGGCTGCCCCGATCGGGCCGGGAGGGGCCGCGGCGGCGGCGGGGACCGTGGGGAGGGGGGACGCGGGAGGAAATGGGGGGGG
>VZRL01003248.1:0-88080 GCA_013397895.1 Origma solitaria
CCCCCCCAACCTCCAACACCATGAAAGCTGTGAATAAGCAGCATACCCAGCTGTTGTTCACCAAAACCTGCAACAAAAGAACTGAGAGACAGTCAGTGTCACAAGTAGGCAAAAAACAGGTAGACGAAATCTTTTCTTCACTTCATGGGTAATTCAGGAGTTTATTGCTAGAGGAGGTGGAGGACTGGGTTTGAATGGTATCAAACTCAAAAAGACATTGTACAAATTAATGCATAATATATCTGGAAATGGATTTTAAAACCACAGGCCACTCTAATAAAACAATTATGGAAGCTAAAGGTACTGTCAAGAATGGATGACAAGAAGTGGCCAGGTGTTTTTCTCTCTCCCCATTGCAATCTCCCGATACTATTTCCAGAGACTGAATAAGGGCAGATGGATCATTTGTCTGGGCCAGTGGGACCTTCCTTACATTCTTAATTCTCCTATCCACCAGCAGCTAAATGGAAAAAGGTTTCAAAAATCATGGGGAAAGCAACGATGAGCTCCTTAAAATTAGGCTTTCTCTGCCCTGCAGTATAGCTGATTTTGCACTGCAATTTTGATGCTAAAACACAGATGTTTTGTATCTTCTTGGAAACTTGAGAGTAGCAGGGATCAACCACAAATTTACCTCTTCCAAAACTGTGTACTGAAAGCAAGATTAAGTTCTACTCTTTCATTGACATAAAGGGAAGTACACCAGAGCTTAATTTTGTCTCAGTGTTTCCATTAAAAAAAAAAAAAAGCAAAATTATTTCTAAAGCAAAAAAGTTAACTACCTAGATACACAAGTAATAAAAAATGTACTGTATATATACATGCATTTAAAAAAAAATGATTACACCATCTAATATCTCTTCTTTTTAGTCAGGTCTCAGGACTTATTGCTACCGAATGTGCATGCCTTCCACCTTAGAGATTAGGTATTAATTATTTCTTCCTGTCTACCTGCTGCTGGCTGTTTCCCAACTTCCTCTGAAACTTTTCATAATGACCAGTTTCAGCCTTCCAGAACCCTTGCACAAACTGCTGGACAGTCACAGTTTTCTGACAAAGTTCCCTTCAGCTGCAGTGCCACAGCATCCAGGAGTCTCCATCTGTTCCCAGCTTTTTTTGGCCCATTCTTCCTAGCATAAAATTCTCCCAGCATCTTTTTTTGTGTGGTTGGTTTGTACTGTAGGATTTTAAAATTTCTTCCGTAGACTTTGGCTTTCACAAGCACTAGTCTGTAAATGCTGTTTGGAACCAGTGCTTACAGCATCCAAAAGAGCTTCACCTTTTCTAGTATGTAATTGCATCTCCTCGATAAAAGAAGATTTTCCACTGAAGGTATTCCATGCATGTAAATTAAATAATTTTTCATTATATTCAATGTTAAAAAAAATAAAAAAAACTCTTAGTGGGGCAGAGGCAATAGAAAATTCAGAATTTAATCATGGAAGCTACATTTCCTAAGGATTGTTCTGCCATCAACTTCTGAAAGACAGAGATGTATCATTGTTCTTGAAGTGTTCTTTGGTCATCTCAGATAGTCCCTGAAAGCTGCTTTCCAGCCTTCATGGCAGACCTCTTTTGTCTCACATCCCTTTCAAGGCTGGAGCAAATTTTACCAAGACAAGTTTCTTTTACCCAATGGGAACGTGCAAATACACAAATGCCCAGTAAGAACCTGTGAACCTCTAAATGAGGATGCTATTGTTAACACTAAGAAAAGTAATATACTGATATCAAGAATATAGACTTTTTAATGTTTATATTAAGAGGAATAAATATTAAAAAAATAAGTTTTCTATACATAGAAATGTTCCTGCTGATATGCCCATGTTAGACTTTTGTAGTGCTATATGATTTACGAAGCTGCATACCAGAATAATGACAAAGCCAAACAAACCAGGCTCAGGTCTGACTGGAAATTAATTTTCAAGTTGTTATTTTTTTCTTATAAACAGATTGATAGACAGAAGCTAAAATGTTGATTTATCCCAGCAGAGTATCCAGTGATAATAAAAATAAATGGATCAAACAATATTATCCTTACCACAGCAGACAAAAATTTATTATGAATCTGAATTCCATGTGGGACTAAATCCAGCTGTAGAAATAGTAGTGACACGTATGCTGCTCAAATTACATTTTGCTAAGGATTCAGAGTACAAATTGCCCAATTCAAATACAGAAATATGAAAATAGAGTCTGTAAACAAATTTATTTTGAATTCATTTAACACTACCAGGAAAATAAAATTGATTAACTGTCTACTGTAAATCTGCCAACCTTCAGGCCCTCAGGCAGTCATCAACACAAATTCCTGACATTTAAAGCGTGCACTGACATCAGAATTGTACATATACACTAAATCAGAGAGGCCCGCAATGCCTGGAATTTTTTAGCTATGCTTATGTTGTCATATAGGTCCACCCTCTTTTGCTCATGGATTATATATTTGAGCTATATGTGCAAGTAGGGAAACAGAAAAATCTAAATAACCATGGGGGTGATAAAATACTGTGGCCCCACAGATTTTTTTAAGTAAAAAAAAAAAAAAACAGTTTTTCTTGCTGGACATCTCTGAAGTCACTCTTCAGAAGAATCAAATAATATAAACAGTGGTAACACTGTTGATAATAATTGCAATATAGATGAAACTTGTAATACTTCTCTCTTGAGAATGAGAGAGAGAGTGAGAGAATGAATGAAAGGTACCTGTTCTGAAACTCAGATTCCATTGATATCTGAAATATCTATTTTGGAGAAAGAATAGGCTTAATTACTATTGATAAGCTTTTACAAATATTGTATAGCCTGATTTTTATTAATTTAAAATTGAATTAAATACCCTCAAATATCTCTTATCCTCAAATATTTCTTATCCTGCCTGGTAGAGAAACACTTAAGGAAATGGTGCAACAACTGTCATTCTCTGACAGCAAAAATATGTCTATAAAGAGTTGATGTGAGAGAAATTACCAGACAGTGACCTGAGCATTTATTCATGCAACAATATCTATTGTTCTGTATACCAAAATTTAGGTGAATTTGGTCTGATTTTCATTGTCCTAAACACTCTGGTAAATCCATCTTAAAATGATCAAAATATGATCATAGGCACATATGTAGATCATATGATGCAGAAATTTTCTGGAATAAGGGAAGCAAATGGTCTATTCATGGAACAAAGTCTAAGGGGTTTCCCAGGGATCGCTTTCCACAAGATGTAGCAACTCTTAGCTGTGATGGAAGGATCTAGATGAGTCCCTAAACTGACTGGTAAAACTCTGCTAGCTTTGATGCAATATGTCTTCCATACCCTGTATTTGGAACATTTGTTTCAGCGCCTAGCTCTGAAGTCTGTAAACTAAATACCGCTCCATGTGCTGGGAAATATAAAGCGGAAAAACATTAAGAGTAATTGAATAAGTAAATTACTGTAAGATTCTGAGTGTGGAAAAAGAGACAATATGTATATAATTGTTTCAATGTACCATGTAATTAGCATACACTGAGTATCTGTAATTGCTTGTCAGTTGAAAGCAGAAACATTTTCTATATTGCTGTCTGCTTTTCAAAATGAAGAACATATTACACCAAGAGCAAGTTTTCCAAAAAGAAAAATTTAAGATTATAAAAAAACAATTGTTTTGGATTACTATATTTTAATTGGCCACCATTTCATTTTTTTGGCCAAAATTATCTATCTCTAAGATGGGAACAAATAAACTTTTTAGTTTCACACTAAAACAGACATTTACTTCAAATATAATACTGAAGTGTTTCATTTCAGATGAATAAAGGAAATATTTCTTTTTTTTACACTTACTTTTAAAATCGACCTAGAGGAGTTACAATGACTTATCACTAAGAACCAATAGATATCTATTTCTACATGTAGAAAATATGTAAAGCATTTCTTGTGCTTAAAAAAAACCAGCAAACTGTATTCCTCAATTATAAACAAAGCATTATGAGAGTGAAGGAGATCTGACAGACATTGAGTCTAGCTGAAAAAAAAAGGATTTTCCTCATAGACCAATGAGCATAGAAAATGAGTAAAACAAAACAATAGCATTTTTCTTGTTAATGTCTTGGGCTTAAAGGACAGAAAAATTATTTTAATTTTGAAATAGGGAAACTTGATATTAGTCTTAAAATTAAGAGAGAGAGTAAAAGAGGAACCATGGAACGAGCTGGAAAAGAAGAAAACTGAAGAAGGTCATATTAAACCAAATACACATAAAGACTGATTTTAGCAAGTTGTTCTTGCATAAATTGAGCCAAGAGATGGTTTTACATGGATCCTGAGAACCACAAAGTACCATTTCCAAACTCAAGAGACAAGATGAGACAAACAAATGTAGTAGAGACTAGAAGGGAAGAGACAACATTGGCATGTTTGGAAACTAAGTTTAAGAGCAGTTGAATCTGACCTAAGAAAACTGACACACAAAGAACTTTGAAGAACCTAATTGTATAAGATTTACCAATAGAGACTAGGACCAGTTAAAACAAATGTCTTTATCAATAATAAGCATTTCCATGAATTATGTATTCCAAGAATATAGAATGTACCCATAGGAGTATCCTGTCCTTATTTGCAAGTTTCACTCCAGAGCCCAGTTGTGGGGATAGACTGATGTAATTCGGCATCAGCCTGAGGCCTTAGCTTGAAAGGAAATATATGATATGGAGAATCTATTCTGCCAAACTTTACAAAGAGAATCTTCTTAATTCAGGACTGAAGGACTATCCAATTCTAAAAGCTAAAATAAAGTAATTAGAATTTTCTTGCCAACATATTTTCTCTATCATCAATTGTATCTTTCTTAAGAAAGAATGCAAATCTTTGGAGAAAATGTATGAGCCTGAGAATATTGGGACTGTTTGTTTACATTACTTTGTTGGAAACTATTAGGATATATTTTGCCATCTTTTTATTACTTCAAGATGGGGTAGTATCATACGGTTTGCAAGCAGCAAGTGTTGTGCTCTTATTGAAAAAGCATGTTTGTCTAAATCTTCAAAGTAAATCAGGTTTGGAGAAAAATATTAAAGAAATAATTAAATATAAGGAGATGGAAATAGGGAAAAAATTATGATGGGTTTATTAGAGGTAAAATACGTAACGCTAGTTGATGTCTTTCTTTTGATGAAATAATTGATTGTCTAAGAAAAGACAATAATATAGACCTCATTTATCTGGGCTACTGGCATCTGATATTAATTACTACAGGAAATCATTAGTTAAACTGGAGATTAGTAGGCTCTCTGATGAGAAATGGACTGATGAGAGGAATATGAAAAAAGTCGTTCTGAGTCCAGCAGGAGGAGTTTACCAGGAAAGGTCCTTCAGGAGTGGACTGAGGATTATCATGATATTTTTATTAATGATGTTGCCTCAATGACAGCAGCAACAAGCTCACGATTTGGAAGAAGCAGCATCAGTCCATAGGAGGCAAGAGATATCATAAGCCGGAAGGACCTGAGTACAACAGTGATGGAAATGGGATAAAAAAACATTGGCTGAGCGTGAGCCAGCAGTTTGCCCCATTGGCCAAGATGGCAAACGGCATCCTGACCTATATCAAAACAGTAGGGCCAGCAGGACCAGGGAAGAAATTGTCCTTTACTACGTGTTATTGGTGAAGCCACACCTTGAATCCTGTGTCTGGTTCTGGGCCCCTCAATTCAGGAAGAACATTGAAGTTCTAGAGTGTGACCAGAGAAGGAGCAATGGAGGTGGTGAAGGGTACAGAAAATAAGTCATATGAAGAGCAGCTGAAGGAGGTGGGGTGATTTAACCTGGAGAAAAGGAGGCTCAAGAGTGACCTTACTGCTCTCTACAACCACCTGAAATGAGGCTGTAGCCAGGTGGGTTTGGTTTCTTCTCTCATGCAGCAAGTGACAGGACCAGAGAACATAGCCACAAGCTGAACCAGGAGATTCTCAGGTTGGACATTAGAAAGAATTTCTTCACTGCAAGGGTTGTTAAGAATTGAAACAGGCTGCCCAGGAAAGTGGTGGAGTCACAATTCCTGGAAGTGTTCCAGAAACAACTAGATATGGCCCGTAATACCGTGGTTTAGTTGACAAGCTGATGTACAGTAAAAAGTTGAACTTGATGATCTTGGAATTCTTTTCCAACTTTTATGATTCCATGTGTGCAAGTGAAGTTAATGCAAGAAGCAACAAATCAGAATTTATCCTGTAAAGTGGATAATAATCATGAACTGAAAGTAACTATAGAGAATAAGAACCATGCAGTACTGGCAGACTGCAGAATGAGAGGAGTCTTCCATTCATGTTACAGTGCTGTTGCAGGTGAGAAACCAGCACAAGCCCCGATTCGTTGCCACAGGAACAAGCCCCTAAAGAGAGCTGCTTTCTTATTTTACCATGAACATACAGTTGTCTTACTTCTGATAAATCAAGCAAATATTCCTAGCAACCTGTTCCCTAATCTGTACAAACAAAAAGGCCAATTGTCAAAATGGAGTTATCTGTTTCTAGCTAAGGAAGATGCTCAAAATCAAACTGCCCACAAAATGTCACCATTCTTTGTTGTCACTTACCTAATTGCCATTAGCATAACGAGCCAAAGGGAGACCACTGTTTAAAGTTACTAGTGTTTTGATAAAGTATGTTACTATTTTATTTTACTATAAAATTATGCTAGTGATTGCAACAAAGTAAAGTAAATACATAAAAGGTTAGATCTGTGCTGCACAGCTGAGATGAAATAGGGTAGTTCAAAGATCATTAACTTACATAGCCTTTCAGAACAAAGGGTAAGGAAGGTATGATTCCTTTCTGCAGACATTTGGAGAAAGACAAGAATGGGAGATAGGAGGAAAAAGATCTTCTAAGACCAATAATTAAGACATGCAGGCAAACATTAGCAATGGATGCTTTTCCACTACAAATAAGGAAAAGTGTCATTTTTCATATGCACAGTTCTGAAACAACATTCCTGTGGCTGTAGCAGAGGAAAGAAACCTAGTTACATTTAAAGATGAATTTTACTAAATTTCTGAAAATAATCACTGGAAATGTCAGTCTTCATATAGATAGGATGGGATTTGATATTATGATCTGTAGTAGTATTCTTGTAGATCTGTAGTTCTGTATTCTTGTAGATCTGTAGTTTTGTATTCTTGTATTTCTCATTAAAAGTATTTATAATTCCAGTAGAGATCAGAGATCACATTGAGCAGGACTTCAGTGAACAGCATGGTGTGAGTGGGTGTGTGTCCACGTGCACAGAATCACATATAGATTCACAAGTTATATCCCTATATATCTGCAAGTTACACCATAACCTGGCTTAAATAACACGTTATCAAATAGGTATGAACTTGGCAATTCAGATGATATTTAGAGCGCATCTCATTCCTTCATTATGGCATTTCTGGTAACAGTACTATTACTCATGATATAATATACGTCATATTTCTGCTATTCACATAGGTATCAGGCTTAAAGTCTTAAAGTTAATTTGGACATCAAATCCAGCTGCATGCTTGCCTTGTTACTAAACTATGGGAAACCATTGGGAACATAAACATGCAATTAGAGATGAAAGAGCTCTTAGGTCATCTTGTCCTATCCTGGCCAATGTGTGACTCTTCCCTATAATAAATGCCTGAACCCTTCAGATGGGGTCATATTTTACATAAGTTAAGTGATAGGTCTTTCACCCCTTGCCTTAAAATATTATTCATCTATTCTCTATATTTTTATGTCCATGTGAATTTGAAATCATATATTTGAAAGTAAATGTATTTGGTAGAGTCAACTGATCTGCTTGCACTGGAATGCTGGGATTATTCCTTATTTATGAAGAATATTTCTGGATGCAAAGACTAAGTAATACTAAAAAATAAACAAAAAGAAAGAAAAACAAGAATAAAATGTCTGAAGAACCTTGCTTTGTGACCACAGTTCACTGTAATTAGAAGCAACCAGGCAATTCTAGAAAGGCATCCTACACCTGTTCTGTACTTTTCTCTATGTCCTAGAGCTCAATGCACACCTCAGGAGTTTGAAGAAAACTTAGAGATTGCAATAAAAGACCAAATGCTACACCAAGAGACAGAAAAGTCAATGATACCCTCAGTGACTAAGCCTCTCATAGTAAAGTAGTGTAAATAAAATTCACAAGTATCAAGAACTAGACCAATTCCCACGAAACAAGCAAGACAATCTATATCCCTCTCTATCAAAATCTTCTATGAACATTTCCTTAAAACTCTTTACATCTTCAGTTTTTTCCCTGCTCTAAACTCAAGTCCTCATTTTGGTCATTAGATTTAGTCATCTGGATCTTCTCTTCCATTGAAGCAGTCACCTGACAGAGTTTAAAGAAGAGTTTGGACAACTCTCTCAGGCACATGTTGTAATTCTTGGGGCTGTCCTGTGCACAGTGAGGAGTCGGACTTAATGATCCTTGTGGGTCCCTTCCAATTAAGGCTATTCTATGTTTCTATGATAGAATATGTTGAGCCTAAGGTCTATTTATGCATCTGTTTTCCAGTTTCTTACAGAGCTGCTTCATACTCTTCTTACACATACATCCTCAGTCAGGCAGGTCTGATTCTTATGGGTGAGGATATACTTTCCAATCTTCTGTTTTCTTGCTTGTCTTCTGTCTGGCCATTATCCTGATATATCTAAAGGAAATGAGCACTATTCCTCCTTTAATTTAAATATATTTCTTTGTATTGGTGGTCTTCCTCTTTGGGGGACTAACCATCATCTGCTGCTGCTTGCTTTAAACTATAACCCAGCCAAAATACATCACTACTCATTACCTTTCCTGTTGTGCTCACCAGCCTACTGTCACACAGACCTGTTTTCACAGATGTGGTTTCCAGTTTTGCAATTTTATGCTCAGAGTTTACTTCATCATCTCCCCAAAGACCAGTACAAAGATCTTTGTTGCTTTCAGCTGCTCTGCCAGTCCTCTGACATCTCTACATCCTATCATCTTCATTTCCTGCAACAAATATTACATTTCATGTATTATTGGCATGTTTTCCATGTCAGTCTTCTTAATGTTCACGATAGACAAAGCAAAACAACACATAGGTCCATGTATTTGTCTCTACAGGTTCTCACTTCTCTATGCTGTCATGTTTGCTAACTTCACATTTCCATCACTTTTATAGCTTCCTGCCTCAGACAATTGTTCAGTGTTACATTTTTTTTTTTTTTTTGCTAACCCACATTAAGATTTTTTTAAACATGATTCATCTTTCAAATCAAATTGAAAACACAGATGAATAAAACACACCAGCAAAGCAAAAGAGGAGCTGAAGGGGTTTTCAAGGATTAGGGCATTTGAGCAAGTTGTTCATCACCAGGAAAATTGCAACATTTTGCTAGAGCTTGCTTCCAGCACAAATCTGCAGGTAAATAACCTATAACATAAGCAAGAGCCCACTGAGCTTTTCTTTGAAGAACAGGCATCCAAAAGACTGACCAAGCCAAATCTGGTTTATTATGCAGGGGCAGGGCTCCATTGTCAAGATGGAGCTGAATTGCTTTTAGAGTTTAACCCTTATGCTCACCAAATTTTGAAAAGATAACAAATCTGGAACAACAAAAGTATCCTTGCTGGTCTTTGGGGAGATTATTTCTTTGTTACTCATATCACCCTCTGGAAAGGATAGCTCACCAAGGCCCTGGAAGCCTGTAAGAGGCCCTGAGCTTTATTTGTCTAAGGATAAGATACACCCACTCCCATGTATCTCATCCTCACAACAACCAACATAACTCCCCCTACCTATTTCTTTCTTCACCAGAGAGGAATTTGGAGTGTCTAGCTTAAGCTTCACTGTAAAATTAACTTATTTCTAAATATATTGCTATTCAATTTTTTTTAGGAAAATGAACCCACATACAGAAATTTATTCATAAAAACAATGGCATTTCCTGGAAATTAGGAACATACAGTATCTAGTCAACATAGTACATACATGTTGTTCACTGACACAGCTTTTAAAGATACAGAGCATATTATCTATTATCTTCCAACAGAACAGCTATAAATTCACCATTCAGATTTGAAAGAGACAACCAGTATGCAGCATTTTCCAAAGGGTTACTTTCCAAACCCTACAAATCTTAGCATACTCTCAGCCAACTCATGACCAGCTCAGCTCTCCTTCACCCTTCCTGGACTCACAGCCCACCAAGGCAACAGCCCTGGATGATACTCAGGGACTCTCACTCTCCCACATCTTGCAAATAATAGCACAAGCTAACATTCATGTGTCCATAACATACAGCTTATTCTCCAGTTTATGCCTTTATGAACAGTAAAAAAAAGCATTAGCAACTTACTAAATTGAGTTAATACTATATGAAATGAAAAGGGAGAGTGTTGATGCCTCAGACCTGTCAATTTAAACTTTCTGCTCAACCAGGAAAACAATGCCATGGTAGCTTGCCTCTACCTAATTGCCTATTTTCTCTACAAACATGACATCTACAGCCTAAGAGCCTATTTATCATTGATGCAGGGGTAGCTTTCTATCACTCTGGTAACTTTGTTCTACTTGCAAAGGTCTTTGCTTTTATTTGTTTTTAGTGCAAAGAATTTCTGGGTTTTTTCCAAAGCAATAAATTCAGTGTCTTTCAGGAGTATCAGGAACCAGTCCACTTCAGTGTGGTCCAGCCCATTCACAATGCAATTTCTTGCTAAATAAATACATGTTAAGTCTTCATCATTTGAAATTATTCAATTATGCTGTCTCAGCAGAGTATATTATTTTTTAAATTACTGTTGCAAAGAAAAGTGTGTGATTCCCATGGTGAGTGAAGGCTACAGATGTTACTTGTGTATGCATTGCATTTCAGTCATACTACATCACTGCCCTCTTGTCAGAAAAGGAAACAGGGTGAGCACTTTTAACCATGATTCCACCTCACAGCCACATGGTTGCTCTAACAATACTCAACTTGTGTTTGGTTGTTTTGTTGTTTGGGATTTTTTACATTTTTAGAATAATAAACAGAAATTAGACCTGAATCTGCAAGGAGCTTGGCCTCTCAACAACAGAGCTATTCAATGTAAATCAAAGTTCTCTTTTGCAAATCTTTAACTGGTCCCTGAATACTACTCTCTAATTTCAGATTGCTGTATTCAGAAATAGATTCATAATACGGATTCCTCAACCTCAAGTTATGCTTTGGCAAAATAATTCATATAATTCTCATGGTAATTTTATGTAACAATAGCTGGACTCCTAAAACCTCTGCAAAAAGTCAATTTCAATCACTTCATAACTTCGGAAAATAGAATAAGAAATAGAATAGAAAAAATATTAAGGTGTCTATGGCTAAATAATATTCTCTTCTCAAATAACCATGACACTTGGGTACATTTATAACAAGCAATGCTCAAAAAACCAAAAGTCTGAAAAGGGAGAGAAAGATAACCTGTTAGAAAGAAGCCCCATCTGTACTTATTTACTTCAAGAAAAAAAGTAGAAAAAAAGCACAACTGTTTCAAGCTCTCAAATAGTCAGCAATGCATGGAGTTTAACAATCTTATTTTTGTATTTATTTTCATTTCACAGCTACACAGACACTTCAATGTCTACATCTGACAGATTCATTGTATTTTTTCTCTGTTTCCACCCCATTGAGACCACATGTTTCCTTCAGGACTTCAGTCTGAAGAAGACATCTAAATAGATGATGTCATGGTTTCAAAAATCCAGGAAATTGAATGTTAACGAGGAGTAGCTTATACCAGCTCAAGGACATACCAGCTGGACACACTTAACCATAGGATGACTTACCAGTGGTTTTAATACATATTTCAGTCCAAGAACTACAACAAAAAGTTTAAAAAGAGGCTCTTCTTAATGCATAGCTTAAATATCTGGGGGTTTTTGCCACATGACACTTAAAAAGCTAAAAGATTATATGTTTAAAAAGTAAATTAGTGGAAGAAAAACATACCACATTTAAAACAACCTTTTCTAGCTTAGGGAGTCCTCCTGCCACAAATGACATGGATAGCATAAAAAGTAAGAGCCTGGATAAGACTGCTGTAGGGAAGCAGAGATTTCAGAAGAATCAACTTTAAAAATTGTAACTTGAAAGAAGAGTAGGCAGCGTGCTTACAAACAACAATATCTGAACAGAGAAACAGACATATCAATAATTAGTCAGTGCTTATTTCTTCACAATAACAATAGTAATTAAATTAGTGTGGGAGAAGAACTGTCTCAACAGACGCCAAACCTGTTACAGTGCTCATGATCTTCAACAGAAGGGTTGCCAAACAGAAGGAAATTTCTGGGAAATGGAGTTTATTTTTAGAACTTAAAGAAGTGAAAAATATTCTCTTCTCTACCAAACACAAAAAAAGAATTGTGTAGAATGTAAACCATAGCTTTTTCTGTGCAGTAAACACCTATCTTGCCAAATAAAAAGGAGCAGGTTTTTCAGTTGTATGTATTGTGTTTATCTAGCAAATTCTAGATTTTCTAACGAAGGACTCAGCACCGCGCGGGTAGACCTCTTGGTCTGAACTGATACCATACATTTACTAGTGTTAAAAAAAATAAATTTTAATTTGATAGAATTTTCCATTAAATTATTCTCCAGATAATAAAATTTTACCTAAAATGTACACTTGGTAAAAAGTAAATGAGAAGACTATCAGCAAGTGAATGGCTGAGTCTTCAGAACTTCGGGGGTGTGTGTGTGTGTTTAAATTTTGAATGTGTGAATCCTATGCGGTTTCTAATCCATTAATAAAAATTATAGACACGGGAAAAAGCATTAGGCATTCAACTTTTTTGAGGGTGTCTTATAACAGTCCTCCTCTTTCATCACAGTCACAGTGCCTTCCACAGAGTATGGCTACACTGAATGTGATGAACATTTTTGTCATCATCTGCCAACCTGATTAGATAAAATATTCCTTACTGCTGACATGGCCAGACTTTGAAACCAACTCAAAATTGAATCGTCATTTAAGGAGAAGGACTTCCCACCTCCTGCAAAGGAAAGACAACTCTGCACAGGGCATTCTGTGGGACAGCAGAGCACGTGTTAGTGAGTACACAGCACACAAAATTGGACATCATTTGCAGTGTAAAATTAGCTAAGCTCCTGGGAATGTTCCAAACACCACGCGAACAGTAAATGATTTCCCAGCACATTTTGGTAAGAACTGAGTGCACTGCCAGAGCAGTTTATAGAGTCTTGTATTGCAATTATTACGACTATAATTTCTAGTGTTTAAAAAATGCTGCCTGGGCACAACTCTTAAACCCTACCAGCACATTAACTTTCATAGGAAAGGCAGTACTTCAATAAAAACATTCTTCAGGGTTAATGATACTATTTTACACAGGGATAGTGATTCACTTTTATAGAGAAATTAATCCAGACTGAGAATCTGTTTTGGTATAAGACTATTTGTTTTTATATTGCATGGCTCCAAAAGTGCACCTCAGATTCTACTGCTTAAGCAACAAATTTAAAAAAAAAAATCATTTGCTTATAGTTTTATGGACAAAACGGTGTATTAATATATATCTTAGGTGTTCCTTTTGGGCTGAAGGTCAAGCACTGTTGTATAGAAGTTCTAATAACCACATTTCCCAGGAAACTATGAGACCTTCGTTTTCCCAAGGCAGATCCAAGTTGTAAAGTTCATTAAGACAGAGTTCAGTGGGGGGGTGGGGGAATGTGTCTGTGCTGGCCCTGGCAATTTTAGCCTCACCTGTTTCAGACTGACAGAAGAGTCTCAAGATAATACATTGTTTTCAGAGTTAATATAAAGTCAAATCTAAACTACTGTGGGTTTTTGAAGAGTGTTTCAAGCCCAGTAATCTATTTCAGGCTCCTCTGTAATCATTTACCCTGAAACTATAAACTGTCTTAACAAATTAAAATATAATTTTCATACCCCAAGTCATGGTGATCTGAACTACATATGTCTGACCAGCTCCTCACCATGATTAAATGAGCTTCTTTAGCACCTCCTTTCTCAGAGGAAACCAGAGGGGAAATGTCATGCTGGTCCTTTCCCCTCTTCCATTCAATCAAACTTGGTGAGATCCTGAAAGGCCAAGCATCCTAGGATGCAGACATTTAGCCAAGAGGTGGAATTTGGTTTTTGTTGCATGAGGACTGGAGATGTGGGGAAGGTGTTCGTACCACTTAGCCTTAAGGGCCCAAATCAGGATTTAATCTCTTTAGGTTCTTTATGGTCAATAAGATGTCACAAATGCACAGTTTTCCAGTCAGTGAAATTAATTTTTATAGGTTGGACTCGATGATCTCAGAAGTCTTGTCCAACCTAATTGATTCTGCTATTTTGTTATGCTATGATACATACCACAGAAAATCTCCCCCATGTATGACTTCTCGAGTTTAGCTTCATACATTTAGGCTGAAGTAATGCAATCATTATGATGGCATTTTTAAGAAAAGTGTTTGGCCAATGGTTCAGACCAGAAAAATTGTCATCCCCAAGTGGATGCAGCAGCACAGATGACCTGGGATCCAGGAAATATGGAATAGGAAAGGAGGGGGCTCTTTCATAACCCTGAACCTGAGGTGAGGGCTATTGCAATTGCATCTGCTATCATCATCTGTTGAGGACTACAGCTCAAAAATGTTAATGGATGGGCAAAATTTTAGGGAATTGCTGTAAGAATGATTAAATTACTGAATAATGTTCTTTCCAGGAAAAGAATAAATGACTCGCTATAATGTCATTTAGTCAAGGATTATAGAAACTCTATTTATTTATCTTGCCATAAAAAAATTAGGAATTGATATGACCACAGCCTGCAAAGAAGCACCCCCAAGGAAACAAAATTTCATCAATGAGCAGGGTCTTCAGTGTAACAGGTCATAGGCATACATCAAGATCCAATAGTTGGAAGCTTATGCATGACTAATTCAGGCAAGAAATAAGGCACAAGCTTATAACAGAGAAATTTTTTTTCACTGGAGCAAATTACCTCAGCTTGAAGTGGACTATCACTCTCTATGTCAGTTTCAAAATAAAGACTGAATTTTGAATAAGAATGAGAAAGAGTATATGAGAGAGACAGATATAATTTAACCCAAGTACAATTTAATTTGGTAAAGCTCTATGGTGTGCTTTATAAAGGAGCTTAGATGAGTCAAATACTCCCTTTTAGATTTGAGATCTTGGGTTTTATGAAATAGTCTACTGCACATTACTACTGCTCATATTAGATTTATTATTTAAATAATTTCATGAAACATAATATGACAGAAATTCCCCAGATCCTTGCAAAACATCTCTACTGCAGGCAGGTTCTTCCCCTGAACGCTGACAACCATGGCATGCTTGCTGCTAGCCCTGCAGCCCTGACACCCAAGAGTGAGAAGCAATCACCACAGCTTCTCAGTACCTTTTATTTTCTTGAGTAATTTCATTTCATCCCTCTCAAATCACAACCTCATACTCTACTGAATGAGAGCCCCATGCACAGATCTGTGGCATGCATCCACTGTAGCACAATTACCAGGAACATTTTGGTCAAAAATGGTCATTTTCAAAAACAAGTTTTGTGTATAAAACTTGTTTTTGAAAGCAAGGAACACCATTTGCTTTAAGTGTGCAGAATTGCACTATAAGAAAAAGCCAACTGCTCTGAAAAAAAGAAAACGTTAAAAAGGAAAGACTTACACATTTATTTCCCTTTTTCTTGTATTAAAGTAGGAAAATTATACATTTTTCTTTTTTTCCCCTAAATCTACAACAAGAAACTTCCTATTCTGAAGCACGAGGTCATTCAGAGCCAGAAATACTAGGTCTATTCCAGTGGATACCTAGATTCCCACTTTGCAGCAAGATGTAAAAATAGTTATCCCAGACAAATTATAAACTAGTTGCGGTTAGCATCACAAAAGTGAGTCTTGAATGTGCTAAAAAAGAAAATAAGAATAGAGGCCACTAGAGTTTAGAGGGAGAAGGATACTGGAAAATAAAACCACACAAATTTAAAAACCTACAGTGTGTTCTGAAATACCTCTAAAACAGGGTCTAATGTAAATATATGATAGGCTTGTCATAAAAATGTTTTATCACATTCATAACAAGGTACTGTCAAAGACATTCTTGGCACTCCATAAATAATAAACTGTGATTAAAAAACACTTTTGTGACTTCACCACATATGAGCAATGCAGCCAGTACAACCTAATGAATACAAAATCTTTGTATCTCCACTTGCCGTCATGTATTTTCTCTACATGTTATGTCAACATTTTAAAACAACTACCAAAACACTGATCAGATGACTATACACTGGATGTTTTAGAATCTCTGACATCTGGAGAATTTAATTTCCTAAGAAAAGACATTTTTAAAAGGCTCCAGAAACTTAGAGGGAATTCACTTACTGAAAAGGCAGTCTGGAAAAGAAGAAGCAGAAGGCAGAGAGTGTCAGTGGAGAGTAAAAAGATTTAATTTGTTTAATGTGAAAAGCATAGAGAAAACACTTAGGTTTCTTAAATAATGTGATCACAATAAAAAAATTTGCAAAGAGTAGGCAAAGGACAAAACCCACATGATTTTGATTTTATAAATTGTACAATGACTCAGTTATATAGTATACATTCGACTTGTACACTTCTTCTGTTCCTCCCTTGCTTTCCCTCCTCTTTTCTGTGTTCTTGACTTTCAGGAAAAAGTTGAGACATTTTAGTCCATCCAAACCCATGAGCTCTCTAAAAAATTAAAGCTGTTGTCTTTTTGTAGCCTCTTCTTCTGAGCACAATAGTACTGTTCCAGGTTTTAGATTTCAGGTTTTTCTGTCTGAAGCAGTTACTTTCTATGGTCTGGGTTAGATTGATCAAATGGTTTCTTTCCTCCAGGGTTTGTCAGATGCAACCCTTACTGTAAATCATGGCCTCCTCTCCACTCTCTAAAGACAGCAGTTCCCTGGACTTATTGCTAACAAAAATGCAGCTCTAGCTCTGATGTCAGTTCCAGGTAACCTCCTTAAAAGGTAAATGCATAGCAATGCTCTACATTAAACATGTTTCTGTGAAAATAGATTGGTTGCTTAATCAACCTACTTCTGTTGGAAAAAAAAAAAAGAAATTAAATGCAACACAAAGGTTGAAGTGGAACAACACTACAGTAGAGATGAAATCCTCAAGAACTTTACCTAAGGACATAAAATTTATTAAAGTGAATATGATTATACTCCCATTATGTCTGGAACCAAATTGCTGACATTAGCTAATTAGGCTGCTTAGGGGAATTGAAAAATTCTCATTATGTACCTCTTTCCTTCAGGGTGACGTGGCGCATTGCTCTATTTTTTACACACGCCTAGAGGTTTTAGGACTTCCAAAGCCTCTTTACAAACCAAGTGAAGTAGTTTTAAAGACTGGGCAAAAACATCGTGTAGTTATTGCAACAAAGAATAATAGTTCTTAGACAATTAAATTATTAATTTAGTCAATTAATTAGTTATTCATTATTTATCTTAAATAAATAGTTCTAAAAATTAATAGTTCTTTCTCTTTAGATATGTATTTCTCTAATATCACTGCTCCCCAAATACCCAGTCATGTTGGAAATTCCTAGCACACTGTCAACTATTCATCTGAGAATCAAAAGAAATTAACCCTTCTTCATCAATCAGCTGGCACCTGATGCCTGATTCTACTCAGAGAGTAACCTTTTCCCTCTGGGTAGCCAACCCTGAATTTTATGAGAAAGCTTACAGAAAATTCAGAACATGAGGGCTGTGTCTATATTAATTAAACAGAGTTAGTATTACCAGAAAGTGAAACACAATCTTCTGAACCATTAATTTGTACTGGAACAGGCCCCAGCATGGTTTTGACCTGGATTTGTCCCAAATCCATGAGAATGGTGCTGGGATTGGCATCAGCAGGGGCCTATTACCCAGCCTGCATACAGCTACACAGTTTTGGATCTGGAGAGATGTGGATGTGCCCAGACTGTGCCACTTGTCTACAAGGAGAGAGAAGGAGCAATTCCATTTACTGCTCAGTTTAGTAGCAAGCATGCACCCAGCAAGACAAGTTTTCAAATAAGTGTAAGATGCATTGGGCCAAGAATTTGTCCAAGTACTAAAATGCCACAGGAATGTGACAAACATCAACATTTCAGGCACTCCATTCACATAGCCCATTCTCAAAAAAATTATTAGTGAGTTTATTATCAGAGCGATACAGGTGTTCTGTTGAAATTACTTGGAAATATTTAATAAGTATACTAAACTTAGACGTGTTTTGTTCTTGTTGATTTTCTTACCAGTCACAAGATTTTTATTTTTTTCTTTGTTTCTCATGTCTTGCCATAACTACAAGTGTGCAACTGCCATGGTCAAGAAAGAAAACACTTCTGGATGAAAGGGATGCGTGTAAGATCCCAGGGCTGAGAGAGATTAGGAGAGGAGTGGAGGACTTGCAGAAGAGGAAACAGAGCTAGTTATTGTTTGTGACACCGATGAGCCATCTTTCCTGCAGAAAGAGCTACAACATATATGGCAAAAATTGATGTATTATCCCTGTCTTGTTGTAATGTTTTTTGGTTGGGGTTTTTTATTGCATGCTTATTTTTCCGGCAATGTGTCTTACCAAACACTTAGTACAGAATTTAGGCAGCTTAGAAACTCCTTTAATGTCTCCAACAAAGTTTTGGATGGAAAAGTGGGTTAGTTCCTGTCTTACTATATTGCAGGAGTTTATTGTCTACCAGAATAACAAGCAAAGGAACCTTTCTGATGGGAAATTAAGTGCTTTTATACTGGGTATGAGTTAATGATTCCTTTTTATGCTAATTTATTTCATTAGTGTCAACAGACAATTAAAGACTTTTTTCCACTGTAAAAAACTTTGATCTGAGGAGAAAGAGACATTTGCTAAGATGTCTTTAGAAATTAGGTCAAAATTCTTATTACTTACAGGAAATATATATTAGCCGATGATTTCTAAAATAGAAGACAATAGAGTTTTGTCCTGTAAAAAGTTTTACACAGAAAATTGAGCTTATTATGTGCATTTCTTTGTTTTATTGATGATATGATAAAGGGGATAAGTTTTGTGGTCAAGTTAATGAAAAATATATCACTTTTCTCATCCCCAAGGTAAAACCTTATATGTTGGAAATTTATTTTAAAATTGTGTTTTCATTTAGTTAAGAGTAGATTTCAGAATTGGGTACTGCTCATGATTAGAAAACAGGCTTCACCTTAAGAAAACTACTGACACATCTGAAAAAAATCTCATCAAGACACTGGAGAAGAAGTTCCAATCCAAGTTAGGAGAAACCACACATCAGAATTTCATATGGATGGAAGCCATTAACCACAGCCCATCAAAGAACAAAGCAGCAGCAGGTGGGAAGATGCTGGGATTAGTGAACAGGCAAATGACTAAATATTGAAAATTTATATTAAGCAAATGTCTGAATTCATTATATCAGGTATTATTTTTGGCTACTTTTGAGAAATTTCTGTCTGAATTTCACTCTTTCTAACTGCTTTTTGTGCACACTGTTTTACTAAAACATTTTTGAAATGGAAAATTAGAATATTTTGCTTATAAAAGGTCAAAATTTTCTGACTACTTGAAATATAACCTGAGTGTCAAAATTAACTTTTCTGCATATTTCTGTTTCATCTAATCAGTATTTTCTCCAGCAAAAAAAATATTCATCAGAATGTGTAAGACAGATTTAAGGACTCCGAGTAGGAGCAATTTTTGCCCAGCTCTTGACATTCCTGTAGTTAATAACAGAGAAAAACTACATCCAAACCTGATGCTGCTGAATGTCTTGGCAATGTAGAAAATGCATCTGTATGGGTGGCACAGGCCATCAGTCCTTCAAGTCACCTTATCAGAGGACACTCTCTGGGGAAGGTGACAGTCCTTCCAGGCGTGGCTCGGCTGCAGGATGGCACACTGCTGCCTGCAGATCGGACTGGCCTCTTCCCCCACTGGGGGCCTGACCTTACCCTGGCATGGTGAGCTGTACCTGTGCCAGGCAAGACTAGTAAAAAGCATGTTTCAAGTGTCTGAAGTTGTCAGGCCTGAGAGCAGAGAGCAGCCCCCACCAGGTGTACATTTCTCCCTGGGTGGGGGGAAAATCAGGCCCCTGACCCTCACCCCTCTGTGGGCTTGGGTGGAATTGCCAGCCAGCTCATGACTGGACTACAGGCCTTCCTTGTCACCAAATGGGCATATTTCACAGAGACTTTTGTTGATTTCTGTTATCGGTCTTCTTGCCCTCTTAAAAAAGATGCCACAGAATAGTTGGAAAAAGGTAATGCCCTTTGCTGTTTGTGACACATGGTGTAACCAAGTGTGCCTGGACAGCGTGTCTATCATCACTGCAAAATTACAAAATTAATTATAAAATTATAAAATTTGCTTTACCCAGGATGCAGTACATCTTTGAAAGCAATCAGCCCTACAGATCCAGGTAGAGATTAGGTGCATGTTTTGAGTCCATTGCAGAAAAAAAAAAAAATTGACCCTGCACTGTCTGTATACGTTTATATAATGTGCACATAATTAGTTTTGCATTTATATGTATTTTATACACAAAACCCCATACGCCTGAAAGAGATGAAACCTGACAATAACACTAGGGGTCCCTCTTGGCAACAAAGCATTCAGCTGTGTTGAAAAGAACAGAGCCAATTCCTGTGACAAATTTAGCTTTTACTGGAAATGCCTTCTCTTGAGAAGGGGGAAAGAATGGAAAAAAAGGGAAAGATAATTTATGGCTTGCCATTCAAAACCTTCCTGGACCAACTTCATTTTTGCACTTTTTGTCACCTTCCAGCTCCGAAATGGAGACTAGCCTAGGCAGTGTAAAAGCTCATCTATCCTCTCTTGAACTTCCCTGCTGAATTTGAAGGCATCAGCACAAAAGAACCCAAATACGGCTTGAACCTGGACCTCGGAGGGGGTGGGGACCTGCCAAGACTGAACTCAGTGCTCAAGCTTCAATAGCCCTGCAAGAATGCGGTTGAGAAAGGGAAAGGAGATTCATTTCTAATATATGCAGTTTGAAATATATATTTCAAGACTTAAATGAATAGGTTTTCAGTTACAGTGTGGTGCAGAGAAGAGTAGATGTGGAACAACTGCTTACACAGACACAAAACAGTCTCTCATTCTCTCACACTCTCTGGGTCCCTTAGGATGCAATTGGACAGATGGATACAAAAAACGCCTAGGAAGACAGACAGAGAAAAAAATCATATGCACCATAAATGTAATTAAATCCTCTAGTAATGAGGCCAAGAGCTCATAATTGCACATTTGCTAGGCATGCTATTTACACCAATTGCAGGTTTCCTGATTTAAAAATATTTATCAGGGACATCTTTCTAGTCGTGTTCTTACAGGGGCAAGTATTCACATCATTTTTATATAAAACTAGCTGGCAGAAAAATTGTAAAGTTTTTAGATTAATTTTAAGTGCAGTAAATCTCATTAGGTTTGCAGTAGATTGTTTTCAATGAAAACATTTGGCAGTAGATACTGTTGTGAGAATTTTTTCCAGTATACTTACTATTGCACTGTGTCTGTTGTATCCTGTGCTTCCCATAATTTTTTGTGACAAAGGAAACAATGAATAGCTCAGAAATCCAGTACTGTATAGTACTGGTCTCTATTTGTACCTATGCAGTGAAATCACAGACTGTTTGCAAATATGATATGTATGGAAGGCTATAAAAGTTACAAAACCAGAAATTTCAGGAATTCTTCCTAGAAACATAGACTCATAGAATGGTTTGGATTAGAAGGGACGCTAAAGATCCTCTAGCTTCAACCCCCCTGCCATGGGCAGGGACATCTTCCACTAAACCAAGTTCCTCAAAGTACCATTTAACATGGCCTGGAACACTTCCAGGGATGTGGCATCCACAAGTTTTTTAGCAACCTGTTCCAGTTCTTCACCACCCTCACAGCTCAGAATTTCTTCCTAATATCTGATCTAAACTTGCCCTCTTGTCCTATCACTTGAGGCAAATTTTATGCTTGTAATTTCCCACTGGATTCCAATGAGAAATGTGGACCTGGTTCCTTTCAGTATTTTAGGAAATCTCATTTAAGAGATGAATTATGAGTTCCATTGCTGTTACATTTTATCTAATTAGGCTTCCTAATGATCATAAGATCAATGTAGTACCATATGTTTTGCTTAAGGTCTCTGAAATCTCAGGAAATACCAACCAAAAGACCTGGACTGCCAAATGTCAGCATTATCTCAAGTCTCCTTGCCTATCCAGTATCTTTCTTTTCTGTGACTGACACAGTCACAGATTATGAGTGACGCAAAGGCACCTGAACTCACTACGTGATCTTATCAAAAGCTTGCATTTAGCTCATGTCTCTGTTTCTACCTAGAAAAGTTCTTCATGGAAAAAAAAGAAAATTAAAATTTATAAATTAGACCTTTCACCTGAGAATAGAAAACACCTTTCTGCCCAGGCTATAGCACACATGAAAAGAATCTGAGGCCTGTGCCTCCTTGGTACATCTCATGCATGATCAGGAGGTCTGCAGAATAATTCATGGCTGGGTCCTGAACTGTGCCTAGGCATTGTTGGGAAAGTGTTAATTCCACTGAGTCAACCCCATAATAAAGACTATTCTAATAATTTGCCAGTAGATAAAAACAAACTCCCACATCCATTTCTATTTCTTGGCTCTATTCAATTTATGGTGCATACTAAATGCACATGCTTCTGTCCTGGAAATATCTAGAAATAATTTGACAGCTAATAAAGATAAATTAACAGCAATAGTAAACCCCAACGATCTCTAAAGTTACAAGGTAGGGCAGCAGCTAAAACTAAGAGATATCAGCTGCAGAAGTAAGGTCCCATTCTCCTTTTCAAATCAGTAGGTCACACAACCCTTCACATTTCCCTGTGTCCTTTGATGAATGTGAAAATCACCCAGATTAATTTCCATCTCTTGTTATTCAGAGGTACAATAACTAAGGAGGAGACCAGATAACCCTGTGCAATATTGTGCCTGAACAGAGTTTCTTACATGGTTTTTACATGTAAAAAAAAGAAGTATACGGAAAAGCGTGGCTATTCAGAAAAATATTCCTTGGTGTCCTTCCATTCAGCCTTAAAATAGTTACAGTGGGCTACAATAAAGGGATTGACATATCATTAAACACACTATTTTGGTAAACAGGAGTAAGCCACTAAATTCGCCCTTCTGACAGTAGCACTTGGAACCAAAACTATAGGTAGATGAATGTCCTATACCTGAACTGTGGATGCCTTTCCACTTTAAGTAAAAACCACTGAAAACATCCCTCAAGTGGATTTTGTGAGGTCAGGTGTATGCATATAAACTGCTACCAACTGCAAGAAACATTGTGAAGTACAGAGGTGTTAATAAAACTGGGGTTCTCTGTGGTCCATTGGAATTGTTTACAAATAGCCTTAAAATCAGTAACATCTACACTGAAAATCCACTTGTTTATTAATACTTATTTAATTAAGATGAGGATTATTCACTGTCTGCCTGCACCTGTTGAATTTTTGTCTTAGTAGGCCTGAGTGAACATACTTGGGTCCAGGAGTTGACTCATCAATGAAGATGCAAGCTGTGGCCAAAATATGGGGGTCCCCAGCTGGATGTCAGCTGCTGTGTGGTCTGTCTTTCTTCCTCAGTCTGCCCTAAACAGTGCTGTGACTGGTGGGAAAAGTTTGGGATTAGCTCTTTCCAAGCAGTTTAAAGGACCCAAGCCCATAAGAAAACAGATTTTATCAGCCCTTCTACTCACAGAACAACGTCTCAAGGTATGATTTTCTTCTACAATAATTTCCAAGTGCCCAACAGGCCACACAGCTGACAGAGGGGCAGAAGTGCTGCTGTCAGCAGGTGCTGCTGGAGGATGCTGAGCACCCCCAGCTGATACCCAGGCTGGAAATTCATGGGACACGACAAGCCTGTGGCCTGAGGCAGCCACTGAGTTGATGTGTGGGCTGTAGCCTGACAGAAATGGCTGCAGTCTGCCTCACTCGGGCAAGGAGCAGCACTGAGGCACAGCTGCTCTGACAGCAGAGGCTATACCCTGGCTTTTAGCTGGAGAACAGTGTCAGGGTCTGGCAGGGGGGAAAATTGTCCCAGTATCCATCTCAGGAGACTGAGCCTTGAATGACATGCCACACCCGAGCCCTCCCTTTGCCTTGCCCAAGCAGACCCTCTTCAGTTTTCCTGTCTTTGGCACACAGCAGAACCTCACAGGACGGGACATAACTTTATCCGGGAGTTTTGGAGGCTGCAGTCATGATCATGAGATACCATTTATCAAATGAGTCAACATCCGGAGTTATCATTTAGGCCCTGAGAAAACTTGAGCATTTAAAAGATTTATGCCAGAGAACATATGATTTGGTTTACCATATCCTGTTTTATCTGATAAAGATAAGTGCAGAGCAGTTGCCAAGAAAAGAGAAGCAAAGACCAAAAACAATGCAACAAAACTGTTTTCCTTAAGTTCACCTTTAAGAAGTTGGATAAATATCTAGAAAGAATTCCCACATATATTTATCCCAAGCCTGTAAAATCCTTTCTCATCACTACAGAGCCTTTGCAGGATTTGCCCAGGGTTTCTTAAAGTACCTTCTCCTCATGTAATGTCAAGATTTCAAGTACTTCTAGACAGCTTCAAATTCCAAATTATTAACTGAATAATAAGGCAGTCTCTAATCTCATTTGAGGAAGGCATAACTCAGTCAAAAAAAGAGTAAAATACAGTGAGACTTATAAACCAAGTGCTTTATGGGATATCACAGAGCAATAATATCAGAAGATTTGGAAACAAAAAGGTTAAAAATTAGATTTAGCTCGAGAGGACTACCTAGAAAGATATAATTTATGAAACAAACAGTAGATTGCAACTTCATCTAATGAAAAATATGCCCATTCTGCATGTGTTTTAGAAAAACACAACTGAAAGGAGAAGAAATTCTCTCTTAGGACAGAAGACATCCTGGTTTCATAATAGGCTTTCCAAACCAAGAACAGCTGAACTGAGTCTGCCTGTGCAAAGCAAGGACTGTAGCAATTAGTGAGTACTACAGATCATGTCAACAGCTAGCAGTGATAATGCTATCCAAAGGTTTTATTTATAATCCCTGCATCCAATATGGTCCAGTGTTCTCTCAACAATGTGAAGAGGTTTTGTAAGCAGGCACTCTGAAAAGTAAAGTTCTATTGCAATTGATTATTTTCCTTGTTTCTTGTTTCTAGCCCATTTTTTTAGAGTTTTATTTCACTTTATCTTACAGAACATGTCCTTCTAAAAGGAAACTCTACAGAATGAGAAATTTTACTCACTTGCTGTCAGTGGCATGTCTACGGCTTACAAGGACATGTGAAAGTCTGACTCTTGAATGTGTCCTGCCAACAAAAAATTAAGGCACTGGCATAGATGTAATCAGTCTGTCATTCCTAAACTTTTCTGTTAAATGTGAAATGGTTTTTCACATTTACACATCAAACAGTATGTAAGATTTAAATTTATGATTGTTCCTTTCCTAGGAATGCATTATTAAATAGGGTTTGAACTGATTAAGATGTGAATCATATCCACTAACTGATGTTAGCTTTAAGAAAATTTGCTAGAATTACTGATTATTGAAACCTTACACTACAAATAGAGATCACAAGATCTCATATAATAAAATAGGGTGGTACAAGGGTCCTGTCCTGGTTTATCTTATTGTAAAGAGTCAATGAAGTTCAGATTTACTCTAGGACTAAATTGCCATAATTAATAGGTTTCCAAATCTGGATGTCAATTTGAGCTTTTCCATCTTTTAACACTGTAACTTACCATCAGAAACTTTTCTATTACATTTTCTAAGGGATTGGAAGCCATAACTTCCTGTATTACTGCGATGAGGTGAAAATTTGTTTCATTAATGCAAGTAATAGTAATATCAGATATCAGAAAGGTATCAAGGAAGCTATTGCAATGTGAGTGCAAAGAGAGATAAGAGACACATGAATGCAACTGAAAAATGGACAGCAATGAAACAAAGGAACAAGATCATGCTAAAATATTTCAGAATTCCACTTTATGGTGAATGTTACATTTTTTGAAACACAGAGCCAACTATGAAATTTGGGAAATAGAACAGATGATGAAATTGTTCGGAATTGACACCAAAGAAAAGAATTTGACATTTTTCTAAGCATTTTCTCAAATTAACAAGTGAACATGTCTTTATATAGATTCCTCTTGTTTTTCTCATCACATGGCAGTTAATTAGTAATGGTATCTGTGTTGGTTTTAACATCACTAGGAAATTAAACTACAAATAAGCCACTCCCCTTCCCATCTTAGAGAGGTTTGTCTACATGCTCTCCCTTCCAGTAAGGGAGGGACAAAAAAGGAGACACTATGGGTTCGGATAACAATTTACTAAAAGCACAAAACAATGGAACAAGACATGCACAATGACATCAGCAGTATTAATAGCAAAAGCATACCAAAAAAAAAAAAAAAAAAAAAAAGAGTGTTTTGCCAACAAAAAGTATTTACCACCAAGAACTAAGACAAGATGACAGACATTCCTGTGCCACATAGTATTCAGCAAGGCAATATGCCACGGCTCATATTTCCTGCCAGCAGAGGGACAGCAGAGAGATCCAGTCCTCAGGGGACAATGCTGACACCTTCCCAATAGAGGCAAAATGGCCAACTTCCAGTAAAAGGCTTTTCCTGAGAAAACCACACCTCCAGAGATGATGTAGCTGGTATAGAATAACAGCTACACAGCACTAAACTCTGTCCCCTCTCTGTAACCAGGACAGTATCTCACCTGCATGATAATCAAGAAAGGAATAATTAAAGCGACTTGATTCTCTAGAATTATATTTGCTTCTAAATAATATTAATAAAACCCTCTTTCCATTTTTGTGCTTCAACCCTTCTGTTGCAATTGAACTTTGTCTCTGGAGTTGACTGGTTCATTCATACATCCAACAGATTCCAAATGAGTACACAGTAGCCTGAAGTGCATTGTCCCTGGCACTGTTAGGGACCATGACAGTCTGTACAGATTTTGTGAAAAAGAAATTCCCTTTAATCATATCATATCATATCATATCATATCATATCATATCATATCATATCATATCATATCATCCACTCTCTGATAATCACCCTGACCATTCTTCCACTTCCCCAATTATGTTATTACTAGAGAGTAAATGAAGAAGAAGGGCCTAACTCAGCTTGTATACAAAGATATACCTGTACAAACATGTCTACACTTCTGTCCTTTGTTCACTTTAATATAATCCCTGTAAATCCACAATGTAGTCAGGACTAAAGGAACTTTCTCTGATCTTTTTATCAGCTGTCACTACTTTGACATTAATACCATCCCAAAGCACTAGGAAAGGATTAATTTATGGAGAAACTGGGTGTGCTTGCTTAGAAGTGGCTCAGCTTTGCCAGGATTGAGGAGTAATAAAGCTACTACAATAAAGTTCATTATCACTAGGAAGAGTAAACATATTTTTCTGGAGCAGTGGAATGTATTCACAGCCCAATTACAGTTACAAACATTTTATATAATTTTTGAAAATTTATTCCCCGTTTACTTTTCTCTGTTTTGTATTTGTCAGAGTAAGGATTTCAGACACTGTAAGAACACTATTTAAATCTGAAACACACCTGTAAATTTAATTTTTCCTGTATCATACTCACAATTTACCACAGACAGAGCTTCTCTCCATTTAATCCTGTGTTGAATCTGTCTAGAATGGAGTTAATTTTCTTCATAGCAGCCTGTAATGTGTTCTGTTTTGAATTTGTGATGAAAACAGAGATTATAACACAGCAGCATTTTGCTGAACAGCTCTCTAATGCAGCACAGCATTAAAGAGTTAGTCTTTCTAACTCTACACCCCAGTGAGTAGATTTGGGATGCACAAGAAGTTGAGAAGTGATGCAATGGGGACAGATGATCCTAAATGACAAGAATATTCCATGCCATATAACATCTTGCTCAGTCATAAAACAAACTGGGGGGATTTTGGCATGGTAGGCATTGCTTGGAGACTGGCTGGACATCAGTCGTACTTGGGGGAGGTGAAGAATGGTTTGCCTTTGCATCACTTGTTTTGTTCTCTTTCTTCTTCCTCTTTCCTGTGCTTGCTTAACTACCTGTCTCTATCTCAAACCATGAGTTTTCTTAGTTTTGCTCTTCCTATAATTTCTCTTGTACCACTGGGGAAGGACAGAGGGAGTAAGTGTTTGAACTGTGCTTAGTTGCCTACTAGAGTTAATCTGTAGCAGATCCTTAAAATGTTCATCCCATCTGACTTCAGCTACCAACAGATATGGTTCAGATAGCAAAGCTAACCTAAGCATTTCTTCTCAGTCCCTTTTAATCTATTGTGAGGTACAGGTAAGGACAAACACGGGCTGACTTGCTGTCTTTGTCAGTCTCTCTTCTCCCATTGACTGAAGAAGGAACTTAAAAAGTACCTCAGGTGCTGACAGTAGTGAAACCAGAGGACAAGCCTTGAGCTGGCATGGGCAAACTGTTTGGTATTTGTTTCATTACCTGTGCAGGTTTTGGATCCCTAGCTTTGGATTGCCTACACGGAAATCTGCATGCAATAATGTTTAGGTGTCTTGATACATGATCAGTGTTTCTTGGACAAGAATCTAAGTCAAAAACTCTGTGGAGAACTGTCCCACATTTCTTGTAGGGTTTGTGTACCAAAACTGCCAGATTAAATCAGGTTAAAATCAAATATATGAAAATAAAGTGCTTTTCTAACCCAGCATATTTTCTCAACATGAATCCTTCTCTCCGGCTTTGCTTTTCAACCCAGGATTTTCACAGCCACAGCTTTTGCAGGGACTCCCCTGGGGCTCTGGGAGGGCTCTCTGATGCCCACTGGCCAAGCAGCTTCCCCATGTCAGCCTGTGGGCTCACTGCCTGAATTGCCTGCTGTGCCAGGCTCTGGCAGCTTGGACTCCAGATGTCCTGCCTCAGCTTTGTGTTTGCTGTCAGAAAAGATGCAATTGCCCCATTTGCCCAGTGAATTACACCTGAGCCTCCATCTTCTATGTTAGTCCAAGGTCATGCAATTTTAGGGAAGTATATTATCCTGTACCCAGTAAAATGTGAGTGAACAAAGGAAACAACCTATCCGTGAGAATCAGACCTGCTATGCATTGTTTTCAGAGCACGAGTAATAAATTTGACATACGCAGGAGGAATTTAACTTCTGCTGCATGTGCAGCCCACATGAGGACACGTTCAAGGGGTTCAGCCAGCACTTCCCAGAACCTGTGCAGTTGCACAGAGCTGGGCTGGCTGCATATGGAAATCCACCGCAGCGCAGGAACAGCGCTTCCGAACAAGGCACGCAGCAGTCTGGAATCTTGGGACACATGACAGAGAGAATGCCTAAGGTCTGCAGATGAAACATCTGATAAAACCATCTGCTCTGCAAAGGCTACCAGTCAGCTAAGACACGTACTACATTTCCAATTAAAAAAAAATTCAAGGTCAAAAATAAATATGCCCAGAAATCCTGGACACTTGGTAGGCATTCCCAAACTGGTGTCCGTGGTATCACAGCTCTCTTGCCAACACTGCCCATGTGAGACTGTTGAAATCTTAGAGAGGTTTGTCTACATGAGGCTCAAACACAGGAGTGACTGCAGTGCAAATGGCAATTTGATTAATGTTATGACAGGAACAATAGAAAGAGGTGTGGTGCCAAGCACAGTTCTGAGTTGCAAAGGGGAGCAATGGAAACATGAGGTAAAGTATTATTTTTGGATACTGCAGAGCACATAGTATGGAATATTTTGGAATTCATTTCTATTTGTTTGGCGGCTTGTTTGATTGGGAGAGATAGCATTTGTATTTTGTTTTGTGTTTTTTCTCCTTACCGCATTTTTTGGCTTTTACATCATGAAAGGAAAATTAGTAAGAAAAATTATTTCCATACTCTAAGAGCTCTGCTTTGCCTCTTAATATCCCTTCCTTTCCTCTTAAGGCTTTGTGACACACCTGTGTTAAAAACTCAGTGCCGAGCATGGAAGATAAAACAATCTCCTCTGACTGTACAAGAATGTCTCTTAGTAGTAAAACGAAGTGGAGGGATTTTGGCATGGTAGGCATTGCTTGGAGACTGGCTGGACATCAATCATACTTGGGGGAGGTGAAGAATGGTTTGCCTGTGCATCACTTGTTTTGTTTTCTTTCTTCTTCCTCTTTCCCGTGCTTGCTTAACTACCTGTCTCTATCTCAAACCATGAGTTTTCTTAGTTTTGCTCTTCCTATAATTTCTCCTGTCCCACTGGGGAAGGACAGAGGGAGTAAGTGATTGCTGTTTGGATTGAAAGTTCATGAATAACAAGAAAACAGGGGACATACTGAACTTAAAAAAACCCCAAAAACCTCAGACAAAATTGCCTGATGAGTAGTAAAAAAAGATGAGAAGAATTATTTGCCCTAAGCACTGATGCTGTGCCTCTAGTGCTCAACAGTAAGCTTTCAGAGTGATAACCTCAAAATGATCCTAATAAGGGGCCCAAACAGAGCAGTAAAGTGAGTGCAATGAATAAGCAGTGATAGCTGCATACCAGTTGCTAAACTTTGAATTCAGGTTCTAAAATGGATCATAATGATACATATGCAAAAGGATCAACTTCCCTGCAAAATAAAAATGAGGTTGTTAGTATAAGTAGCTTATATTGTGTGAACATATCATGTGCTTTTAGCCCACTTTTCTGTTTCAAATCCCCAGGAAAGTGACACCATGAGCAGCTCTCTCTTTTGTTCATATGCATGACATAGTTGAGCCTTTCAGATATTCTTCTTACCCGAGATAATGCTGGTAAAATACGTGAATTTAAAGAAAAATTCTCCCCCAGAATTACTATATCTGGCACTGCAGAAGAATTCACTTTTTATTTAGAACATAGATTGTGACCATATGCAGTACTGTTCTTTTAACTGTTCCTGCTGCTTTCTTTCCTTTAGACAGTTCCCATACTGGAGAGCTCCTGGAAATAATTTTGGAGTTAGAAATTCTTTCTGTGTAAAAAATTTGAGACTTCCTGCAGCTATGGGATATGAGCCAGCAGACAGGAGATTTGGACTTGCTTGCCAGCTCCTGCACAGTGCATGGCAGAAGAAAGATCCATAATATCATCAAAGTTTGATGTGGAGATTTTCCACTTAAGAAACAAGGCAGCAATGAGTGCTGAACGCTAGAACAGAAAGAGAAATGAAAGTGTCTGGTTATTCAGGACAGTTATATACCTAGCTTTTTCACACTGATTTTCATGAAGAGAAAACAGTATCAGATGTGGCACCTGGCCCACTTACTCCTCTGTCTGACATGTCTCTTCCCTTATCCAATACAAAGCCTGGACCTGGACCTCACAGAAGGGCTTCGTCAGATTGGTGGTGGCACATGAGCACCCCGAGTCCTCATTCCAGAAGGAAGGGAAAACAATTCCCAGAATGGTTCCTCCCAGAACAAACTCAGGGGAACATGCTCTGCTCTGGAGATGGGAAAATACTCCAGTAGAGTCATAATGGGTTATCACTTTTGTTACCAAGATAGGAAAAAAACATACTAGTTATGAGTGAAATTTGAGCACTGGGGAAAGTCAAGAAGAGGTTGATGTTAGCTCCAGTGATGACAGGATTTAACTCTGTGTCTTTATTGTCAAATTTAAAAGGTTTTTTGAGCAAATGCACTAAAAGCATTACAAACACAATTGAAGCACTTCAATCAAAATAACTTCTCATAGGGCTTTCAGACCACTTACTCACAAGTTTCTGAACTATTATTTTATTGAGTGAGAAACCTTGATTTCTCTAGTAAAACCTCCATTAGCAGCCAACTACAAACTGGAAAATTGGCACCATGCTATTATTTTTCACCTGGAAATCTTAGCTGAGGTTGTTACTAGTTCAGGAGTCTCTTTATGTCCTGTTGCTTTACACATTCTAGATTTCCCTAAGACACGTATTTTAAGCATCATTTAAAATGTAGACAGAAACTGGACAAAGGCAAGGCCAAGGGTAGTAGTATCCAAGGTGGGAATGTATGGCAATACATGTATGAGGAGAAAAGCATTTGTGAGTAAGAGGTGCAAAAGTACACAGGTAAAAGAAAATCATTAAATCATTAGCTATCGGACTGGAATAGTCATTTAACCTTTGGCAGGCATTGCAGCTCCATCATGGACTGTGGACTCAAATGGAGGGCAGTAGTTAAGTAAATAAAGACCAGACTTGAGTGGCTGGCTTGATAGGACAGGCAGCTGGACCTTTCCTTTCCTTTAGTGAGACCAGCTCCAGCCATCCTGCACCACAGTTCCTTTCTGCTGCCACTGTGCCATGTCCCATGTTGTCTACCAAATTTCAGGAGAACAAGAAGCAAATGTAAATATTTATTCTTTGCCTTGTTTTAACACTTTTATAGTGTTTAGCAAAGGTTGAAACACCTAGCTGTATGCTTATTCTATGTTTTTTCTTGTAGCTTTGTTTTGTGCTAAATAATATTTTTATCTATCTTCAAATTAACAAGTGGATTTAAGACAAGGGAGGAGAAAATGAGCTAATATGCCTCATAAGGGACAAACTTCTCATTTTCTCAAGGAAGGACAAAATGCAGTGAAAATTTTAAAAATATCTTTCATTAAAGTACAGAAGCTAATCTATTCAAGAAAGGGTCTGCTGGGCCCCAGGAGCATGACTGAATCACAGTATTTAATATTTAGCTTTAACCTAATCACTTTCCTAGCACATGTTATTAGTGCAATGCTTTCTGAAGTGAGGTAGAGGCTAATCAAACCATTTGGTGTCCAAACACAGAGTGCCAGAATGTTCTGGTCAGTAGCTGTCTAACAGCTGCTGCATGTACCCAAAAGCATCTATTGCTCCTTGCTGGTGCTCAGGCATTGTAGTCAACAGTGGTTTAGTCAATATAATCAAGAAGGCTTTACTCTGCTGCCCCCACACAGGCTTCTTCATTGGAGATGTGCTGAGGAATCCACACATTCGAGCTGTGGATCCAAAAGATCCACACTGAGCTGGCAAATATGTTACAGGATCTGCAGAGGATTAATGCCTTCCTGGGGGTGAGGTGGGGTGCCTTGGGGCATTACATACCCATGGTACAAGCAGTTGTATGGATGTTGATGAAGTCTGGAAAGTTATTCTATTAACTATTGCCAAGTATCTGCCATAGGGCCAAGTTAATTATTCAATATGGTTTCCATTAATTTTATTGGCTGGACTGTGAGTGAGTGCTCAGACTTTAGCTCGTACACAGAAGCCTGAATAAAGCTGAATACCATCCTCACTGAGCACAGCCCAGAATGGTTTACTCAGATCTTTCTTGATCTTAACCCTGCTGTATTGCAATGGAGACATGGATCTTCTTTCCTACTTAGAGGCAAGATTTCGGTTTTTCAGTTCTGTGCTTCTGATCACTTAGGTATAGAATATGTGAGTATTTTATTTCACCTTAGAATGTCTAAAAACAGAGCTTACCCTTAATTCCAAATGCCATATTCAACCTCTTTAGCTTGGGAACTTTCAGATCTCTAAATAGCCACATCTGTTTTGAGCTCATGTCCACAGACAGGTTTCAGCCTCTGTGCCCACATGCCACAGGCTGGATTCTTCTGGCCAGGACATGTGCCCAGGCTGTGCATGAAAGCTCAGCACTTCCCAGCTGACTGCCCTGACCAAACCTCTGCTCATTCCCTCTTGCTGTCTGAGCTATATCCTGACATCTCCTTGTATGTAATTAACTGTCTCAGCTACAGTGTTACCCAGCTGCGGGATTTTTACCCAATGACTCATTTACCCTCCTGCCAAAATGGCTTTGTTTTTTCCTTCTTTCTTTGTTTTTCTTTGTTTTGGATCTGTGTAACAGACAGCCAAACACGTTAGCCTTTCTTTAGGGATTCCCATATTCTGGGCAGTTGTACCATATGCAAATTTTTCTCACAAGGCATTCTCAGGAAAAAGCAACCTCAATTCACATGTTTTTACTTCATGGCTATGCAAGACCAACTTCCCAGCTTCTGGTAGTCCTGATAGGACTGTGGATCATACAGCTAGTTTAGATAGTCTCACACTCCTCTGCCACAGGCAATTTCTGCACCATTGTTTAAAAATCTCCCTAGTATAGACATGGATGATGCAAACAGTTTGGGGTCAAACACATAGCTTTACAGAGAAATATCAAGGCAGATGATTCTATTGGCAAAGGTGTGTTACCAGTCTTGTTTTATTTAGATTTCAGGCTTTGGTTGCCTTGGAGGAACTAATTGTTTCTAAATCCCTCAAAGTGGCACGTATGCATGAACAAAGCAGCTTAAGGTACTTCATTTTACTCTAGGTCTTTGAATGCTGATAAACACAAGTGAGCAGGCAGACAGGCAGTGACTTGAAGCTTGTGGTGAAAGAAGATCTGAATGATGAGGGATCCATGCCCATTGTCTCCTCCATGGCATCTTTCACACAGTACAAGACTCACAGATAAAACTTGTCCAAAATTTGTCATCTGACTTCAAACTTGTGAAATGCACAGTTACCTGAAGTAGAATATATTTTAGAGCATTACACTTACTATACAAACACTTGGTATAAACCTACACAATAGAAGTAACATTTAAAATCACCAATGGCTTTAGCCATTGTCAGGGACCTGAATACTTATTGTAATCCAGGACAAATAGGGAGCTCATAAAAAAAATTACTGTGGACATGACCAAATTTTTGCAGTGCTGAGAGGACAGAACTATTAAAAATAACTTTTTTTTTTTAACCTACGAACCCAAATATTTTAAAAAAACACATTATGTGTCCTTGAATGCCTCTTGCATAGGAATTGGAAACAGCAAAAGGAACTACACAGCAAAATGTGGCACAACACTGAATGTGGAAAATGCTGCTGTGAATCAGAAGAGGGGTAGGCTCAGACACAGACTTCCTTAGTTCTTTCACATGGCTGGAAGTCACGAAATTGTTTTCATGACCTGTCATGAAACCTTTCTCTATGGCTGAAATAATTAAAAGTTTTTAGCTCTGACAGTTTTTCACACATCAGGAAAGAAGATTTTTTTTACAGAGTTGGGATTGGAGCTTTATAAATTGTTTTTAAAGGCTAATGTAGAGATTCTGAAACAACAGATACATCTCCACTTTACAAGATTAAACATAATCTATTCCTTAAAGTCAGAATTTTTTTCGTCTTCAAAACAAAAGATGACCTAACACAGCAGGGAATACATAGGCTCAATTATGCCCTGGATGGTTTAAAACAGATTTAATCATGTTAAAAATCATTTAACATGATTTAACATAAATGAGGGTTTTGCTGGGCACTGTAGCACACTTTCTTTTCAAGCAGACTTGGCTAAGAAATTATTTTAAATTTTTCTCTGAATTCATCTTTTACTCTGAAGTACAACTATGCACAGTTGACACTGTTCTACTCAAAATACCATCTCTTTCCTTATATCAGCATCTGATCTTCTAAATTCAGTGTTTTGAAAAAGAGTTTCTCTTCTCTATTGCAGGCTACAGTGTACAATCTTTTCAGGAGGATTTTACATGAATTGTGATTCCAGAATCTTTGTTGCTAACCTTGGAGGGAGAAGGAGCTCAGACAGATTTTTAAATTTTGTGATGAATTTTTCAAGGTTTTTAGCCAGTTAAGAAACAACCATCTAGTTGTTATTTGAGCAGATTTTATACGGAATTTCTTAAAGACATGGTATACATCCACAAATTAAAGACATTCTTAGACACAATATTCAACCAGCTCTAAAGTCCTGCTTAATAATAAAATTATTAAGCTTTTTGAAAGGACTCTTCTGGTCTTTCATCTTTAATGTCCATGCAGAAATTTTGTCAGGACTTATATTACATTATTTTTTGTCAAATGAGTATAAAATAGGCTGATACTTGCAATGCACTTATTCTTCTCTTACTCAAAATGACACTTCTCAAGTTAGGAAGCTACAGAGCAGATTGTAATATTCATATAAATATCTGAGTAATGTTATGGCAAAATGCTCCTCTTTGGAGTATTGTTAGTGTTTTTACAAACCTGGTCATCCAGATTATAGTTTAGTAGAGCTAATGCAGTACACATAAATATTTCCAAAATGGCTGGTGAGTCTCTATTAAGACCTTCCTAGGCTTGTCTTTCAACCAGTTCTAATGTTCATGTCCAAAATATTTTAAAAATACACAAATGCTCTCAGTGAAATCTGATTTTTTTTTTTTCATTCCTTAGAAGGCCTCATTTACATGGCTTCCCTGCTACAGAATTGATAATTCTCCATCTCAATGAAGTGCAGAAATACTTCTAAATGCGGAGATAATATTCTGGTGATAGATCTCTTCCTGATTCTTAATCATTTCTTTAGAACAACAATAAAGAAAAGCCAGGCGGCTTGATATCTTCCTTGAGCAGGTCATTTACTTCATGATCTTCCTAAGGTTTGGTGCTGCCTTATATGACTGAGTGAGCTTACATTTTCCAGAGTAGTTCAAATATTTTACTGTAAAAGAAAAAGACAATGTCATTGCAGTAACCAAGACAGGAAAGGAGAAAAAAATATGCAAAATCTTGTCTCCATACAGCTCAAACTCTATAGAGGAACTTTTTTTTAATCATGTCAGCTCAAATTTCAGGTCAGCTTGAATTTTGAACTGTATTCCAGTGATAACTTACTCACTATTTGAAGTTTATTTAAGCTTTTGTTTTGTTTTGTTTTTCAGCTTCACATTACAGCTAAAGCAGAAGGATGATAAGGACACTATTTTATTGTCTCTTCACTTTTTTACTTTCATTACTTTACATATTTTTACTTTCACTCCCTTTAAGTATCAGTTATATTGTCTTGGTGTGAGATAGGCAAAATTTTTAGCAGTAGTAATTAAGGAATAACAATGGACTCATCAAGGCACTTCTATCGACCTGACTCAGAGCCCCAGGTGCCCAGGAGTTAGCTCACAGCATGAAACCTAAGCCAGATTTGAGTTCAACCCCGGTGGGCCTTCAGAGAAATAACACCTCTGTTTAGAAGGTTAAAGGCAGACAAAGCAGTGGAAGAAGGACAAACAGATCTGCCATTTCAGGGAGGGACGCATTGCTCCATTTGTTTCAAGGACGGCAGACAGGATGCTCTGGTTTTTGGCTGTGCTGGTCTGAAATCTCATTGGCAGCAGCAGGTCGTGGGGAAGAGCAGTTCATTGCTGCTGGAGCGCAGCTGCTGGCTTCACTTCATCCAAAGGGAGGCAGGTTCACGCAGTCTGGGATGACTCTGCAGTAAGAATCACCACATGGATAGTGAGAGAGAGCAGGAGATTCCCATGAAAAGCACACATGCCTGATGTCACTTAAGACTCTAAAGTCAATCTGAGTTAATTTTCTAGGGTTTTCACTTACACCTTCGAAAACTCAGCAGACACAAGAGTCCCTCTCTTCTTCACTCACTGAAGGTGTACTGACAAGGTTTACAATAGAATTAGGCATTATTCTACTCTTCTCCTGTAGAGAGTTGTACAGTAGAGAGAAAAACTGGACTGAGATTTGGTTCCAGCACTAAACAGTTTCTGATGAGTCTTCAGGATCTGATATGGTTGTGAAAATATGGTCTCTGCCTATTTAACTTTTTCCTTCTGTTCCTTAATGAATTTACCTATCTGGCCAGAGAGACATCAGTTCATCATCATCACTGACCCTACTTTCACCCAATTCCACCTTTGCTTTCTCTATTTTTTTTTCCTTTAGTACCCACCAATGCTCTAGCTGACTTTTGATATACTGTCTAAGATACAGTAAATAAAATCTAGCCCAATACTCCAGTGGATAAAAACTGGAGTGACTAAAAAAAATCATTTTGACACAAGGGATTTGCAAATCATCATGTGTGTTATGCATTTCTACCCTTTCCTGAGCCTGCTTGTTTCCATTACAGGACCTTTTTAGAGAAGACTCTTACCCTCAACCGACAGAATGGAGCCTAATGACCACTGGAACCTCCAAGTGCTACTGCATTGCAAACAATAAGCAAAACAATAATGCACAAAAGAGAAGAATGTGAGAAGACAGAAGTTCTTCTATCACTATAGCACAAATTTGACCAGATTTGACCAAAATCTTTTATTCAGGTTTTCATTGCCAAGGAAACTTTGGTAGATCTTTTTGACCCAGACAAAAAAATTACAGAATTGTCTGAGCTATAAATATTCCTGTTTCTTTCTTTAACCTTGGCTTGCATTTCTTTTTCCTTAACTTAAGCAATACAATTTCATTTTGAAAGGTTCAAGGGGAGTGAATCAAAAAATTAGTAAATAAAACAAATATAAGATAGATAAATAACAGAACTCCTCTGTGTTTTATCTAACCCTCGCTAGTCATGAGAAAAGAGCTCTGGGGTCTTACAAGGGTTATAACCTTTGGGTAGATTTCCAAAGATTGTGAATATTGAGACTAAAAATTTAACATGAATTATACATAGCATTGTGCAATCCCCTCACAGTATGATGTTTGTGTGCTTACGAAGCAGCTTGGGAGGTTAATCAGTAGAAGGCATAGTACAGATTCTCCACATAATTTTAATCTGCTCGAGACATGAAGAAAATTTAAAAAAACTATCATGTCCTGATAAATGGTAGCAGAGATTTTTAAAGGAAGAGGATGTATTGCTCCAGGGTCCCTCAGAAACCCAGACATGCCACTCTTTTTTACCCAGTGCTAAAAACTGGTTGTTACAAGATGTATCTTCAGAGGGTAGACATTCTTCCCTTTTCCACAAAGTTTATTGAAACACTTCTGCAGTGTTTGCTCCAGCTGTCAGTTGTCAGAGCATCTTTTTGCCAAAAACTCTCAATCTATCTAGCTATCCAAATCTTGGAAGCAAGTCTGATTTCATGATCAAGATCTCCAAGAGCTGACTTCTATACTCGTGCATAAGAGGATACCTCGGGTCAAACACTGGAATCAAAAAGGTAATCTTCTTTTTCTTAAGCAAAGCAGACCTAAAAAAGTATGTAAATCAGACTAAGGAACTCTGGCAAACAGAAACATTTTCCTGTCTGCATAGTAGAGAGTACCAGCTGAAACTGGGTTTGTGACCTCAAAAGTCACAAAAGAGAAATCTTTTTTTTTGTATCACATCTGTTGCTGGTGTGTTATTACATGCCTTTTTAGAAACCAAATTAGCTGGTGCAGAATGCAGAATAAACTATACTAATTTCAATTTTTACATATCATAGACATAGCCTTCTCTTAAAAAAAAAAACCTGGATGAAATTCATCAGGACAAGTGGTAAGTAATGTCTGAAAAGAATAATCAAGCTGACAAATACGAGATGGAGAGCAGCTCCCAAAGAATGTGATGTGGGACTAACAGTAACCAGCTGAATCTGTCAGCATTGTTAAACAGATGCAAAAAAACACCAAACAAACCCAAACAAAGTATGTCTGCATCTTCAAATAAGAATCCAGCCCGCAAAATTAATGAAGTTGTTCTGCTTTCTGCTGTGCTGTGTAGACATTGCTTAATGGAGTGCTATGGAAGGGGTGGGGCTCTGTATTTCAAGAAAGATGTGAATTAACTGTAGATAGTTAAAAGCTGATCCACTGCCTGGAAAATTTGAGTTAAAAGGAAAGATTAAACAAACTGAGATTGGCAGAAAACAGGGGAAGATGTATAATTCCAAAATTGCTACTCAGAGTAAATGAAAGTCTTTTACCCAGTTTTACAGTGGTAAATATCTACTATCAAATGGCAAATATCTATGATACAGAGTTTATATATATGTTGTCATATACAGTCTTGTATATGACAACATCTATTTTTCTACCCAAACATGGATTAGAAATGACCACTTAATTCTTCTCCATTCACTCAATTATGATTGATGTGCCTATACAATAATGAGAAAATCTAGTTAATGTTTTGTTCTAATTGTAAATTCTTCTTCCCCTTTGTTTCTTTTCCAATGTCCTTACTTCAAGCCATATTGTATTCATTTAAATAATATAAAATTGCACTAATTGTTTGTGAGATTTTCTATGATAATATGAGCACATCCCGTTATGTCAAGTTCATGAATGTGTGAAACACCCGAAAATTCATCTATTGACCTGAAAAAGAAAAGCATATGTGTTTGGGCATCTCTGTCTTTTGCAAGCACATATCGTTGATTCTACTTTCCATTTAAACTAGTTCTGTTTTAAAAAATAAAAATCAATGCCCTTTGCCTGCATCTTTGGTTTTAGTTATCTAATAAAATATGTAAAATGTTTCCTGATTAATATTATCCACTTATATCTAAATAATATCAAACAACAGGCATGCAATGACCTTTTTCATGCAGGTTTCTCTATTACCTGATTCTTCAGTCCCTACAACCCCAATCCTAGCCCTGCCTACAGACCTCTTTGGTTACAGGTTCTTCATCTGAGGCCAGGATGTTTATCAGCCGGTGCTCATGTTAAGCTCTTTTCTTGCCAAATCAAATAGAAACTATAAATGATGCTGAAACTCCATTGATTGGTAGGAATTGATAGGTAGGAACCATCTCACCAAAATTAGGCATCACAGAGCTATCCTAGGCCACAAGTTCATAGAATCATATATTTAATACATATTGATTTTACAGTATAAATACATATCGCTACAAAATTGACTGTAGTTTGCACTGGGCTGAGGTTTCATTTCTGAGAGTGCACCAGTAAGAGCAGAGGTGAGTATCATGAAAACGGGGAAACAATTTTTATGACCTTTCTAAATAAAATACTGATGTTTCTCCATTACAAAACTTCTTGAAAGAAAAGGATGAAACCTCCTCCACCAGCACAGCCTTTGTCAATACCATAACTTGCCTGAGAAAGCCAGAGGTCATTTCCAGTGGGATGCCAGCAAAGCTGATGCTACATTGCAACACAGCACGTGCTATTTAATTCCTGGAGAAGAAGCAGCAGAAATTCATGCAGTGGGATGACTGTTGTCCTGCTGGAAGGCAAAGCTTGGTATTGAAAGAGCACAAAGGGGAAAATAGCTCTAAGAAAAAGATACAAATTCTGGGTCTAATTGCTATGTGGGATTATGCATTTGATTTTCTGGTTTCAAGTGAACATGAATGCAATCGTAACTTGTCTGTGTGACTGGCAGAAACCCTCCACAAGGTCTTTGCATCTCTGAACCACCAGGTTCGACAGTCTTGCTTCGTGCTTCATTAAAAGCCCGCCAAACCTGGTACAAACCACAGATTACCTCAAATTTTACAAAAGAATCAGCCTTGCCAAGACTTTCAGACAAGAGAAGTTCAGAATAACATTTGAGTGCATCTGAATAACAATTTGTCAGGGCCTCATGTGGCCTGCCTCCCTCTTTCCTTCCCTTCTTCCCTCCCTCTCTCCTAGGGGTTTAGCTGTATTTAGGCTGGACTGTACCCTTTAAAGTCACCATACTCTCAGAAAGAAAGAAGTCAAGATTTGGACCACAAGCATTAGGACTACAAGATAACCATGAATTTTTTTAATATGGGATTTAGCTTTCAAAGAGTCTCACTTATCTGAATAAATCTAGCCTAACAGATTTTGAGGAGATTAGCATTAAAAAAAACACCTTAGCTACCAATAAAAATGAAAATAATATACTGTACACACTGTCATTGTTTATGGGATTTAGAACACTGATAGTAATCCCATTATCATAGTCCTGGTATCAGTAAGCATTTGTTGGGTATTAGAAAGAACCCAAAACAACTAATATCAATATACATTCAGAAAGAACAACCACCTTAAAGAATTCTTGTAGGCAAAATTGCCTCGTTATTTTTTTACAAGCTTTAGGATTAGGATTTCTGAAGCTCTTTGTTATCTTCTTTTTAAGTGAGAACACATCTCATCCTTCCTGCGGGGCTGCTCTGTTTTTCAAGACCTCCTCACCTTATGCTTGTACATAGTGGAGCTGTTTAACTGTGGCAATAGGTGGTCTAATGAAATATTACTGTACCGATTCTTCAAGGACTCCTTTGGCTTCTTGTGTCATTTATCCTTCTCAGAATCATAGTGTTTACATTGGACTCTTTTGCTGGAATTGCTCCTTGGTGCCTGATTGATTTGATGAATCACAGGGCCGCCACTGCCCCTTGACCCTGTTCAAGAGCAGGAATGTTTCTCCAGGGCTGGCAGCCTGTGCTCACTCCAGGCACTGCTCCAGGTCTCCAAGGAGGTGCAGCTCTTTGATGGCACGTAGTCTGCTTGGAGGAGTCCTGTTGACATCACCAGAACCAGCTTCCTTTGCACGCTGGCAGTAGGAGAGGCAATTCAAGGAGATGTGAAAGGCACAGGAGGGTGGGGGAAGGAATATCTTCTGCGAGGTTCAGATCCAATGTCTTGTTTCTTCACCAGAGCCAGAAACAGATCGCTTCAAAGTGACACTGGGGAGTTGGGGCCGTCAGCCTGAGTGCAGGTGGGACTCCAGCTGAGCTGCTGTTGCTTGTTTAGGTACAATTGCTCTCAGTCAGGAACTTCAGAAAACAGCATGTGTTTGGAGAGGCAGGATAGTGCTGCCGTTGCTGTGAAGTACCAAGGATCCTCATGTCCCCACTCTGACTGTAGTGGGAGCTGAGCGCTCTCAGCACTTTGTTGGCAGTGATCATCACCTCGTGATTAGGTCCATGGACAATTAAGGCTCTCAGATATTCCCACACGGAAGTGATGAAGAGTTGCAAACATGAGGTTCTGATTCTCACTCCTGTTATGAAGTGTGACTGCTGAAACATTTATTTCTACTTCAAGTATTTGTCCATGTGTGTACTCCCTATTGGTATGCACACGCAGTATGGGGTTGCAATTCGAAATCTTTGGCCAGCAGAATCTGCTGGGGAGGTTCCTACTTCTTCTATGTCCACCTGCTGTGATGCCAAAACTTTAAAGGGCAGTTCATGTATAATAGCACAGTTTCAGCATTCATGTTCTCCCAGGATAATCATTGGTACTCTATAGTCAATAGATGCAGTAGTGTTAGCTTAGCACTGCTAATTAGGTAGCTGTTCCCTGAAAGTTCTTTAATCAGATTTAGTTCATAGTTAGAAATCAAATGAGATTCCTTCTTTGGGATAAACTGATCCTCACTGGGATTGCTGGACTGAAACAATGCCCATCTTTTAAGACAGAATTATTTCTTGCTTAAAGAAAGCACCTTTTTACCAAGAAAGCTTCAGAAACTGCTAGAAGTATTTAAAGAGACCTAGTCAGCATCTGTAGCCATGTCTTTATCTAACTACCCATGTGGAGACTGGAATACCTGCTAGGCTTTTTTTACACAGACTGATGGTTTTGTTAAGTTCATTAATATACAGGAAATCAACATTATACACTGTTGATTCTTTACGCCATGTCTGTGCTGGTACAGAAAGGAACTCACAGCACTGAGTAGGATCACAGTGGCAAAGGACATCCAGATTTTGAAAGAACCAATCAGTCCTGCTCTCAGAGGGGTCGATCATTCCTCCAGTACACCTGTAGCAGGGGACAGCTGTTACAGACAAGTGGAAAAGCAACCAACTGTCCAGACAGAAAGTAGATTGCACAAAATTTGGGCAGTACTGTACATGAGATGTACAAACTTTTGAAAAAATTAAACTTCATATTGGATGTTTATAAACTGGAGAGTGGTTTTGCAAGACACATGATGCAATCCTTCTGCTCTGCTTCTAGTCAGATTTGGGGCATTTTTAACAGGCATGTTGTAAATACAGGACACCCAAAAACACAACAGTGAAAAACAGGAAAGGTACTTTGGGCCTCTAATGTGTTACTTATGAGAATAGATTGATACTGGCTTGCAAGGGAGGAAGGGATTTAGAACAAAAATAAGTCTTCAACTATGTAAATGTTGCCACAGAGCTTGGCAGTGAAAGGTTGTCTGAGTTCACTGTGGATAGGGCAAGAAGCAATTGGTTCAAAGAGCAGCTAGAAATACTTCATGAATTAGGGAAATTCTTCTGTCTGTAACTGTGGTTAAGCATAATATCTAGGGCAGTTGTGAAATTCCTTCTCTCAAGAACAGACCAAGAAAATCATCTGTCAGGAATGGGTTGGGTAGAGGTTTCCCTGTTTTGAGGAGGAAGGTTGGATCTGGACCATGGATCTTTCTTATTCTACGGGAATGATTTGATATGGCATAAAACTATTTTTCATTGAAATAAAAATAGCAGACCTTTGAATGGCATGATTTTTTTATTGTCCTTAGATCTTTTCCTACCTTTTCCCCTGAATGCATACCTTTTACTTTAATCCATATTACCATACACAATGTCAGTGCCCAACAACATGAAGGAAGATAATTAGTCTAAAAGATCTCACATGCTAGAGGACAAACTAAACTCATTCCTCTCAGTTTTTCAAATCCTGCCTAAGACTTCCCATTAGATACTACTGAGAAAGAACAAAACCTGGCATTTGGGAAAATCGTTTTTGTTCTGTTCCTCTATGACCTTCTGTGGAAATTTGGAGAAACCCATCTGGCCTGCCTGTTACACCGTTCTCCATTTGCTCTTCCCGCCTCTCATTACTTCCATACAGGCTTAAACATGTCTACCTTTAGTCTATCTTGGGCATTCAACAGATTTTCCAGGACAACAAATTGCACCTTAAACTGTGTTTGTGCAGTGCCTAGCTAGTTGTCCCTGAGGCTTGACTAGTATTAATACAGAACAAAGAAATTGCAACTTGGTTTTGTTCATTTGTTTTAGTTTCACATGAATAGACCACTCATGAGGGTTCTCCCAGTATTTCCAGGGATACAAGCAACTCCACAGGGATTGGAGCTAATGACTGGCTTCCAATCCACTTGTGTCTTTTAGCTGAATTTTCATTCCTCATGAGCTTTATAAGACATCAAAGAGAAAGAGATTAGAGATCTGCTAATTATGAGGAAAGATTTCAGTCTTTTTTTCACTTACTAGTAAAAAGAGAATCCACATGGAAAACTTAATCAATGCCATTGGCACAAAAAAATCATATGTACTTTATAATCTTTGAAATGTCTGTCAAATTCAGCTCTGTAAAGTCAATTAAAAAACTATCCAATGAGCTTAAAACTTCTGTTAGTAATTTGCTAGCAGATGATAGACAGATGGACAGCATGGTCGTGCCAGCTTCATTTCTTTGAGAAACCAGGATTTGTAAAAACCTTACTTCATTTAGTAGTTAATTTTTCACTGTAAAATTGATACAAAGCATGTTCTGTATCCTTAATGGTTTGCTTCTTTTGACTGTTTGGGTTTATTTTTTTTCTATTTTAGACATTTCTTATTTGGACTGTTGTCAAGACAGATGATTTTCGGTCAGAGTAATAAAGAGGTGCAAGTCCTTGAGAAGATGCATCATCACAGTGCTCTCCAATTGTCTAATTTTCCAATGGAAAGCAGGTATCTTGAGACCAATCAGGAAGTTCTGTTAGTAGTTAAATCCAGTTCCAGCTCTAGACACCTACTGGTCTAAGTAGGACTACACTGACTTCCTGCATCTGTCTAATAGAGTAGTCAGGACCCTGTGTTCCTTCAAGATCTGTGTAATTTGATATGTGGTACTAAAACCAGGTTAAATATAAGATACTGTACAGCCTCACACATATCACAGTTTTAAAATCAGATTTAAGTTCACAACTGACTTCAGATTTTCTTTCTCAGTCTAATTTGCTGTTGAAGCTTTGCCATTAACAATGAAGCACCTGAATCCAGTGCTCCTAGCAGTCTGGGTAAGAGCTCCTTTATTTTTCCATCATTTTCTATAGGGTCATGGAGTGGCTGAAGTGGGAATGGACTGCTGGAAAATGTCTAACCCAACCCCCCTGTTTGAAGCAGAGCCAACTGGAACAGTTACTCAACACTGATTCTCGGTTTAGTGATGAGGTTTCTTATATCCAAGCAATGGCCTATATATAACAGGAGCATTACTAAATTTTTAGGAGATGACTTATATCGATTCCAATATTGTTAATATCTCTAAAATTAGCAATGTCAAGTGAATGCAGCTGCGAGGGTCCAGAATCACAAACATTTGGGTCCTTCTGTCTGGCCAGAGGTTTTTTTTTGCTTAAGATCAGCATTAATGAGTCATTCTAAATAAATCATTAATGAGTCATTAATGAGTCATTCTAATCAAAAACCTTAGTGCAGAGAGGTGTCAAACACAAGGTCAGCTTGAATGAAGTCTGTCAGGCAATGAATCCTTCTGAATCTACATAGTCAAACAAACACTTGCTCCCATCTGCCTGGAAAAAATTAAGTGCACCTTGAAAAGCCTTTATAGAATGATTTTATCTATACCCCACTAAGAGCGTGTCCGAGAAATGTTCTCACTTAAAGGTTATATCAGGAAAGTGTGGAATATCTATAAAGCTATATTCACTTTTGAGTGGATCATGACAGGAATGATGCTTTCCCTCTGCATCCAAAAGAACAGTTTTGTAAGTGCATACCTCTTTTGGCTTGGACTTGAGCTTTTCAGCTTTACTTGTCCTATTTTATGCATCTTAAAATTTAAAAAAAAAAAAAAAAGGTGTTCCAAGAAAGGCTGTTTTTCTTCACTAACTGAAAAGGAAGTATAAAAAGTTAAGCCAGGTGTACATATCTACTCAGAAAGTTAATATCTACTCAGAAAGTTAAATGCTGTTTCTGGTTGGGTTTGGTGGTCTGTTTTCTTTCCTCCACCCCTTCCCCCCATTTATTTACCATAACATCCTCAGTCTCCCACATCTGGAGACAGACCATTTATTTGCAGCTATATCTGCAAACGGGGCATTGTGGAACACAGAACAAATGGAATGTCCAATCCTTTATGACCAGTATTCCTTTGGGAGGTATGATGTAACAGTTGTCCTTCGCTCAACATTAACCGTCTCAAATAACTTCTGTTTTCATCTTTAAGAACTCTCAGTATTTCCTAGCTATGAACATGGATCAGTGGCCTTCATACTGTTCTGAAAGTATTGAGAAAACCAAAAAAGAGAAAAATCTCCCAAGCAAAAAGATTGTAAGTGAAAAATGCCACCTCTGTAAAATCACTCTGAGGAAGATAACTTCTGTATTTTATGCATACATCAAACTCTTCAGCCTGCCTTTGCACAAGTGAAGCAAGAATTTGGCTTTCTGGTTTTACAGTTATTTAATAAAAAATACACATCAACAAAGAAAGGCTAGCAGCTGGCTTCTGTTGCACACAGCACAGCAGTTCCCAAGGGTATCCTGCCAGGCATCTTAGGTGGTTCAGATACTGGCTGATAGTCTCCACAGACTAGACCATACATTTCTGCAACTACTGAGGATGAACTTAGTAGAGTATTTTTCTCCCTCTGCCCACCTCTTTTGTGTGGTTTGTCAGTCCCTATAAAATTTCGTGCGATTGTATTGCTGCTGCTTTCCCTGTACTTATTCCTCTAAGCCACATCTGGAATGTTACATTGCCATCTGACAGATTTGTGCTCACTTTGCAATAGCTTCGGTAAAGTGATATTGGCATAAATACTGTAAGAAAGTTGAGGCCCCTTTTCAGCGCAAATCATCACAATATGTCTCCATCTACCACTGAGCCTTAGAGTTTAGTAGTGATATTTTTGTTTATGATTATTTTGAGTCAGCAGCTATGGTGCTGTTAACAGGAATTGTGCAATAAAGTGCATTTTTCATTGTGAATTGCATGCAAAGTCCTGTGCACACTGGCAATTACTTTGCATGTATCTAAATACAGGTTTGTCTATACAAAAGTATGTTAAAAAATTGATATAGTCACAAGGACTTTGTGACTGACGCAGGGTGAGTGAAGTTAATGTCCTTGACTCAGTAATCAACAGAAAGCTATATTAATAGACTTTGTTAATAGTTTCCCAAGATTTTGTGCCTCAGAGTTGAATGACACAAATTCAAATGCATTCCCCCTCCTCCTCACCAAGCACTATCTCAGTCTCATCACAAGGATCGGATTTTTCCCTTCCTCTATGACAGCATCTCTGGCACTCATGAGGCTCCCTAACACCTTCTGAATAAGCGAAAAACTCTCTCTGACAGTTAAACAATTCTCTTTGTAGTATAAAAAATGTGTTCCATTTAGTATGAAAATAAGGAGGATTGGTTTTTCTTGTAATTTACTCCCTGAAGTATCATTAATAGAAGAGAATGAAAATGAGCTTTTGATAGATAAGGTAATAGATATTTTGGCATTCACAGTTCTGTATTAGACAAGTTTTTTTTAAAAAATACCCTTTATATACTTCAGGAAATTAAACTGAAGAAAATTTAAAAATCCCTAAAAGCCCCCATCAGGAACTACTATTTGATGCTCTTGGACCTGGCAAATAGCAGTGCCGATTCCTTCTATCAGCCTTTTTGTCTTCAATTTTTTTTGTTTCCTTCTCAGAACTTACTGGTCTCTAATGCTGACTGACTCCCACCGCCTTGGCATTGCTATGCACTTCCAAGATTTGTGGCAGGTGAAAAGGGGAGGATTTCCTGTCTTCCATATAGGTTGCCCCTGGGAGAAATGGAACCACTTCTCATGAAATAGGGACATCACAGACATAAATATGTGTGAAAGCCCCAGATGAGTAGATAGAAAATTATGGTTATAGCAAGAAATTAAAATGCTCTGAGATTGTTTCCTTTTGAATTAATAACTCTTTCACAGATTTGGGTTTTTTTTGGGTTTTTTTTACATTTCAAATGCAAAACATTTGCAATGTAAATATCAAGCTTTTTGCTAAAAGATAATGTATGTACCTCAAAATTTTGAACATGTCAATGGAAAGCAGTCATAATAAGGCAAATAAGGCAAATTGCCAACATTGGCTTATCCCACAAGGACACATCTACGCAGAGTATTGAATGAACAGTAGAAGAGGTAAATATGTCTCAGACAATTCCATTTCTTACCTTACATATTAATCACAGTGAAATGTTTACAGTTTCTTGCAAAAATTAATCTTTCTTCATGACAAATACCAGTTCTGTGGCTTGAGTTGTTTAGACATCACAGCCCGAAGGTTTTCCAATCCACTCTTCAGTTAAAACTTTACTAGAATATTGCAGGAAGGGACACAAAACTGTATATTGATAATGTCTTTTCCATACCTATATGGAAGTGTGAGCATCAAAGTTGGACAGAAAAGTGAACTTCCTCTTTATAAGAAGGCTATATGTGCAAACACCCACATTAATTTCTTTTGAAACTATAGAATGCAATTATTGAAACTATTGATGCAATGGTTTTACAAGTAATCTTTTATTTCTGAAAGTACTAAAAAAACTACAGTGGCTCCACTCTGTTTTGGGAATTGTGCCTGACCTAAAAAGTTGATATGAAGTAATAGCTCATATGAAATAAGTTGTGATTTACCAACTGCACTGTTAAATCACAATATTTAATGCTCTCTTGGGAGAAACAACACAGGGAAGAAAGTGTGTGTGCAATTATGGAGCAATGCACACTCTTTGAGAAGTAGGAGCCACCACATTATGAACTTGTCCTGAACAGGAATGAAAATGCACAAGCAATGGTCCTTCCAATATTAAAACACTACAGAGTTTTGTACTGAAGTTTCTTAAAAAAGTCTTTCAAATCATTCTTTCATGCTCTGGGACATACAGGAGCATTATGAAACCCCAGTTCACAGAAGAAAAAAAGCAGCATTGGCACAAATATTCCAGAAATAAGCAAGTAGGACTGTTTAATTTTAGTCTGTATGCATCATTAAGAAAAAAAATAAACCTAAAGTGCAGTATACAGGTGTTAAATCTGGAACTAGATTGTACACAGATGCATTGGCATAAGGATAAGGAAAAGTACTTTCAGTACAGGCAACACAGAAGCCACGGAGCTGATCTGCAAACCTCAGTGCTTGAGGGAACTATCCGTGGGCTTGGCCCATATTCCCCCCTTCTCTGTAGAAGACTGCACCCGGAATAGCTGTATGTAGAATTTCTTACCTTGACTTTTTCTTTAGCTGACAGGTCAAGTAGATACACACCACAGATGCCAGGTTTTCATTTCAATGACTCAGTACTATTTCTCTCATCAGTAGGCAGTTAATGCCTTCTGCAAGAGAACTGGAAGAGAACAGTTCTTCCCCTCCACAAAAGAGTCAAATGGTTCTGGATAGAACATTCCTGTCCAGGACATGTGATTTCAGTAAAAACCAGATGTCATGTCTTCCATGAAGTTAAGAATGATTGCTAATGACAAAAATCAGCTTCTCATTTTTATGTTACCATAGATGGAAACAGCACAAAAACAACCCTAGGAACTGAAAAGATTACATGAAAGACCCTTAAATCACTGCAGAAAAGTGGATACTATCCACATGTCTTCAAATAATATAGTAAATAATAATACAGTAAATATTTCACCCCCACTTTGAAAATATTCTATAAATATTATTCATCATCTTATTAATAAACTCAGATAATATATTAAACACCAGGATCATTTGTTAAATTAAACATTATCTCTGAAACATTTTTCTGTACCCAGAACTGAAGACATGTTTGAAAGTCTGGACCTTCCAGTGTATTGGTCTCAGCCTGCCAAATCTAACAAGTCGGAAGGAAAGAGTTCTTTTGATCTACTTCTCTAGTGTAGTGCCCCATGGTTGAAAGAATAATTAGAATTTTCAGAGGTAAACAAGGGATTATGGAACCATTCAGTTAAGACTGCCTATCTTAATTTCTCTTAAAGGGAAGTTAATTCATTGTTAGAGGACTTTCTGAACAGGAAATAACAGGAGCTGATTTTTTCATATCGCTGTCATAATGACTTGTGCCTTCGTGTTTTAAAACAGATGGTCTTGTGACAAAGTCATTGCCCCAGTCCTCAGAATCTCTCTGCTTCATTTCTGTTCAGCTACAATTTCCCTTTCCCTTATGTTTAAGAGTGGGAAGATATTATCTTCGCACATTACAGGGATGGCTGATGCTAGGCATGAAGAACAATAGGTTTCCTGATTGCCCTGTAATGGACAATACAGCTTCTAAGCAGGGTTGGGCAATCTTCCTATCTATAACCATGAATGGCTTAATTTCTCTCCATTTAATGAATAATACTGATTTAAGGCCTGTTTTAAGCTCAGACACCAGTCTTTGGTGGAGACATCAAGTAAGTTGATCCCAAAAACATAATTTACCATTGTTGACCATTTTAGTATTGTTAAATGTATGAAAACTATAAAGTCGTCAACCAAAAGCAATTAATGAAATCCTATGGAGGGATTTGGAACTGCAGAAAAAATAATCATCTCAGTTCCCTCTGTGTAAAATTGAGTGTGCTTCCTTCTCAAATAAGTGGGAGGTTTGCACTGATACATTAATGTCAAAACTGAAAGCTAAGTGACTCTTTATTTCTACCTTTTTTTTAATGACTTAAAAAGAAGAATTTCCAAGGAAAAAAAAAACCAAAACAAACTCCTGCCATTTTACTGCCTGTGTATGCTCCGTTTATCTGAAAATTGTGCAAATCTTAACCTGAGCATTTAAGAGTGTTCTGGTTTCTTTCCTGCTCCTTTATGAACATTATGTTTTTAAACAGAGAACTGTTGATCTCTAGAACAGTGATTGATAATACCTTTGGAACTTAATCTCATTTGAGAAAGCAATTTATCTTCCAACTGTCACTAGTTTCAGCTCGAGACACTGTCCCTATCTCTTCAGCATCCAGGCTGAGCTACTGCCTATAGTTAAATCCACTGGATTATATCCACATCCAGATGGGTGGTCCTTTGCTTCTGGCTGCAATAACCTAGACACTGCATCTGAATCTTTAAAAACTGGGACATATTAATTTGCTTGGGCTCCAGCTCCAAAGTACTCTAAACTCTAAAGTACTGCAGTCTCACCAGCAAGGAGAGCCTTAAAAATGTCCTTCAATTAGAGGTTATTCCCACTTGCAAGAAGGCAGCAGCAGCAACTCCAAGAAGTAAACTGAATTGAATGATCAAAGACTATCTGAGAGAAGCCTGCCTTGCATGAAACTTAAAGCATTAAATTTCATTTTCTGCACATATACAAAAGAAAGCATTGATCAAGAATTATCCATTGCAGCTGCTGACAGTGCCTGCAGCTTGCCATCTTGTTTTCTTTTTCAACAACATTATTTAAAGACAGAAAATCAGTTCACAAAGGGAGTGTCAAGACTATATCTGCTAGAAGGTGCTGAATGACTATGTCATCTCAATGACTAAAATCAGTTTGTAAGTTAGAAGTTACCTTATTACAGCTGTTGCTAAGATTTGAAGTGTGATTAGCAACACAACCTTCCAGCTTCCAGAAACTGGTCATTTAGTGGTGCTGAAAAGAGTTCAGAAATGTTGGCAGGTGCCTGAAAAGAAATTCACTTGCTTCTAAAGGAGAAACACCAAACACTTCTAGTTGTAAACATATCAAGAACAGATAATAATCAATGATAATTGACAGGAGAAAAGGTTGTAAAAGATCTGTCCAACTCATTTGCCTGATTCCAAATATGGCCACTTTACAGCTGGCTAGGGAAGGCATTAAGAACAAGCCAAGCACAGAATAATTCTTAACCTTTGCAAATATGTAGATTTTTTCTCGCTGTCTGTGCATGTGCATATATGACATATCTGCACAAGAGCTAGAATGATAGTACCAATGTATCTCTTGTGCACATGTACCACATGAACCCATTACAGACACATGCACACACAAGCAGTAAAAGCAAAGTAGGATACTATTTTTCTGACACACAGTTTTATGATGAAATATATACTATTCATTCCTTTACAAAGTCTGCAGGAAATCAAGCCTGTCAATGAAATTAAACAGCAACAGACCTGAAATTGGTAAAAGGAAATTTATACTGCACAGAGTATATAATCAATCTCCAGAGCTCTCAATAGGAGGAGAAGTGGGATTAAAAAACTGGGATATTTATATGAATAACAATAATATTTGCAGTTATGTTAGTGCAAAATAAACCACACAAGCACAAAGGCAGAATCCACCCATTAACTGCTTGGGGCTAAGTATGATGTTTCCCTGCTAGGAGTGCTAATGTATGATTTTTAATGATAAATATTTGACACCTTCCTCTGGGGGATTTGATACTGGCAACTTTCAAGAAGCAGGATAATGGAAAAGAAAAACCTTTGGTTTGATCAGCACCATGTTTCTTTTCCTTCAAAGTTCCCCTTCCTGATCTACAAGGGTGGTCTCCTCCACAATGGAAACAATGCTGTGCCAAGTTATTACATAGTTACATTTTTATTTTTTTTTGCAAATGGCTTTAGAGAGCAGATGTTCCCATGCGAGCATTAGCGCTCTGCCTCTATGGATGTCCATAGCACTAACCGAACACTGAATCTCGCACAGCTATCACTCAAGTCCACAGCAAAACTCCCACTGAGCTGACCACTGAGCTGGTTTGGCCCACTGACTGTGACAGTCTGCTCAGCTCCTGCCCTACTGTGTAGCTAGCAAAGAGTAGACACAGATGTTAGCATTCATAATGCTATTATTTGGGGTGCCTGATGTGCAAAATCACAGGTATAATCCTTGGGTGGATTTATTTCTTTTTTTTTCCGGAAGAAACCATGGCAAATGTGTTTCTGTTATAATGGACAAATCCTTAAATACTGTGAGTTCAGCTTTTCCGAAAACTCAGTGGCTTATCCAAAGTTTACCCCAAACCCCCCATATTTTAAAAGCGGTGAAGAAGTCTCATCAGAACTTAATTTTAGGAAGGTTTCAGGATTTCCTGGGGTTTTGGCTGGGACAAAACGAGTAAGATACATAAAACATATAAAAAGTATTTTAAAGATGAGGAAATTTATAAGTAAATTGTAGTATGTGGGAGCCTGATGTCCAGCGAAGCGAAAAAAATTCTGCCTAGTATTACTCATGTCTCAGTGGCTGAATCTTTACCTGCTCCACTTAACTTCCCCTTGTGAGAAAAAACAGCCTCTGCGCTGGTATTTCAGACCTTCTTCTTCCATACCCATCTCTCTTTGAGAACCAGAAATGTAGACTCTGTAAAATTTTTAAATATGTATTTTTGCCAGATTATGCAAGTACTTTTGAGTATCTTCAAAAGCCTTGAAAAAAGTAGTTTGAACAATGGACACGGGTTCACAGCTTTAGGTGAACCTGATCATTCACAATAAATTTAGGCTTTTGGTCCTTCCCTCCTTGTTTTTCTGAGAGACTCTGTACTAGTGCTAAAGTGCTACTGTTATGTTTTCATACATTTCCAGTCATTTTATTGTCCTATGTTTACTTTTGGGGAGGTTTGTTTGGTGTCATAAAGAGATTTTTCCCTTTAGAATCTTAAGTGCTCATGTTCAAAACTCTCATGAAGATCCATACCCAAGTATTACAAAAGTCTTGAGAGAGTGGATAACAAGTTCTTGACCACTCTATTATCTGAATAATGTCAATCATTGATGTCCTTGCAGCTGAACATTTGTATTGTTCTAAAGCACTCCTCAAAAAATGTACTGAAGACTACATGGCTTTCCTGTGTAATGTTTCAAGTACTCGCACGGGAATCAAAAGTCAAGGAAACCAAATAGCTGGGATATTTGTAAGGCCAAGAAAAGTTAGAACTTGTGTTCACACCTTAAAACTGGCATTTGGACACACTGGGCATTCTTATTTTTCCTAAGCCAATTCAAGTTCCCTCTCCCTGTGAGGAGTTTATACTCATAGGAAAGATGCCTCATGTTAAGAATTTTTTTCTTGTGTTTTATTCTGTTTGGTTCATGATGATTCACTGGTTCCTGAAATTCTCCAACAGGAAGGCAATCCCCACTCTCACCAACGAATCCCAGTGACTCAGATGGGACTCACAGGAGCAGCATTTGCAAAATAAGATATATTTGTTCAGACACATGGGCCAAGACACAATACAGAGAAGCAGGACCAAAATTTTTCAGTCACAACTCTATAAATAAACTTTGTGATTGTTTGCCAGTTAAAGACTTCATGGGGAATAATGTCTTGTCAGAGATACTAGGAAACGTGCTGTTTACAACCTAAGAAGGCAGACACTGAATTTAGCAAAGCAAAACATTTCCTGGTTTGCTTGAAATGAACTGGTTTACAGCAAGGCAAGAGGCGTAACTAAGGGCTTTGGGGAATGGAATATTTCCTTAAAGAAAAATCTTAACTATAAAAAAGGTAAAGAGATTTTGGGTTATAAAACCTTTTTACAGTTTATTTCCTATTAATTTCCTAAAATATATATATAAAAATGAGGATCTGACTAAATGAATCAGGACGTCAATTGATAAAATTTCGTCCGTGTAAACAAATAAATAATTATTTACAATCTTTGGCAAAACAAAATGAAATTTCATCAATCTCACTCTCTCACACACATTTGCAAGGAAAAAAAGAAAAAGAAATAAAAAAACCCCATCATAAATAATTTACATAGAATAGGAAAATTATGATACAGTCCAAATATTAACATCTTCATCCCTAAACTGATGTCTCTTTCTGACAAAACAAAAAAACCTACACAGACATTACTCGTTACATTTAATGAAGTCATCCTCCCTTCTGATTGGAACTTGGGGATGCCATTTGAAAACACCAAAAGAAGCTGAAATATTAAAAAACCCCATGAAGAGGATTTGTGGAAAAAAACCCAACAAAATAAAAAAAAACAGCAACAAAACAAACTGAAATAAAATCAAAAAAAGATTTGATAATATGAATACTATAAAATGTGCAATAAAGCCAGCAATTGTTGATTCCTTTCTAATGAATATAGCAATAAAATCTATTTCAAGGGAAAAAAAGTTGATTCAACATTTAGCTCGCTGTGCCCTAGAAGAAGGCAGAGGTACTGTATTCTTCCATTAGGTATCCCATCTATGAATAAAATTACACCAGCGTGTGCTATTTTTGTGAACAAAGCTCATACAACTTAAACAAAACAAAAATGTTAAGCATGTCTATACTATTGTATATCTGAGTAACTGTTGTATCTGTTTAGAATAAACACTGGTACCCCTTCAGCATTATTAAAGAAGTTCTATATACAGCAGACATAGGTAACAATACAAAAATATTAAAATAAGGGTAACTAGATATATATTAAGGTTCCATTTGTAAATTCCTTATTATTATTCATTTAACTTTAAAGTATACATGACTATAACCCATGAAACTATACTTAAGTGCAGGCCATGCTTTGACAATATCTACATATTGTGATATGCTTTCAAAAATATCTTTAAAATATCATTATTTGTGAATGTATTACTGATGCATTATGTGCTTTAAAATCAATTATCAGAAGGCAGAATGGTGTGATAATCAAAATAAATACTAACAAAATATTTATAAATGGAACCTCAAATTCATATGTTACCAAATTAAGTAATAGCGGCGTGGCCACCTTTTCAAAAACCCACATCAGGATTCAGGATGTCAAAGTGCTTTTTGCAGCAGAGGTGGAAAAGTGGTTCAGGTTCATTTCGCTCCACATGGTCATGGTATATTCTTTATTACAAGGCAATGCAGAATATGATGAAAACAGGGCAACCAGAAATAAATTTTTTGAAAGTCAGACAATAGTGATAGCTTCAGATGTTTAAATGAATCACTCTTCCCCTTCACATGAAAGTTTCTAGTTCAATTCTGTTTGGCCTGAAAAAAACCCTACTAGAGAATGCTTTAGGTTGCAAATTTAACAGTTCTACTAATTGTAATTTTAAAGTGTTACTAAGAGCATCCTTATGATCTAAGCACCTTTTGAATCAATAAATGTTTATATAATTGCTCTTTACTTTAATATCCAAAGTAATTTTCCCTGTTAGTGTGGCACTCCATTACTTTGCTAAAATTAGACCAGAAGCTTTGTGTTACTAAAGGCCAGTCTTGATCAGAGCAAGGAAGTGTCAATCATACACCCAAAAAATTAAAACACATTTTTCCTCACTTAAATACAACTGATAATTATCACCACCCCTCTTTCTCTCCATATATATAAATACATTAAGTAATTACATTTTTATATGTAAACGTCATTCTTTAAAAAAAGACAAGTAAACAAACAAACAAGTTTTGCTAAATTTTCACTCTACAAAAGTGTTCTAATGTATCAATCTGCTTTTGCTTCAGTGGTGGGTCCAATGTTCACGTTTAGGTTTCATTACTCCTGGCTGTGAGAAGGCACTTGGGTGGAAGGATGGCTGAAGCACTCCTGGCAGCTGGGAGGATACTGGAGAGTGGAGCATGAGGACAGAGGGCAGGAGGTACACAAAAATAGAAACTGGGAGTACCAGGGTGTACTGAGGTGTCTGGGTTGCATAGCATCTACAGTACTTTGCTGGTAATGCAGCAACCATTGCTCAAGCATCTGAAAGAAATGGGAAAAAACATGCATTAATTGTGGTTGAGATTGTTTTGGTTAGGAAGTCAATCACATAAGAACAGAGCTCCATCATGATATGCTAAAGAGATGCAGCACAATGCTTTCTGTTCTTCATTTCCCTACAAGCGGCAGGACATTTATACAAAACCACATATGCCTACATAGAGGAAGAGACAGGCATGTGTATCTGCAGAAATGTATATACAAAATCATATACAAGAAAACCTGGTAAATAATTTTCTGTACTTCAAAACATTTCAGAGAAGGCATTACAGACAGACATGCTCATTAAAGACACTTGCTCTCTTTCCCATGCCTCTTGAAAGAGGGGTGATCCAGGGGTATCTGTCTGCCTGCAGGACATACTGAAATACCCTACAGAGGACAGTGGATATACAGAGAGAATTCTAAGCAACTCTCTCCCAGAAATTTCTACCTCATGTTTTCCAGGTGGATAGTATTAAACATCTGGGTTTTATTATTCAAATTGAGATTACTATAGGGGAAAGGGGCATTCATGGCATTTCAACAAATCAAGGTTTACACCATGCTATGGATATTACAGATTGCTTTCAGTAACTAGAGGATACATCTCATTTAGACACTTTGTGCTTGCTCCACAGGTTACCAAAGGCTTCAGCATCTTCCAGACATTTTCTGTAACTAACCTCTGCATTCATATTTGAGGTCAGAGAAATAGACCATCTCTTGAGAGAAGACAAAAAGACCTAATCGTCCTCCAGCAAAAGTTGTATCATATATCGGTCCAGAATCCACCATGACTTGTTTCCCTTCATAAACCAGAACTCTGTAAAGAAGAGCATAATTTAAATTAGACAAGGAGGATAATACAGTATCCAGTGTAAGAGCTGGTTACAGTCTCTAAAAACTGGAACAGAATTAATATTTAACAAGGCACCAGAAAACCCAACTTCATCGCAGGGATCACTTCTCATCTCTATCTCACACCCAACTGGCTGGCAGCCATAACACATTAATCAGAAGCAGAGGGGCTGCTTCTTAAGTGATTTTATGCACACCATCTGCAAAAGATTTCCCAGTTCTTTATTTAGAACAGTTATGTCTCCTGGAATGAACTATGTCATGTACTAGCATTCACTGATAAGCTCCTGTCCCAGTGAACTCAGGGGTTAGCACATGACCTTGTCACATCACTGAGCAAAGCTGTCTTTGCAGCTGTGTGAACAGCTGATTTATTTATCTTTAGGTGCAAGGGCCAACATCAGAAACTGGAAGAACCATCCGTTTAAAGACAAACAAAACATTAATTGGAGACATGCTGAATCTCAGTTTCAGACATTTTAAGAGCTTAATGAAAGCTGGAAGGATTTGGACACAAACAGCTAGACTAATAATAAATTGGAAAAGAAGGAAAACTTGGGGGGTTTTTTGGTTTTTTTGGGTTTTTTTAGCATTTTAGGCATCCACCCTGGAGACAAAAGACCTTGTAAGACAGCTCTTCATTTTCCTTTTTTATCATAGAGACTGCGTTTCCTCGAACTTGGATCCTCCACTTCTCATGGGAGACCGTGAGATAGTCAAGATTTTTAGGCTCTCAGTCTCATGGACCAAATGAGAAATTACTCTATAGTTTGTTAATTGGACTAGTCTCTGGGGGCAGAGATTAGAGCCCTGTTTCAATTGACAGTATATTAATTATACACAGCAAGACGGCTTCACATGAAGATGAAAACACTTGAGCAGCTTCCAAGAACAGAGTTAGGTAGGGGCAGATTTCTGTTTAGACAGAAATGCAGGTCCAGCACTTGTAATAAAATGTTCTATTTCCTGAAAATGCCCAAAGTATGAAACTGCTCCCTGAAATCAGTACTTAATGGATGGTGAAAAGCAAAAAATTGCCAGATTTTCATGTTCATATAACCCTATTTAATATAATTCTCAAAATATCAAGACCCCAAAACATATGTAAAGAGTTTAATAGTTCATTCATCCCACCAAAAAAATTACATGCTCTGATCATGTTCAGATGGAATTGATATTTCTGTACAAATAAAACTGTTTCATGACTACATTAGCAAAATAACTGATCTATTTTCTATCAGAACACCCTAAAGTATGACAGAATTTAATGCCCCAAATCACAGAATTTGTCATGCTAGATTAATCTAATGTGATAGCAGTGGAAACATACTTTGTCTGATACTTTGTAGATTCTGCAAAGGAAGTTACAGGTAACAGCAAAATGAATGAAAAAGAAATCCAGTTTCCTTCTGAACTATAGCAGTCAATGCTTTGAAGTGCAATACACTGATACATAAAGAAACTCCTCTCTTTCCAAGAGAAAGATAACTTAGTCTATCCAAATTTGTCTACACTTTTTCTTTCACAGCCTAATGAAAATCCTCTGCACATTAGAAGAAACAAGACCTTTAGAGGTAAGGACTTATTCTACCCCATGAAAAATATCCTTTCCAGTTCCAGTAGTTAGTAGAAGATAAAACCAACATGGGCAGTTAATTCTCAGTCTTTGGAACATCAGCTAAACAGCTGGGCTCTACAGAAAGTCATATGCCACAGCTCCTTGTGTGCATTACAGATGTGCTCATGGCTATTTCTGCAGTGCCTTGTATAAGCCACTATGGGAGACAGGATGCTGATGTAGACAGGCCCTTGGCCTACTTCCCTGAGGCAATGCTCATGTTTCTAATTAATTTCATTCACTGAAATTCCACAGGCTAGGGAGCAATCTCATGTTCTAATCTTGCTTTGAGTTTTGCTCAGGAATTTTTGGTCTCTTTACAGAAAAGCTATTGAGAAAGAATTCTATTTTTTTTCCTTAATTTAAGAGTATTTAGCTGATGTAAATATTGAACCACCCAGACTAAATTAAATACATCTGAAAAGGCAAATAACTTATTCTGAAGATAACAAAATGTTCCCAAAATATTGGACAAGCTGTCACACAAGTAACAGAATTATCAGAACCAACAATGAAACTGATAACGTGGCTTTTAAATCAACAGAAACAAAAGTTTTGCTACTAGAAAATGTAGAAGTACAGAAATATTTCTTACTTTATTAATCCTGTTTTAGGCCTGTGAATCAAATGCCACCTGTAAGCAGTATAATCTTTCCAGCCAATGTTCTTGGGATCATGCCATAAAGTACGCACCTACAGCAGGAATACAAATCCCTTATTAGAAACACACCATGCTCCAGTAAGTGCACATCTGCCATAGTAACTGTACATCCAGCCAAAGCTTATTTTCTATGGAGCATGAAACTGAAAATAGGTCAACATTTGACTGTATGATGAAAAGACTTCTTCTATGGGCTGAGAGTAATGGAAATTTCTGTCTTAAACTGTAGATCAGTTATTCATCTGCAGTTTCATAGCTTGAGTCACTGAAGACCATTACAGCATCAAACCTTATGAAGTCACAAAATCAGCCGAATTGGAAGGGACCCACAAGGATCAAATCCAACTCCTGGTCATGCAAAGAACCATTCCCAACAGTCACATCATGTGCCCAAGAGTATTGTCAAAAAGCTTCTGGAACTCCTCAGGTTTGCACGTACACACACTGATGCTGACAGAGCTGATGCTGCACAAGTGCCTCCAACGAGGGAGAGGGACTGCAGCTTGCACAGATGTTACTGCCTGTGGCTGTGGCTGCTCCTTGAAAATTCTCACTCAGTGACCGTCCTATCTATTCTTATCCACATGTGAAGCCCTACTAACCTAATTTCCAAAATGCACAAGTTCCTTCCATGGGTGGACTCTACTTGGAACAGCAGCAGTTTTTCTGTCTTTTTTAAAATTTCTGTTCTCTTTTTCTGTCACTGGTTACTGTACTCTAAACTGTGTATAATTCAAACAAGCTGGAACACCAAAGAAGCAAGTGCCAATACAGAAGTAACAAAGGATTTGTGCGTAACTGAGGACCTCTCACTCCTCTTCCTCTTTTGATCACACCTGATCTTCCCTTTTATACGTGTGATTTTCTTTGAAATGCGAATGTTATTATTGACACTATTAATAAGGGAATTGAAATAAAACTGATAAACCTCTGCAAAAACTGAGGTGTGAAAGGAAACTCTTTCTGAGACATGTCCCTTATTTTTAAAATATTAGTCATGCACTGTTGGCCTGAAGTTTGAAATCTCTCACCTGTCCAGGGGTGTTTCCTGTGTGCCAGAGAGCATTTCGTAAGTGTTCCCCAGTACCAGTTGTTGAATTCACTACTTTGAGTGACACACCAGAATAGCCATAAGCTCTGGTGGGTTTGTCCTCCCAATAGGTCTGAGTGACCTGCTTCCACATCAGAACGTAAAACCGACTGCTGGACTGGTAGCCAAACACAAAGCCGGCATAGTCATCGTCACGGTCTGTGTTAACATAGAATGTCCCGCTGAAGTCAACAGAGCTGAACTCATCGTAGCCTGGGAGAGGACAAAAGAGACAAACCATTGAGATACAATGCTGGGTCCAGTTGTACACACCCAAGAGTCCCAGCTACATCCTGAATTTTGGCAGGAGTCCTAAGTTGTCTTTCTCAGTTTCCTTACCTCTAGAAAAGGAGGTAATTACATTTGCCTGCATGAAGATTTCTGGGGAGAAGTTGCTTTCAAGGGGTGTCGAAGACAGCAGGCACTATATTTATATAAATTTTTTCAATTGTGTATTTTATGTATGTTACGGTCAGTGATGAGATGAATGGACAACAAATGCAGGTAGCATTGAGCTGTTTTCACTTTCTATAACCACCGTCTCTGTGGTTATTCCAAAGTCTGCAGCACAAAAAGGTGTATTTATTTACCCTTTCTTCCCCTTCCTTATCACAGAATCACTGGTTTCTTTTCCAAAGATGATGACTGACATCTGATACTCACCTACAGCTATTCCAGGATCAGAGTTGGCAGTCTGCACCAGTTCCTTGCCTTGGTGGCGAATAACCCAGTTGGGATCAATCTGAGCTGTTCCCTTGGGGTCCAGAGGGACCATCTGGAACTTTCTGAAATCAGTTTCACTGATGGCATTGTTTTCAGGGCACACATCATAAATATCTGGGACGTTGTCATTGTCAAAGTCGTCTTTGCAAATATCACCTCTGCCATCACCTGTAAGCAACGTGAATAAGCAAAGGCAATTGTTAGCAATTTATCCAGTCCCAGTCTATACATCAGTTTGGAATCAGGGTGGGAAAGGTTGGAAGTTTTCTATGTCAATGTAATTCACTAATGCTTGCATTACATTTTCAGTTTGATTTGTTCCAGATGTGGATACAACACCACATTTTAATATGTGCTGTGCAAATTATTTCAAACAATAGCATTAAAATCTTAATCTTCTCACACACATTACTAAATCTTTCTGTATTTTTGATCATATTAAACTTTTTTCAGACTCTTATCACTGTCTTAAGATTCTTTCTGCAACAATCCATCTAAGATGCTTCGGAGTGCAGACGTGTCACCTCTGTGTCAAAAGAAAGGGGGGGAGTGTTGCAGTAAAATATGCCTACATGCGTAGCCACTCTTTCACTTGCAGGTAGAACAATTTAACTTATAAAAAACAGTGCTTCAGAAAAATGTATGAGAAAAGGAGGCAGCACTGCATTCAACAGTACTAGCCTTAGAGGAATGGAAAAATTAAGTTTTGTTATACGAATTACAAGAAGTTTTGTAGAGAACGAAAAGGTACATCCATACATCATCTACAGTTGTTCTTCTGCTCAGCACTTTTACTATACTTAATATTTAAAAATATTCCTTTCTTAGTTTACCCATAATATTAATGGAAACCAGGAGATGTGACGTGCCTCAAATAGAAGACAGTGAAAGGAGGCATCTATAAAAAAATCTTATTGTCAGTGACTCTATTATTCCATGGCACACAACAGCACAAAGACCTGAACATAATGTAGAAAATCTTGGCTAGACAAGTATGGAAACAAATTCCCAAATGGCTCCAACTTTTACAACAGAAACCACTGGATATTACACTGGGTACTAATGCAAAACCAGTGCTGCCAGCTAATTTGTTTCTATCCTCACATAGCAAAGCATTTACCTTTTTTTCCCCCAGTGTTTATGATTGCCCTAAGAACATGGAAATTAACAGTGGGAAATACCAATGACCCACCTCATTCAATACTGACCTACTACAAGATGTTTCCCAGTAAAATGGAAAGCTACTTTGCCATGACTAACCAACATCACCCAAGTAGGGAGCTTTTGGAGAGAAAGCACAATGAGTTTTAAGCAACAGCCAAAAAGAAAAGAGTAATTAGAGAAAGCTGAAGCATTCAGTATGTCAGGGCTCTCTGCAGCTCAAATACATGGTAAAATGGTCCCATTTTCCACCCTGGATATCTGCCATAGAGAACTTCAAATCCTGACCAGCTGTGTGCTACTCCACCTGTTTGTCTTAGCACTTACTGGACAAAAGAGAATAAATTTCCTATTTTGCTTCCTTTGCCAAATCAGAGAGATAATTCACAGAAGAATCTTATTATTCACTGAAAGTCCAGCTGATGTTTATTTCATAGAGAGTTGCTGGTGACAACATTGATTCCCTGTCAAGGAAAGTTAGAAAGTGTTTGTTTACCCAGTCACATCCAACAGCTCTCTCCAGGGCCTCATCTTTATATGCTACAGTTCACATCTTCAGGAGCATGAGAGCAATTTTTGGCTTTATTAACCCCTTCTCCACAATTTCTGTTGGACCTGCTGCTAATGAGAGTGATGAGCTGGCTAAAATGATTAAATATATGCTTTTTCTGAATCTTTAGTTCATACATAAATGTAGTTTCCCTTACAAGATCCAGGTAATAGACAACTTAACAAACTATCTCAGTTTGGAGTCACCCTTATTCTGGATTTGTGAAATTACGGGGCTATTCCAGGGATTGCCAAGTACAAAGATATTCCGGACATATATCACAGGACTGAAAGGTTATATAAATTAAGAGCTACTACTGACTACCAACCAGAAACTTCCTACGGACAGCTGTTGTCTTACCAGGAAATATGACAAGGGTCAGCATTTTATTTTTCTAAATATACATAAAAACATATTGTGTAGGTATTAAATTCTGCTTTCAATTTCTACAGCATAACCATGGAACAACCCCAGCAAGTCGTGTAACTTGGAACAGAAATTGCTTACCTGTGTTTATTGCAAAGGTGATTACTTGTAAATAAATTTGGTGGTTTTCAAAGGATCATAAGCATTTTCAAAATTAAAGTTGTAGTTGTGAAACTGTCACTATTTTATTATTTAAATAATGCCAAGCATAGAGAAGAACTGTTTGAGGTGACCAGCAATACTTTACCAAAAAAAACTGGAAAAAAGAGCAATTACGTCTCTATTTTTTAAACTGAGACATGTATATCATCAAGACATATTTAAAGCAGTCTATAAGGAAAATTTGCGAAAAGCTGCTCAGAAGTAATTTGTTAAAAAATAGTTAAAAATTAACAATACTTTTAGATTTAAAAAATCCTGGAGAAATAGCCTGTTTTTCAAAATAGAGCAGTAAACCACATTTTTTTCCATTTTGCTTTTCAGAATGTAACTTGTTTTGAACGTGAAACAGTTCACTTTTCATTTTTTAAGTCATTTGAAATTCAAACTATTTGAAATATTTTCTGAGACTTTTAATATTTTAATTAAATGTGAAAACAAGAATATTGAAAAAAAATATGCTGATTTTTGTCTTTTTAAAATTTGGCAAAGGTTTTGTTGGATAATTAAGTACATGCATGTCTGAGTTCCTGTCAAAGATGGTTCCTAATGCTCTAACCCTGCACCAAACTGACCAGTTCAGTTCCATCAAATTCCACGGTGTCTCAAATGTCAAAAGCAGCGCAGTTCAATGTGAAGTCTCTCTTCACCAGATGTCAACACTCCAAGATCAAAATCAGAGACTAAGAACTAAATGAAATTCATATGACCTTGTTCTTACCATCTGAGTCCTCCTGCTCAGGATTGTATCTGAGGCGACAGTTGTCCCTGTCATCTGGGACACCATCATTGTCATCATCAGGATCACAGGCATCTCCTTTGCCATCCTGATCATGGTCAGCCTGGTTAGCGTTGGGGATGTAAGGGCAGTTATCCTGGTTGTTCTGGTGGCCATCTTCATCTATGTCCTCATTATTGTCACACTGGTCACCAACAAGGTCATTATCTGCATCAGTCTACCCAAAAACAAATTGTACAGAGTAATTTTATTATTTTTACTCAATACAAAAGTACAGTCTGGTCCATAATTGCTAAACACGTCTCTTCAAGGGATTCTGGAGTGACAAATGATACGGCAATGACAACCACACTTAAAGCACAAGCATAACTTCAAACTAGTATGGCTACTTATTCTTCTATCAGTGGGTAAGATCTGGTCCCCAAGATATTTGCAGGGCAGGGCTTTATTTGCAGATGGATTAAAGGAATCATCACTCTGCTTCCCTTTCATCTGACACAAAGAGATCTCACAATGCAAGATGTGAAAGTGAGCAATACAGAACCACCTCTTCAGCTGTCCAGTACAGGGACTGATGGCAATTCCTGTGTTCTTTTCTCTGCCCCTGTTCTGATGTTACCATTAAAGAAACTGTTTTCATCATTTACCTGGTCTGGATTGTGCATCAATGGACAGTTATCACACTGATCACCAACTCCATCACCATCTGTGTCACTCTGGTCTGTGTTGTAGACGTAAGGACAATTATCTCGTTCATTAAAAATGTCTAGGGAAAAAAAACAATAAAATATTGAAAAAATCAAAATGATACAATATCCAAAACAGACAGTCATAGACTGTAGGTGTCACCAGTAAAGAAGCAAGGCTCTTAATGGGTTCATAAGCTTTCCAATTGCTACAACATCATTTGTACAAAATGAAATAGTTAAGACTAACATTAGAAAGAAAAATTATGGTATCAATTCCATTTTTCTTGCTATAATAAAGTTTTCTGTATCAATTTTCTATGGAATTTTGGTAGATTAAGAGCTGATTATGTCTTCAGAATTTAGTCCTTTTTCATAGAATAACAAATAAAGAGGTGGGGTATTTTCTTTTTAAACAATTTGTTTTGAATTTTCTTCCCCCAGTCTAAGAAATGGCATACAAGGCAGAGCTATATCAGGTTCAAATTTCTGAAGTTTTGCATAGAACCAACTGTGTTAATATTCAGCTGCCTCAGCATTAAGTAACTTAATTTTACCAGAACATGTGCATCATTAATTCCATAGCATGCCAGATTTTCAAAATAAACTGATCCTCCTCAGGAAAGTTTATTTTAAAACAAACAATCTGCTTCAAAATTATATTAAGATGAAAATAAACAAACATGTCAACATATCTGTCTGGGAAAGATACAAGGACCCTTTCCTATACTACATGGTCCCCGGATATTTGCATAATCTTTCAGCCAATAACATATGATTGGATTTTTCTTCAAATGCAGAACTACCATGAGTACTAGTATGAACCTGATGACCAGAAGAAGGATGAGAGGACTTCAAAATGTTCAGAAGCTAAAGTCAATAAGCATCCAAAAGTTTAAAATATTATTGAGAAAAACCCAAAGCTGGATTTCTTCAAATTTTAGTATTTCTGGATCCTCATACATTGAAATGCTGCAGGGATATGATTTTTGAATGATATTTAAGTGTCTTTCACTTTCTTAATTCTGATCAAATTGGTGTTATATCGGAATGTACTGGTAGATGAAATAAACACTTTTAACAGTATTTTAAGACACACAAAAAAATGTGTATTTGGATTACTGGGAGCTTTGCATACATTCATAGAAAAGCAGATCGCTTTACTACGGATATTGTCTTAATTGCATGAATGTTCTGATGTTCTTTTCCCTCCCTAAAAGGAAAAAGTCAACACAAGTGTCATATTAGACCCTGATTACTTTGGAACACAGAGTAAGGAAAGTTTTTTTGTGGGTTTTTTTTAAGATTACACTGATAAAGACTTGCTGTGATGTATTCTTTAATTGTAGTCATGTAGGGACTGTACGGGCAACTATACTACACCAGACAGATGAACCTCAGGCTTCTCTGTCGTCTCCTACATTTTTGAGCTGCTAGACCTAATTTTATTCCATGTCTAATAGCAGGTAGCCTATCTTACTGGACATAAAGCAAAGTGCACTTGTGGGACAGCACCTAACTCTCAAAAGTGAAATCATACCATCTCCATCAATGTCCACAGCACATGAGTCACCCTCCCCATTGTTGTCTGTGTCAATCTGAGCAGGGTTGTGCACATAGGGGCAATTATCACAGCGGTCACCAACTTCATCCTTGTCATAATCAAACTGACGAGGGTTGAACAGAAGAGGGCAATTGTCCTAGTAAGAAAAAACAGAAGATTTCACAATATAAATCTCAACTCATGAGAGCATACTATGAAGTGGTAACTCCTGTTTATCTTAGACAGAGTTCAAAAATCAAAATATTAATGCATTATTTTTTCAATGGACAAGTTGTACCTATACTGAAGGTCTTGGTGGTAACAGGATGGCATCTGGACAGCCTGGCTCACTGTCTGTTTTGTACAAAGAATATGAATTGTGTTGCATATCTCACAAGGAGAGCAATGAGTATTTTAAACTGGATCTGTACTCACTGGTGGATCACTGGTACATGTACTTAAGAAAAAAAAAGATCAAAATATTTTGCAAAATCAGGCCAACTTCAGCTGCATTTTATAATTTTTGAAAAAAAACCAAACAAAAAACCACCAAACAAAAAACTCCCAAAAAACCAACTAGAATTGTTACTCAGACTTTTTTAAAACAGGGTCAGTATTTTCCAGTTTATATCACATATTTTGATTTGTCAATTTAAACAAGTATTGACTTTTTGTTGGTTGTGTTCTATTAGATGTGATGATAAAATGCAAAATGTTTTTTAAAAAGTTAAAATTAAATACTCTCATTTAAAAAAAATATTTTTCCGTGAGACAATTGCTTTTAATGGACTTTTGAAAATTTCCTATCACTTTAATCTGTAATTTCAAAATCTGCTACAATAAGAATTCTTATGTTTCACACATTCCCAAATTACACATGGACTTTTGCACAGGCATGAGAAAGTACTGTATGAAATGCAACGAAGAAAGAAAACCAAAAGAATGGGTGTGAGGGCTACATCAGGATCATGGAATCTGAAAGGAGGTGATAAGGAAAAAATCTTTAATTACTTTTTCTCTGCTAAAGAGAAAAAACCCCACATTTACTAGGAAATAATTTTTAAGCACAATATTTTAAAATCCCCAGAAATACATTTCATGTTATCAAGGGCAACATACAGAGGCAAGCCAAAATCTTATGCTGTTCATAAAACAACTTCTAGCTACAATTTAAAAAAATATACATACTAAATCATATTACTATATCAAATGATTCTTTGGGGTTTTTTTTTAAGTTTTCCAAATAGAGACCCCATGAACACAGCCCTGATCCAGCTTTAACCAACTGAAGCTCTAGAGCATCCAGGTTCCCTGTGAAGGGAATGAAGAGGAACAGTAAAATTCGAATAACAATTCATTCATCCTAAACATGTTCAGAAAAGCCAGGGTGAAGCACACTCTGAAAGCGCCTCTGTCTTTCTGCTGAATGTACAAGGAAAACAGTTTTAGACTAAGAGGCTATCTTTTAAGCTCTGCAGGTAAATGTATTTGACTTATGGGAAGATCTGAAAGAAAGGATGAACCAGGCTATTTTCCTCCCATCATTTCCCCTTGATACTGGCTGTGTTTATAGTTGATTTAGAAACAAGTTATGATGAATAAAATTAACATCATATATATATATATACATATATATATATAATATTTACCAGCTTTTCAAATACAGTAGACGTCATTCTCCCATTACAATATAAAAAATCCAATACCACTTTCCATTAAACTGTTTTCATATACATAGCTGAACTCAAAATTGATACAGAGAACGTAGTTCAGCCCCAGGTTCCCCAGGCTGCTTTGCTCTGCACAGTGCTACTCTCCTTTGACTGAACGCAGCTTTACTCTGCCCCACACATCATTCAGGGAAGGAAGTGCAGAATAACTCAGCTGAAGCTCTGAACCATGAAGTTCACATCTATTGTAATAGTTTTCCTTAAAACCAGATGTTTAGGTCAAACGTACTGCAGACGGATACACATCTTACTTTGTCATCTTTGACACCATCATTGTCATCATCCTCATCACAGGCATCTCCTTTGCCATCTTTATCAAAGTCTTCTTGGCCAGAGTTAGGCAGAAGGGGGCAGTTATCCTGGCCAAAAGAAATAATCAATACATTATGTTTACATTAAGTCAGAATAACTTGCCTGAGCAGAAGAGTAGATATGGTACACCGGAGACTATAAAACAAGAGCAATCAGCAAAGTACTTTTTAAAGTGCCTGTTTGTTTGCTGCCAAAGATAGTTCATTTGCTGCTTTCATATTGTAAAGTAAGTGAAATCTGCAAATCATTCTATTTCCCAGCTCCCACTAAAGTGATGTTTCTATTAATTTTAGAGGAAACTAGCAGAGAACAAATACACCACATGCACAGACATGTACTCTTAGATGAACTTTTTATAGATAATTCATGAGATATGTTTGAAGATTACATAAAAAATGGCCAGGTTTGGTTGCCAGAAAAATAAAGGTACAAGCCAAGAGAAGGGCTTCAGAAACAGTTGTTCATATGGAAAGTTACCACACAGCAATGAAAAGTACTACACCAGCAATGAAGGGGAGCACTATAAGAAAGGGTTTTGAAAAAAGTGTCTTTACACTGTTCTGTGAAACAGAACCTTTGCACTCCCATCGCTTTAAAAATAAAAGACAAACTGATCTCTTTATTTTGTATCACAGCTTTGTAAAGAATGATTACTTTAAATCAGCAATTCTTAAGTTACACTGAAAAATAAGTAAAATACCTTGCCAAACTTTTAACATGCATTTTTTAAATAATAAAATCAGCTAAAATAGATTGCAATTCTACCACTTGCTATGAATAAATACATCTATGAAAACACACTCTGTTATTCTCATTTTTACTCATATTCCAGATCTACCTCACCCAAAACTGAATCTCTCAACAGAGTGCAGAAATATCTTTTTTGTAACAGATACTCTCAAAAATGAATATTATAGTAACATTCTTAGCTCTGTTTTTAATCTCAGTGGTTCTAAGAGTACAGACAATTTATGAAAAAGAGAACCAGAAATTTTGTGATAAATATCAAAACCCCAAAATTTTTACCAAATACCCATGAAGAGTTTTGACTGTCCACCTCAACACTGGTTACCAGTGATACAAAATATTTTTTGAAACAATGAAAGCAATTACTCACAAGAGTGAGTTAATTTTCAATCACTATCAGCTCAAGGAAAGAATCTTTTTAAAATCAAATTACTCAATTAGTATACTTTGCAACAAATATAAGGGCCTGAAAATTTGTGGTATTTTTAAGGGGCTTTCTGTTGGCAGGTGGAGGGGTCCCCTTAAATGAAGTACTTGTGTCTAATAGATCAACATATATTACACAAAACATGAAACAACCTTTGGAAACAGTTTTTTTTCTGAATGGGTTCAGTATGTTGTGTTTAATCAAAACTAATCCTTTGTGTTACGTCATCAGGGAACACATTGCAAATTCTGATGACAGGAACTGAAAGAAGGCTATATGAACTGCAACAGCTGAATTGGCTGAATCCACAATGAACAGACATCAATTACAGTGAGGAAGACCAACATTTGAGACCCAAATTTCCATCCATATCTGAAACTCTTTGGCTGATAGAACCCCGATTCACAGTTTCAAGTGGATTACACAAGTGATTTATTCCCTCCACCGGCCTGATTTCAAACTTTCCTAGTCTCTTGATCCGTATTTTTTTTAACCACTGTAGTGGTCTTTTTTTTATACCTTTCTTCATTTTTTAATCAGAAGTTTTTTGTGCCAGAACTTCATGAATGCTTATAGAAAGATCATGTTAACATGGAGAAGGAGAAACCAAAATGTTTCAGGTCTGGGAAAAGGAACCCTCAAAAACCTCAGAAGAGAAAGTTTGCCCTTACAGACATGACTGATCAGCAAAATGTGTGAGCACCTGACTAGTGAACATATACAGGTAATTCAGTGTTGTCAGGGGTCCCATAGGTAGGCGTTTAAAACTGAACACCTGCACGTGCCTTCTACTCAGACAAAATCCCTCCATCCCAGTTGCTTAATTTGCTGCTGCAAACAGTGTAATCGCCCCTTGTATTCTGTCTGTCATTCAGCCATCAGCAAGGCCACCCGTCAGAACTGGGATCCAGGGAATTGCCTGTCAGAGGGTGCCTTCACCCCTCAGCTATTTGGTCCATTGTTAAACTGGTGGACTTGGAACAACTTTCAGCCTGTTTTTTTACAGCAATATAACTGCACCAGGATGACACCTACAAGGACGCTCACCATTTTTGAGCAACTCCCACTGGAAGGAACCTCAGGCCATGAAACCAAGAACGACTTACTGTGTGCTTCAGATGAGCACAGAGCCAGGTCCCAGGGAACATACCATGGTGGGTACACACTACTAAACCTACATGTCACCATTTTTAGGCTCCCTGAAGCTGATTTTCTCATTCGTGTAGTAATGTTTCATTGCTCACTACAACAGCACAGCAAGACTGGACAAGTCCCAGCTGCCAGGTTTAGAGCCAGTGGTGGCAGGCAGGTCACCCTTGTGACAGTGAGAGCTGGGACTTCACATCTCTGAAGGGTGAGAGAGGCTGAATCTCTCATGCTGTCCCTGTGAGCTTCTGCAATAAGGAGAACTCCTCTAATTATTCACATTCATTCCTCTCTTAGGCTCCTATTGTCAAAAATTATCTCAGGCTCTGAATCCAGTTTTCACAGCATGTGGTCTGCTTAACGCTTTAAAAGGAAGGGGTAGTTCAAGAAAGCATTTAGAAGTGCAGCCCTTACATGGCTATCAGTGTCTTTTTACAAGTCCCACAGGTAGGATTTCACACTTGCCTGGGCCCCAAGATCCCTGTTTGGCTCTCTCTAGCTATGTGCTCCACACCCATGCTTCAGGTGACTCCTGCTCAGTGTGCTAACTCCATTCACAAGCATCCCAATCATCCAATTCTGCATAGGAAGAAATCCAAAGCAGAGGACTCCGGATTTAATTTTGAGACTCCTTTACTGTATCTTAGAAGATTAAGTGAATACACATTGCACAGCATCTCCCAGAAAACAAGCATGCTGTAACAGCCAAAGCTTACTGAAAGCAACCACCAGCTTCATGAGTGTCAGCATTACAATTATTTAGGAAAAGACTTTGTTAACGCATGGCATTTTTATCAACCTTTCTCACCTACCTTCACACAGTGGTATGTTGCATTAGCAGCACAGACCAAGTTATTGTTAGGCCAGCCATCCAAATCTGAATCCTCACCACAGATGTGCCCATCACCAGCGTAACCCGTCCTACATTCACATTTGTACATTGGATCACTGAAATGGCCCAGATAGATGCACTCTGCAGACTTATGGCAGCTGTGTGTCTTGTCCTTGCATGGATTCTCAGGTTCACAGACCTAAAAATGATGGAGCATATTCACTGAAACCTGCTAATCACAGCCAGCTGTGTATGTCTCAACTTTGTCAAAATCAGACCAGTCATTTAGAGGTTTGAAGACAGGAATTTTGTTTTAATTGTGGTTAGTAAATCATACTGCTCTGTCAGTTCACAACTCCAACAAATATGTACAATGAAAATAATTAAAACCACAGGAAAAATTGGACATTATTTTAAAAGCAATTAAAGTGGTTAACAATTTCAGAACTGTATCTGCCTTCTTCCAGATGTCATTAAGCACCAGAAATTAACTGCAACAGAAAGTAGATTGTACTCACCTCTTTTCTTTAGTGTTCTGCCTGACAGTATGAAAGGACTATCTCATTTTCTTAAATCAAAGAGGCCCTAAGGAATTCTTGTGCTGGTCTCATGAAGGTTTTTGTTACCTCTTCCTCATCACTATATTTTTCATTGACAGTATTTGAGAATCTTACACAGATGTTTCACATGTAGAGTTCACAAGCTGTGCTAACCACAGATTGATTCAACAGTGACAAAGAGAAGGCATTCCATGACTTTGCTTTAACATTTTTGTCTTGTCTAGAAAACTGCAGTCTTCAACCTCACTTCCACTTCCTGCTATCCTTGACCACTGGTAAGTTTTGGGCCAATGGAATTTAGGGAGTGAGAACTTCAGACAAGGGTCTGAAAACACCAACATTAACAGTGTTATATTTATGAAAAAACAATCCTAATTCTTCAATATTCACTCTCTAGAATAGGTATGTAAACCTCGGAGAAAGGAGTGCAAAGCAGGGCACTATTTCCTCCTGGAATTTTAGGCTCATTTGGTAAAACTGTGCAGATGCCTAGAGAAAGCCAAACCCTTAAAAAAGCTAATCCCAAATTCAGTGTTCTGTTATTCAAAACAAAAATACTCTGGAATAACAGTAATCTATTTCAGGCTGTTTTTGTTTGGTACCCAAGTTTAACACATGCCATCATTTACAGATATTTTCAGATGAGAATTACTCAGTTCCAAAGCCATCAAATGCCCTTCAATATCACTTACTTGCTTCTCTGTCTTGGCAACTTCAAGCCCTACTCCATAGGGCTGACTTCCTTTATAGCGTGGAGGACACGGCAAGCAGTGGAAACCCGGATTTGTGTTCACACAGCGATGGACCTGATTCACTTTAAAGCAAACATCTGACACAGCTATACACTGCAGGTAAGGAAAGAAAGAAGAAACCAATTAGATGGCTGTGTAATTCCAAAATAATGAATTTTTCATGGGGATTTCCTGATGTTAATAGAAACAAAGTCAGTACCTCATCAAGATCCTCACAGAAGGTACCATTGCCAAGGTATCCTGCTGGGCATGCCCCACATGACCATGACCCATCTGGGTAACTATTGCATTCTGCTCCAGGAAAGCAAGGATTTGACAAACACCCATCTGGCAAAGACACACAAAAGTGTCAATTAAGTAAGGAGCATAAAAGGCATGTAAAAGTTCACTTAGAAACAGGTATTATCTGATCATTAGCTTAAACGGCACTTGATGCAACAGACTCTTATAAAACCCTTAAAGTTAGGGTTACTAAGTGCATTTAAGACTAATTCCTATTGCTTTAATATGAAAAGATTACAGATTGCTACATCCAGTTGAATACCTTACAGCATAGTGAATCCCCATTAAGAAAGGCATACTTGTTCAAGAAAGTATCGAGAATATATATGAAACCCCATTGAACCGCACTCAAAGTACTTAAATGTCCTTTACTGAAACAAAGGTGTAATTAGCATATTTCTGTAGTGTCACTTCATAATTACCCATTAAAGAGATAACAGCAATAAGAATTACTCAGACTGAATAAAGAATGAATACCAACCAATTGGGCAATCCTTCTTATTGCACATATCATGTTGCTTGGTGTCTCCCACACATAGCTTTCCTCCATACTGTGGCTCAGGACTGTTACAGAGGCGAGACCTCTCACGAATTCCTCCTCCACAGGTCACAGTGCAGGCAGACCACGGCGACCAGGGACCCCACTGGCCATTCACTAAGATATGCAGAAGAGCAGAGCATCACAGGCAATATGGTGGGGACATCTGGTGTCAATGACAACAACCATTTCTTCAAATCCCTGACTAGAGACAGTTTCTCACTATGTATATAGAAAGATGTTGGCAGATGTTTGCACTGAGATAGAAATACTTCGGAAACAGACAAATGAAAAATACCCAACTGCTTCATAGGCATTTTTTGGCCAATAATTCAAAACAGCATGCCATGTAGACTGGATATGTAAAGAGAAAAAATGGAGGAAATATTACATGAAAGGAAACTGAAAGTGTGTAGAATGAAAGGTCTCTAAAAAAGGTTTAAAAGTGTAGATGAGTAAGAAAGCAATGATAGATGAGTAAGAAAACAATAATAGCAATTCATTGTGTTGAATGTGTAAAATATGCATGTGTAATTTCAAAGAAATCAGACTACTGGGGAATTCTATGTCTATTCCCCACAAATAGAGTGGGAGCTTCCTTTTAGAAAGTGTTTACTTTTGATATGCAGAGATATATCACTAAAACGGAAATTTCTCAGACTTTTAATATTTAAAGCCAAATTATAACATGAAAGGTTTACAAAACCTCTGACTACATTGTTGTCTTCACATTTTCATGTGTGTTATTTCACTCATAAGATAGAATTCTATTTTCCATCATAGAAATTCATTGTCATTTAGATCTGAATAAAGAGAAGGAATTCAGCTGGAATATTATTGTGATACTTGTGATTCCAGACCACAGACATACCTGGACATGGAACCTTCTCACACCTCTCTGTTTCACGCCCATTTCCCACACAGTTTTTCCCACCCATCTGGGGAATAGGAGAATTGCAGAGGCGGATGCGGGTGATATTTCCTACTCCACAGGTAACCGAACAGGAAGACCAGGGAGACCAGTGACTCCAGCCACCATCTTGACGTACTGTCAGAGAAAAGAGCACAACTCAAGCAAACAGCCCACCTGCAGCAGCAATACAAACTCACTTGTGAAGCTGGCCTTCTAATGAGCCTCTCACCACATCTGATGAATGTCCCATCTCTTTCCCATCATTTCACTTACAAAGCCCAGCATGCCAGCTCAGGTACTCAAGAATAGCTTTCTTAGGAATTTCAGTAACCAGTGTATCACTAGCAATGATGTTAGATATTTTACTTAAAAATAAACTTTTCCAATGAAACAAACACTTGTTAAAAATGCACGTTTGGACATCTAGCAGTCTCGGCTGCTAGATATTGCCTTAGGTACTATATTTGCCTGGATATCACAGGTACCTGCAATTGTACTAATTGCACTTCTGGAATATCATCCTTGTAGGTGCCTTGAATATAAAAGCTGTTTGATATTTTGAAAAAGTCTTCCATGATTACCATATTCCTAAACACAACTAAGTTTATGGGATAGCCCAACAATCAACGAATGGCAGATGTAAACACAGCCCCATGTATCACGATTGTAAACTAAATGTTGTCTCCAAACTGAGTCCAAAGAAAAGAGACCAGTTCATAACGTTAAAGAAAGGATCACCCGTCATCTTTTTTTAACATAGCTGAGCCCAGAGTGCACATACCTACTAAATTGTCAAGAAAAGGAGGAGTATTTGAAAGCAAAGAAATGCCAAAGGATCTAATGATAGCTACTTTAATTGTGCGTATAGGATTTTTCAAGTACATAGTCTCCTGACTAAGCCTAGTTTTGCTTTGAGATGTCCAAAGAAGCTTTTAAAAAGGAAGAAATTTTATTACTTACTGCGATGGTCACATTTCTTAAAGCTGCACATCCTTGTCTGGATGTGTGGGCCTGTACAAGCACTCCTGGTGACATCACATGACCGTCCTCGCATCTGAGTTCCAGAGCCACAGGTAACCGAGCACTTTGTCCAGTCTGACCACGGTGACCAGCCTTCCTCACTGTCATCAGCTGCAGAGCAAAAGGTAAGAAAAAGTGTTTAGTTTTGAAAGTTGCTCCATTATCCTATTCAGAAGATTTTCACTTCTATTTTTCTGCAGAATATCTACTTTAGATTTCTAGATACCTAACATTTAGATCTCTCCTTTCCTAATTTTGCTTTCCCAAGTTGCCACTGAAGTTAGGGAATTACAGTGTAATATAATGAGAGGTTAGTTCAGATAAGAATCCTGGATCTTCATGAACTTGTGTGCAGTGTGTCTGCATGAGACACTGATCTTTGCGGAAGAACATCTTATCTCTATAATGGACCGAGCCAAAAACTGAGTCCCAACTGCCTTTGGCTTCCGAATATAGGTCAGTATGATGAGACATGGCCCCACCTTTGAAAGCTACATAATGGTGAACATGATCAAGAGCTCATTGCAAGAATATGCCATATGCTCTGAATGGGCAAAAAAACATTAAATACGACTGGGGAGAAGCATGTGTTTAACATTTTGTGCCCATGGTAGCTAGGCAGGTTGTCATCTTAATTCTAAGCAACCAATATAATCAGTGAAGATCAACCATGTCCTCCAGAGGGTAATTTCAAGCACCAAGTTCTTCATATGATCTTTGTATACATACTAGTTTCATATTTGATCTTACCTGCCTTGACATCTTACTTGTTTTGAGCTTTCCAAAACACCAATGGTGATTTTAAGTAATGCTAAAGACTATCTATCTTTCTCCTTGGCTAAATACTTACAGTGAGAGCAGACTGGACAGCATTCACCTTCGACGAAAGATGGATTGGCACAGGAGACTGCTGGGCAGGTGATTTGATTGCACACAATTTTGGAATCCTAAAGGCAAAGGAATCAACTTACTGATTTATGCTCACAGACAGAAGTAAATGAAGGCCAGCATCTGGGAAAGTTTCATATGTGGAAATGTTTTGATTTGCTCTAACTAGCATGGACATGGGAACTACTCTTTATAAATGTCATTAAGTCCAGCCAAGCTCTAAGTAAATATGGCCTGACCTGGACAGTTGAGCTGGATTAAACCCACTACCCATTTCCGCAGAGAAGAATATTTCCAAAACCTTACCTGGCAAATGCACTTGGTGCAGCTATCTACAATCCAGCTTTCATTATCTGCAAAGACACGGCCATCCTGCCAGCAGACTGGCTGGCTCTTCAGCGTTTTGTTAGGCCCAATCAGTTCCCACATAATTTGGTTCTCTTCAGACTAGACGAAAGTAAATGAAAACATATAGTGTATTGCATAAGCAAACTGTTTTAAACAGACAGAACTGAGGCAACACTGCACTTAATTCTTCCATTTAAAAATCTATTTTTGCATATTTATGTACATAAAGAAGATAATATCAAGTACTGCAGTACTGTATAGCAATTCTTTTAATAATGGCACAAAACCAGTCACACAACAGTAAGGGAAATCTGTTCTTACCCATTTTTCTTTTCTCTAGTACAGCTCATCTTTAGATGAGAAGATTTTAGTCCTGAGACATATGGCATAGTAATAAAATTCCTTCAGAATTAATAAGCTGATTCAGAATAGGAAGAGGGGCAGACTTCAAAAAAACATCACCATCATACTTCAACTATGAAAAACCCATACATTTACTTACAGTTTAGGTACTCGTGTAGCCACTTACTGATGTATTCATAAATAGTGTAAACATGATAACAAAACTTTAACAGTATGCAGGCTAAGTTGAGATTGCTACCTTTCAATTTCCAAACGTTTAGGAGGATTGATTTCCCCTGTGTATGAGTGCATGTGTGTGTGCTCTTCTAAACCCAGTCTGTGAAAACCAAGTCTTGATTAAAGTGTCATACTCAAGAACTACCAAACTAGTCAAAACAAAAAGAGGACATCTTTACATTATGTAGATACACTAACAGGTGTTCATATGTAATACAGAAATCTCTATTAACTGCCCCTGGCGTAAAACAAAGAAGGACAGACCACTGCACAGCAGACCTCTGTCAGTTCTCCAGACTTACAGGTACCTACCACTTTTTGGAGGTTATCAGCCAAGTTGTTGACCACAATGCGCAGGCCAGTGAGTTCTGTAAACATTGATCCCAACTCTTCACAGGAGCGGTCACAGAACTCGGCCTTCTCTGGTTTCTCACCCATGTACTCGGTTGTGACAGCGGGGCTCAAGTGAAGGATTTCAGTGCTCTCGTTGATGGTGTTCACTTCAGCTGGTAGTAAGAGAATGAAAGAGAAGAGTAGCATATACAGAGCTCTTCCATAGATTATAGATTCCTGCTGAAGTCACAGATTGGCACCCATGGGTAAGCTTTAAACACATCTATTTTGGCACAGCTTCATGCTTATTATACCCATGAATAAAAGAGGGGTTAGATGTCAGCTGGTTCCAATTATAGGCTTTCCCTTTTCAAATTAAGATCCAAGCTGTGTCTCACATGACCCTCAGTTTAGAACTGTTGGCATTGCAACACGTTCATTTACGAATAAGGCCAACAAAAGGACATAGTATCAAAAAAGCAAACCCATCCACTCAGACATGGAAGGTTCAGATTTTTTCATGATCTATCACACTTACTAAAGGCAGAGAAATAGGCAGGAGAAAGTTTCCTTGCAGAAAGTCATTGTACTTGTTCTGTCCATAAATTCCATGGTTTCTTGGATCAGATTTGGACCATTATGCAATTTGCAACAATTATGAAGACTTTGGACTGCTCTATATTGCACTGCCCAGTGTTAAGCTCAGAGGAGCTGCTATAACAATCGTTTCATTCTGAAGTGAAATGGAGGTCAAGCTAAGATCAGACAGATTATTTGATTTTTCACTCCAAACACTCCTCCAAAAGGCAGATTGTAATTAAAACAAGAACTCCGTATGCATTAGACAGGGAGAACTGGACACATTTTGATACAATTTTAAAAGACACTCCTGTCTACAGTAAATTCCTGAAAAACAATGTAACAGAAAGCACAATTTGTAATTAACTAAAAAAAAAACCCCACACATAGATAAGTAGATAAAAGAGTCTATGTTCTGTTAAGCATTAAAATGTCCATCAGGTAAATATATTATGGATTCCATGGAAGCTTTATCTAAGGACTCCATGATACACCCAAATTTGGTATCAGCTAAACAGAAATCCGTACTGCCCTATCTCTCAATAAAGACTTATTTACCAGATTTAGTGACATTGGAATTGCTAAAGGTTACAAAAGAGAAAAGACAAGCAAAGGATATAGCAATTTAAAAAGAAGAAATCAACACAGGAACATGTACCATAAAACATGCTTCAAAACCTCAATACAATTCAGTGTTGACAAATCACCAAAGGTGGCAAAGCTTCAGAAATGTTAAGGGCTTGATTTAATGCTTTACCATACAACATAAAGAGTTATATTTAAATATAAAAGGAAATTAAAATGGGAGCAAAGTATTCTTCATTCATCTGGAAGGCTAAAAATAAAAGAACAAAGAACCAACCCACAATATGACATTAAGTGATTACTTCTTAACCAAATTTAAAATTATTGGATTGATGTGCTTTTAAATTAGCTATGAAATATCTGCCACTAGCCAAGGTCTACAAAAAATAGTTTGCAGTTTTCAAAGTTGAAGCAATTGTCCAGCTTCATTTACAGGATGTGAGAAAACCACACAGCAGATCAGAACTCTCTATGTCATAACAGTTTATTTCAGTTGCTTTTTGATTCCTTGGAAAGAATGCAATTTTCCTACCACATTGAAATACTAGATTTCTCAGATCCCCCCATAGCACTTCTCAGATCATTAATTTCATATTTTGCAAGCCAACATGGAGTGTGCCTTGACCGGAACATTCTGAGGACATTAATAAAGCTGCAATCTCAGCAGGAAACATAAACCAAAACTATGTTAGAAGAACTAAATCCTCACTTCCTACTGGTACTTGGCAGTGACTGAAAGAAGATGCCTGGGGATCACTGGGAAATCAGTTCTCTGCTGCTGGCTTCCTGCTAATTTCCTAAGGACCACATGATTATCTTTAAAATGAGAAACCAGAAGAGCAAAATGTGCATCCTTTCACATATGCAAATGTTATTCTGTTGATATAGCTCAAGAAGGGATTTTATTGATGTGCCTATTTAGGTGTGTTTTTGTCATCTTCCCTACCCAGTGCAGTGCATAAATCCTGCCGAAAGGATTTGCAGCCACCACAGACATACTTTCCTACCCTCAACCAAACAGCATTCCCAAGCCACCATTTCACCATATGTCTCATTCTCATATTAGGTGTAAAGATACATTGAGAAAACACAGTCCTGTCTCTTTTTGTGTCCTCAAGGCTGAGGGAACTTCATTGGTAACATCTGCCTTGCTGTTATGGGACATTAACACAGAAATATGTCATCTTAATGCCTGTACCTCAGGTCAATGAGTGGGCCATCAAAATGGGAAAACATGTACCTTGGGGTCAGTGACATCACTCATGGCTTTTCAACTGTGGTAACTGTCATTAGCAGCATCCCCCAAGTTTCAATTCTGGGCCCAATATTGTTTAAATCATTCATCCATGACTTGGATGGAGGGACAGATGCCTCATCAGCAAGTTCATGGATGACACAAAGCTGGGAGGGGTGGCCGATACCCCAGAGGGCTGTGTAGCCATTCAGAAGGACCTCAACAGGATGGAGAGATGGGCAGAGAAGAACCATTCTGCCCCTCTGTTCAGCCCTGGTAGGCACACATCAGGAGTGCTTTGTTCAGTTCTAGGCTCCTCAGTGCAAGAGAGAAATGGAGCTCCTGGAGTGGGTCCAGGCAAGGACTACAAAGGTAATTAAGGGAGTGGAACATCCCACTTGTAAGACTGAGGGAGCTGGGCGTGTTCAGCCTCCAGAAGAAACAACCAAGAGGGGACCTTGTCAATGTGTACAAATATCTAAAGAGTGGGTGTCAAGAGGATGGAGCCAGGCTCTTCTTGGCAGTGCCAAACAATAGGACAGGAGGCAATGGGCAGAAAGTGATGTGCAGGAAGTTCCACCCAAATAAAAGGAAGAACTTCTTTACTGTGTGGGTGACAGCCCTGGAACAGATTTTCCAGAGAGGCTTTGGAGGCTCCCTCATGGGAGATATTCAAGAATCATCTGGACACAATACCATGCCGTGTGCTCTAGGATGACCCTGCTTGAGCAGGGAGGTTACACTGATGATCCACTGCAGCCCTTTCCAGCCTGACCCATTCCATGAGTATGTAATTAAGCTGGATAGGCAATGTCAGAAAATCGGACGTACATAACAAACCTCTCAAGTAATTCTGATGGCCTCAGTGTGTTATTAACTCTCTTCTGTTACTGCACAAGAAATTTCCATCTTGTAGTGTTCTCTTGGTGTTGCAAAGTAAAAGTAAAAATACTGTGAGTTGAATTATTTGCTAAATATTTCCCAGGAAGGATAAAGCAAAAACCCCAAATCTGTATAATTTATAGAACTGAAAATTTGGCAGTTAACAGATGTGATAAAAATACATTAAGAAAATATTATCTATTGGTTATCTGCAGCTAATAGCTGTGTAAGAATTCTTCCTAAGGTATGTATCAACACAAAGAACTCAATTATTCCTTTAGGCTCCATTGGCTTCCTCTTCATAGTAGAGGCACAGTAACATCCCATTTCTACTTGCTGATATTTCAAAACATTTGGTCCCCTTTTGAAGAAGTCAAGATCTGCTATGGTTTAATTTCTAGGTTTTGCATAAAGAAGGTAAAAATTGAATTCAATCTGCTTAACCAATTTTCTCTATGTCACGTATTTTAACAAAGTAGCAGAAATAATGGCATTTCAGGTGACAGGAGTTTCAAACAAAACCCTGAAGTCCTGACTGCCTTGTGCACGCACCACATTCCTCTGACAGATTCAGCTGGCTCTGATTCTTGACTGAGCTCCTGTCAGCTACAAACACTGGGAAGTAAAATAGTCAGCACCTTCCATGAGCTTGAGTATAAAACCTCGGCACATATTTGACAAATAATCCTAATTCTCTCATGAGTAATCCACTACACTCCTACACAGAGTGCTCCCCTCCTGATGGGGTCAGCATGAACTGGACTACCAAGAACACATGTCAGCTCGTAACATACATGCCTTCCATATCTCTTCCTTTGATTTCTTATTTTCCCAAGGCTGTTTTGATCAACAATATTTTGGGATTCAAACCCAAAGCTTCTTTCAGTCAACAAAGGTATTGCCAAGGAATTCAGTGTCTTTAAGACTGGCAGACTAGTTTGTGGGCCCATTGACAGTCAACAGCAGAATTCAGAAGCAACATTACCTGTCTAATGATCAAAGAATCACAGAAAACTCATGTAAGAAAATATATGTTTTCATATATATACATTTTTCCTTCAATTTCTAATTTCTTGCTCAACAGCTTTTCTCTCAACTTAAAAACAGAGGTTCAGAGTTATACACCTAAGCAACTCAACTAAAATAAGAGGCTAGAGTAGAATGACATCATGCAAATATAAAAACATCTAAGTTCCCATTACCACCAAAAAGCAACTCATTCTCTTTTTTACTTCAAAGGGATCTGTTGCATGGTTTTAGGATAATGTGTCACCGCTGACATTTCTAATTTTCAGATTCAAGTGAACAATATTAACAAGAAAAAAAGCCTTACTTGACTGGCTTCTCTGGCATCCTTTCTTATGCAGAACATCCTCTATTGAAGTATCAAAGATTAACTGAATATTTTGCAAAAGACCCTGTAATAATAATTTTAAAAAGCAATTAAAAACAGTAAGATCAATTTTTGAGTAACTAATAACCGATCAGTCTCAATCCTATGCTACTGACTGGTTTCAGACATAAGCAAATATATAAAAAACAATCTACAAGGTATTAAACCTGACACACACAGGAAAAGAAAATGGTTATAACTTTGTTATATACAATTCCAGTACTATAAGCCACTGAAACATGTTCTGAAATGTGTCATATTAAGAGATATTGATCTGCTATGAGCTCAAATCTCCATTTTCATAGTGAATTTTAGACTGTAGTTCTACAAGACATTTGTCATAAGGTCAAAGCCAACTTTCCTGTACCATCACACTTCCATCTTTAGCCAGTTTTTCCCATGCATCAGAGTTCACTGGCTCCTCAATTGTGCTGGCACTACCCTAGGACAACACTCTAAAACTAGACTGGTTTCTATTTAATTTGGTAAAAAAAAACCCTCAAAGAAGAAAAAAATTAATTAAAACCCAGATTGTTTCAGTAAGCCACTTAACAGTACAGCTTCAGAAACAGTTTTATGAGCACTACTGATGTAGTAACTTAGTCATGGAAGCAGGAACAGAGAGGCTTTGACCAAGAACTTCTGACACCCGTGCCAAAACTTGTCACCCCACGGAACCAAACTCCAGCATGTCAGGCTCTGCTTGAAAACTAGATGGCACAACATGATGAGAGAGAAAGGGCTTTTTGAAATTTTTGGAGCCAAGTTTGATTTCAGCTGTGAGTGAAAAGAAGCTGTCCTTAAACCAATTGGGCCAGATCACATCACTATATGATATGAGGCAGAAGGTCATTTTCATTTGATAGGAAAAGCAGAAAGCTTATAATTGCTTCATCTCAAATGTTTTCCACAAAAAGAAAAATAATCTCATTTACAGGACTGATTGAAACTTTTTATTCTATTTAGTTTTTCAAAATTTTCCTCTTTTTAAATTTAAATTGAAGTGCTCAAAATGGCAAACCAGGATGTTCTGTTATAGGATGGACGAATCCCACGTGCTTCGGGTCCATTAAAAATTTGGTTTTTTCTTCTTCTTTCAAAAAAATAAAATATTGATGTTCTCATGATTTGAATAGATATATTTCAATGGAAAAACAGTTCTTCAAGAAATTTACAAAGAATTCTACAAATCACCACAAAAATCCAGCATCTCTAAGAGTCTTACATCTGGAAAAGGCGTAGGAAAGCCCAAAAATTGGTTTTGCACACTTTTCCTGGATTTAGACTCTGCTTTGCCAGGCCTTTGCTTTTAGGAACCCCAAAATCCCACAACACAGATCCAGCAGTTAATAAAAACACACTCTGAAGAAAGTCTGCTTGGGAATGCCTGTGACCCCATAAAATCCAAGGGGCAGTGGGAGAACAAAACTGTGCCTACTGTATCTTCTCAAACTACTTGCAGTTACCTTCTTACCACACAGACACCCAAGCTTCTGCAGGTCACCTACCCTGAAATGATTCTCCCGAGTGGACCCTTTTGCCACATACAGCCTGCTGTTCTCTGCTTTCAGCTGCTCATAGAAAGGCTCCTCCAGGATGAAGCTGTCAATAAGGTCACAGCCCACATAGAGGTTGTAGTTCTCCCCTGTTATCTGCACGGTGAGGTTCTTCCACTGTGAGTCAGCAAGGTCCACATCTTCCAGGGAAATCACGTTCTGGAAGCCATCCACCCAATAGATAAGGTCCAGGGTGTTGGCCCGACCATTGGAAATGATCTCAAACTGCCTCTCACTGATGCCAGGACCCTCTAGACGAAGGATAGTGCCTCTAGATTGCCTGTCCTGCCTCAAGATGGCTGAAAGGATAAAGCCCTCATTCTGCTGTATTAGTTTTAGGATCTTTTTTAATTTCTCTGGTTTACATGGAGGTATATGGTCAAACCGAATGAAACGATATGCTGGCATAGTGGGGTCTGGGCCCCGGAACAACTTTGCTCCAACTGTCTTTCGGTTTATATTACTGACTTGAAGTAAATCAAAGGTAGTCTCCTCTTCCTTGTCACCATCTGAAAAAGTTAACAGTGTGTGACAATGTGTCTACAAAAAGTCTTACAAGAAACAACTCTGCACACTACACTTAGTAATTGCAATTGTATGACAGACATTAAGGACCAGCAGAGCAAACCCAGTACTTTCCTGCTTCCACAAATGGAGCTGTTCCTACTAGCAGGCAAGTGAATCGTATTTTCTGCCTGACATTTTCATGTACATGACAATTCCCTCCTATGTGTACAAATATTTTGATTACATATTTATATGTATGGCTTCATATTTTATGTCACTATAAAGTAAACACTTGTGTGTGTGTATATACATATATATGTATATATACTATGTGCCATATATATGCCTACACATGGACGCATGTAGGAATTTATTCATTAATTTTTTTTTATATGTATGAATGGATACAGAATTTGAGGCAATTTCTATATTTTGATTACCAGATAATGAAAATCAAATTATGAGAATCCATGCGCCTACATGATGAAAAGTTGAAAGAGATTTGCTGTTTGCAAGACTGCAACCAAGAAGTCAGATGTAAATGAGGGTCTGGCACTGGGCCAACTTGCGTTCTTGCATTATATTTGGCCAATAGATGTCTACTTCTCTACCTCGATCTTTTTAAAATGTTCATCCCACTCAGTGATTCTGTTGATGTTACTTTTGCCATACATTTCCACCACATATTATTTCTGGGACTATATACATTTTAATCTATCTAAAGAAAGCAATTTTGAGATATATTGAGAATTCTTCATTTAGCATTGGCAAGGTGAATCGACCAAAGATACCCCAGCCAATTCTAAAAAAAATCCTTTTTGATTACTTTGCCCAGAGTAGTTCACATAAACCAACATATTACAACAACTTTTAACTTTGGGAGTTACTCTGTATCCAGTTATAAGAGGTGTCAGAACTTACCCTGAGCATTTGAGGAAACCCACAGAGTTACCAAGACTGCAAGCCACAACAATCCTCTCCTCTTCAGCATAACTCCTATGAATAAACCAAAAAGTAGTAAGTATTAGGGAAATAATATTTATCAACTATAAACAGTACAATTTTCCTCATGAAATGCCATAAACAGCATCTATACTGATAAAATCAGAATTTTTATTTTGACTGATTCTTGTGACACTTATTCTGGGTTTGTTTTTGATGGCAGAAGTAAAATGTGACATCAAGTGAAGGGAAGAGAAATTACAGATGTTAAAAATCCTTTTTATCGAAGTGTCCTTAATAATAAAAAAGGAAAGACATACAGAAAATATAAATCATTATTTTCTCCATGAAATTTCAGTAGCTGGCATAGAGACCACATGACACTACAGGAGATACAGCTTATTGATAGCACATCTTTATTTTAGAACACAATATTTAGCCAAAAATCTTTGTAGATTAGATAATGAGATCTAAACTAGATGATGATTCTGAGTAATACGGGTACTTTTCAGTATCTTTCTCAGCACCGTGATTCAAACTCCTCTCTTCCATATATACCATCCTCTGTACCCAACCATAGCTGCGAAAAAGTAACTCTTAACTTGAGGCCGGTTTTGCCCTGTAGCACTGTGCAGTTATAACCCACATAATTGCATCTCCATATGTGTCTCAACTCACAATGAATGGAGCAGAAGCATTCCCCAGTATGTGTAGAAATCCAGTTCTCTCGGTACAGCCAAATAACTTCAGCACTGCCAACTCCACACATTTTTGCAAGGACTCAGGGATGCCGCCAGCGTTTCCTGTCTAGGTTTTCTTTGTCCTACCGGGAACTTTTATTACCTGGCATCCCCAGGCTACCACCGCTACAGCCAACTACCGGCAGCCGCCGGGATGCCTCTCTCACCTCTCGAACCCAGCGGTTCCCGGCGGGACCGACCCTGCCCGGCCGGCGGGCGCGGCGACGGCAGGGCTGCTGCGGGCAGGTGCCGCACACCAGCCCTTCCCGCGGCTCTCCGCGCAGCCCGAGTCCTCGCGGGGTCGGCAGTGGGGTGGCTGCCCACGGCGATCTCCGCCCGGGCAGCGGCAGAGAGGGCAGAGCAGCCCCGCCGCCCTCCGAGGGGGCTTCGCGGCGGGCACGGCACCATCCCGCCTTGCCCCTCACCTGGCATCGGGGAGCCGACGGTGCGCGGGGGCTCTGCGGGGCGAGGCCGGTCGGGAGTGGAGCGCGATGCTCTTCTTCTTCTTCTTCTTCTTCTTCTTCTTCTTCTTCTTCTTCTTCTTCTGCTGCTGCTGCTGCTGCTGCTGCTGCTGCCGACGCCGTC
>VZRL01003248.1:88298-158219 GCA_013397895.1 Origma solitaria
CCCGGGAGGCAGCGCCAGGCCCCGCGGCAGCGCTTGAGCGCGGCCGGGAGCCGCCGTCGGGCCGCCCCAGCCCGGCTCCCCCGGGCGAGAAGCGCCTCCTCGGCCTCTCCGGCCGGCCCGGCTCCCCCGGGGCCGCTTGGCCGTGTGAGAGCTCGGAGCTCTGCCGCCGCCGCCGCAAAACCCGGCCTTCTCGGGGACTCGATTCTCTCATTTTGATCCTTTATATTTTTAAATTGTACAACAGCCCAAAGCCAAGGCTTGCCGCGGTCACGTCCCCCGCCCCGCTGGCAAAGTGCTCACTGGAGGTCGGTCAGCAGCTCCTCAAGTGAGCCCAGCACCTCGGTGCCTCTCTTTGCGCCAGAAGCGCCATCCCCTCGCAGTCCATGGGAGGCGTTGAGGGCTTACTGAGGCGTGCTCCTCATGCAGCGAGCCTTGCCTCGGGGCTCGTGAAAGAGGCACACAGGAAACCTCTCTCTTAGGCTGATCTTAGTCACGTTAGCAGGACTGGGAACTATCTTCACGATCGAGGACCTCAGTCACAACCCTTTAATTTTAAAGGTCAACATGCTGAGGAGCAGACAGCGTAGTTTCCAGTATCATGCTCCCTCGGGAGCAGGAGAATGGATCCCCGGGGTAGGTCTACACACAGAACCTGCTGTGGCATGCGGGTGCATTTCAGATGTCAAAGGAGAAGACCATGATCCCAGCTGCTGAGTCCTGAACTGGAGTTGCAGAATATCTGTGAAAGGATCCTGCAGTTGTGAAGAGGCATGGAGTTGACTCAGTTGCCCGCAGAATCCAAGAAATGTAGCCCTGTCAAATGTATAGGTGGACAAACTTCAAAAATTTTGACAAAAAAACCAACCAACCAAAAAAAAAGAAATCCCAAAAAAACCAAATCCCCCCCACAAAAAAAAAAAGGCAAAAAAGCATAGGAAGTCATTAACTTTGCCCATCACAATTTAAAATTCCAGTAGAAAAAGGTGTTGATGTTTCAGAACTCAGAAGACTTCAAAAGGTTCAATCTGTCACTACAGTAGAAAACGCCAACGCAAGCACTGCTCCCTTTCCTTTTGCCATGAAGCTCCTTCCTACTTGGCTGGCCTTGAGCTTGCAGGGTAGCAGGAGCCAAGGAGCCTTCCCCTTTCTCACAGGGTCCAGGAGACCAAGCCAAGCTAGGAGGGAGAGGGCTTTTTTGTCTTCCTAAGACATTTGGTTTTCAGTTTTGCAAAACCTCAAGAATTTTTAAAAAATAGCTAATGATGTTCACAAAACCTCAAATTCTACTGGGTTTACTCATTCCCCCTGCTATATTAAGACTTAGCCTTTATATCTATATATGTAGCTGTATGGTGTGTTTTCCACAGGACTTTGAACTGCACTGGGATAACTCCCATCAGGAAGCTGCTCTGGGATGACAGTTGGAAAAGAGAATGCAGCAAAGTGTTTAAGAGATGGAGAAGGTATCTTTGAGATGGTTTTGTCAATTATTTGTACATTTATATGGAAAACCTTCTTACAATAGAAATTTGTAAGTCAATAACAGTAGTCAAATTTTATTGTGACAGCTTTTAACCAGCTTCTGTGTAGCAAAACTCTTCTTTCCATCTCTGTGAGTGTCACAGAAATGAAGGATCGATAGCATATTGTTTCAAGCTGGGTGGTTTATATACAGGACCTTTGAGAAGACAGATTTGATTGTATTCTTTCCACAACTGTGAAAATGCTCACTGCTCACTTTCCCCTGGCCACCTTGGAAGAGGTAAACATCTTCTTTCCAAGTTTCCTGTTGGAATGTCTCAAAGAAACAAATATGCACTCTGCTTTCCTCAGCAAGCCAATGTACACACGCAAACATTGGAATAACGTTCACGTATCTCAATTTATCTGCCTTTTGAGTGCAAAGGGACAATGAGCAATGGTAATTAATGAGATTATAAAGTCAGATTTACTAACATACAGGCACACAACTGAGGTAACAGTAGATCTTATACTAATAATTTTCTGTAACCTTTCATTTACATTTTGCTTCAGTCTGGCATGTCTGACATGAGCACAGGTCCTTCTCATTTCTGTATTCACTTCCCTTTGCCTTTTTCAGTCTACTGTTTTCCTTCTGTACCAGCCCCAGGGACCTTCCATTCTGGATCATGTGAACATTGTGCAAAGTCAATACATCACTGAAAATCACTGGGGAATGTCAGGATTCTGGTATGTCACTATCTCAGAAAGAACTCTGGATTTGATGGATCTCCACTAAATATTCCATGGTTTTGCCAAGGAGTTCATGACTGACATTCTGACTTAGCTTGACTTTGAGGAAGACTTGAACTCTCCTACATTAGAAGAAATCCCAATAAAGTGGAATATGGAATATGCTATACATGCTATATATATATAGATATATAGATTTCTTTTTTTTAACTGATTTTCTTAAAAAATTGGAACTTCATGGTTTTGGCATGATCCAAAAGACAAATTCTGTGACTTTTGCTGGGTGAAATTCTGATCTTTTTTTTTTTCCCTTTTCTGACAAAAGTATCCCCTCTAGTTGAAATAGATCTGGTCGCATGAGCATGATAGTGTCCTTCGGGTTTTATCTTGCAGTCCTGGATTTCACCTGATGATAAACATTCTCACTGCAATGCTGTCAAAAAGCAATGAAGAATTTGTCTGTTTTTTCTTCCTGTGGTGAAGTTTGATTTTCATAATTCACTATACTGAGGTTCCAAAACTGAAGCGGATGACTTCAGATTAGCATGTGACCCAGTCATTCAGTTTTTTTAATGAGCTTGTAGTGATAGAGGGAGAGACCTGGGTGGTTCCTCTGACAACATGTTGTAAGTGCTCCAGGTAAATGCAGATTTTGAGTCCTGGAATAGAATGAACAAAGGAGAGTGATTTCCTTTATGATGAGGGAGAAAGTTATTTTTGAGAAACTTTTATTTATGCTTTAGTTTAAGTTCTGTTGCCAGGAGAAAATGGGCGTCATAATCAGGTACTTAGTCTTCTGCTCTTTGTTTCAGAGGAAGAAGTGTTTTGGGTTTGTTTTAGACCTTTCTCAAGTAATTTCAAAGTATAAAATATATCCAGATACAAATTCTAACACATTCTATTGGAACTTATGGCTATAGGCTGCATGAGCACCAGCTGGTATGCTTTTGCGGTAAACTTGTCAGAGAAGGAAATACTGCTACCACCCGTTTGCAAACTTCATCTTTACTCAAAAAAGTGCTGTACACAAAAACTTGTGCAGTGGTTTCAGCAGGATGAGTTTGAGTATAAAGCTAAGTTCATGTTTAAGTGTTTTGCTACATTGGTTCCTACATGATTTAACTGGTGTCTCACAGTAACTCATAGAAAGAGACATACCTCGAGTGGAACCCAAGGTTTCTAACTCATGGTCGGAAACTTGAAACTGGAAACTCTTTTCTTCCCCCCATTCTTTCAGTACATATGACAGAACAAATATCCATCTACAAACAGTTAACTGTGTCCTTAAACATTTTACAGAATTTTTCTATTCTTTCCCCACATGTGAGCTGCTGAACATACTAAGACTGCCAAGTATTTTCAGTCTCCAAAAAGGAACATTACCCTACCAAATGCAATGCAAATGAGCACTGAAAATGCTCTCTAAATGCCATGTTGCTGCTCTGGGTTCAAAAAACCCCCCTTTTACCAGATTCAGGACAGATTTATTGCCCAAAGACCTGCTTTTATTACAAGTTTGTTACATAGTTACACATTCTATCACAGAATTATTGGTGTTTTCACTTATAACAGGAAAAGAGTATGTCACTATGGCACTGACTTTTAAGCAACTAAGACTATCCTTGTTATCCAGGCTGTAATATTATAATTTTTTTTTTTTTTTTGCAATACTGTGCTTTTGTTTGTCAAATGGCATTTGGTCTGCTGTATGACGCAATCTCAAAGCTTTTAGATTTGGATTAAATCCTTATTTAGAAGTAAAACATACTGAAGTTGACAGTAGCTTTAGCTGAGAGGTAAGTGAATGCAACTAAAATTATAACTTCAGTGGTCCAGCTGGATTCTAGTAGTTGTTTGGGGGACCAGATGCCATTCATTTCAGGAGGAGGTAGAGCCAAACTACTTTTGAAGGCTTGGGCCCAGCTTCTTTCCATTTAGTTAGGTGAAATAAAATACAAAAGGCTTACTGAGAACTTAATAAGTTATAACAAATGTTTAAATTATCTTAGTCTAAAAAGAATTTTTTATTGTAATGAGACCCACGCTTTTTTTTCACCAGAATCATGACAGGTCCTTGCCTTACCTGCACAACTGCGCTATGAAATGTGGGTTATTCCCACTGCTGCATGTGTTGATTACTGAAGGGACCCATCCTGAGGGGACTTTAGGTGCAAACACAGGACAGGAACCCTTTTTTGGCAGACATGCAGCCCCATGTCTAACAGTGCTGCCTCTGCTATGCTTTCTCCCTCCTTCCAGCAAGGGCCTGGGCATCTGAACTCTACTCCTTGGCCCCCATTTTTCTATAGGTACAGGAGACTGTCTGGCTGACAGCAATGTGTGGCCTCACCAAGTCCAGTGTGTCCCTGAAACATGGGATTCACAGAGTCTGAAGAGATTGGGAGGCAGAACTGGGTAGAGAAAATGAATGGAAGAAAGCCCCAACAGGCCAAGGGAAAAACTTACTCAAAAGAATTGAAATTGATTGCAGAAAATTCGAAAGGCCACAGAGAACAGTCTGGGGTTTGATATCTCTCCATATGTTCAGAACTCCCACAGATGGAGTCATGAGTCCCACAGGATAAAATGAAGAGATGAAAGAAGGCAATTCATGAAACTACTACTGCTGGCTGTGTCTCTAACTGGGAGAAAGAGCATCATTAAGCTGTGGCCTGATAATGATTGTGAAGATTAAAGCTGAACAAATAATTCCTTTTTTTTCTTTTTTTTTTACTCTGTGTTTTGCCCCTTTTTTCCTCTCATAAGAACATCCACACTCAGACCACATTTTCCCCCAGCACGTTGATTACTTGGGTGTGTTCATATAACCATTACTTGAATTGTTGTTAAATATTTAAAATCCAAATCATCTTGCTTAGCTGTAAGTGGTTAGAGTCAGATGGCAGCATTCACACTCCCCAGTTACCACATCATCACTTCCCAAACAAATACTTGGCCATACATATTAAAAGAGGGACCTTTTATGGTACTTGTGCTTATAAGCATCCATTTAGCTCTGAAATTGCTCTGAAACATATCATCCACGTAGAACGAAATAATTTAACCCCCTTCTGAAATAGTTCAGAGGTAGAGAAAGCCAGTTTTGCTCTTATGTTCCATGTCCACTGTGGTTGTCTCTACTACTCTTGAAAAGTGAACAGGGGGACATTTGCTCTGATTGTAACCATAGACTACTCAATTTGGTATAGTCATATAATGGAATGCTGGGGAAATATTTCTTACAGCATGCACCAGGAACAAAGCCATGTGTCTTCGCACACATTTGTTGCAGACTTGCAACTTCTTGAAAGTTACTATCCTTTAATTTATTTGTAATTAGTTTTGTGTTTTGCTCTATTCAAGAACTAATTTGCTTCACATCAGTGATAGACTACAAGGAAACTGCAATTTGTTCCCTTTCCTATGAAGGATTCTCTTCCTATTTCTGTACTTGTTCTCTGACAATAAAAAATGATGAGCTAAACAACAGTGATGTAATTCAACCTATACGTGGTTTACTGATATTAATATTTTTACTTGTTTCCTTACCTTACAGCGATTAACTGTATTTTTTCCAAGTGATGCTGCTTTCTTAACATTGCTTCACTTTCCTTTCCATGAGTGCTTACAGTGAGGTGTTGGAAATGGGGGCACAGGAATGGAATGATACTCAGTCAAATGAAGAGGCACATTAGGATTTATTATTTTCTTGCATTTATTTAGTTAAATATTTTATGTTGTGGCAATCTTCACTTCTATGAAGCCACACAAGGACAAAGCTGGTTCTACTTCAAGAAAAGCTTTGCTGAGCATAAAGCTTCCAATTTTTCTCTCAGCTATCCATATAATGCATCTTAAATTTGCATGGCAATTTGCATGGTTCACAACAATAAGAAAAAAAGAATATGTGCAGTTGATGACTGTGGCAGTTTTGCATTTGGATGAATGTTTTTTCAGGGGTTGGGATGATCCTGAGTGCATGTCACTGGTGGTGGAATCCTACATGTTGGTGAGGTTTGCGTGGTGTTCTGTCAGTGCATTTGTGTGAGCACAAATGTGTGACGGATCAAAGACGTGTGCTTCATTGCATTATCCTCTGTTATGCCATGTTGAAGATGCTGAAGCTCAAACTCAGCTTAGGTAAAAATCAACGTACATTTTTAAAATATGAACACCAGAAATGGATGTAACTTTACAGTCAAATAAGTGATAAAAATATTTTTCTTGTTCTACTTGGTATTGCCTGTGTATGTGTGTCCAAGATATAAGTGTTTTTTCATAATCCTATTGTAGTGTTTGATGAATTGTTCAATTAATTGTTGCATTGTGACCCTTTACAAATCTTGATTAGAGTCACTGCTTCCTATATTCTCATATTTAATTGAATTAAATTGTGTGTTCTTAAGGGACACCATCTCAAATATTTATGCAATCTGAAGCCCTCAGCAGTTTTGGTATTTTGTTTCAGGTACATACAACTATTGAATATGGCTGGACCTCTCTGCACTACTCTCTTTAGCCACCTACAGTGAAGATCTTTCACTTACAACTATTACTGCAATCAAAAGAGGTACTATGCTCTACTTACAACTGCTTTTTATTTGTGATGGTTCTATGGCGAAAAGATTCTTGAGACAATGAATTACAAACTCTTAATACACGTGTCAGCAGAAGAATTTAAATTTTGCTCAGAAAAGCCTTTCATTATTTTCTTGAACTTGCTGTCAATGAAAACTAAATTTCTGTCTTCTGTTCTCTGAGAACATATTTTTGTACTAGCTTTCCTACTAAATTTCTCAATAAGTGCTCTCTTAGAACTGAGATGGAAAAAGTCAACCATACTTTTCTTCCAAAGTAAATAATGCAAGTTTGATCAATTATTTTGTTAAATTTTGCAAATGCTCTCTCCTTCTTTTGGGCCCCAGAATTACTGTGGCACTGTGATGTACTTGAGGGTGGCAGAGGGATGTACCCAACTACCACTGCATCCCAGAAGTATTGAAGTGCTTTTTACATAAAGCTGGTTATATGGCTTTATTTATTGATTCAGACATCCAAAATCATACTAAAATGCCTTTGGTCCCACATTCAAAAGCAACCACTAACTAGCAACTAGAGCCTCTGTTTTTTAAGCACCTCACCACATCTTCAAAGTGATTAGTTCCTATAGCATAAGCCCATGGAGATGTAAGTCTATAATTCATTAGAAATAGGCTTCTATGAAAGGTTGCTTTTCAATTTCTTTATAAAACCTTGTAGGGAAAATTATATTCCTGCCACTGAATTTTGGATAGTAAGTGAAAAACAACATGGCTGTTTGGAGTAGCTCCTCTTGAAGACTTTTAGGCTTTGTTTACAATTTCAGTTTTTTGTACGACTTGCTACATATTCCTGTGTTAAGAAGATGTTACTAGATAGTATATAGTCCTGTTCAGATTTGAAGAAACATTCCTGCACAAATGTTATGCATTTCTCTTCAGACATAAAGTATGCACTAAGGCATATTCCCTGCATCAACCTCTGACTAAGAACTGTAGCTATGACGTTCAATAACTTATACCTGTGTGAGTCCCCTTGAGACCACATTCTTATGTCTAATGAGGAGCCATTTCCAATATAATAAAGTTTGTGTTTTTAAATTCAGTAGAAGTTTATAAGATATTTAAAAGCTGTTTATTTTTCACACCATTAGAGGTGATTAAGTCTTATTTTGTGTCCTTTTTTAATTCCTCGGTGCTCTTTCATGATTTTCTCAGATTCATTTCCAGTATAAGTAAGTTAGTGGAATATTAGTTGTGTCCACGTTGTTTGTGGCAAAATTAGATTAAAGTTCTTTGTTTGTTGGAAATAAAGTTGTTAGTAATTACTAAAAATCTAGCTGCCTGACCTTTGTTTAGAATTACTGTTTTAGCCTCTTGGGTTGAAAAGTAAAGCTAGATTCCACATCTAAAAGATGCATTTCACTCTGTAAACGGAAGTGGTGCAATCTCTTTACCCAGCCTGGGGTTCCCTGTATGGAGTAGAATGTATTCAGCCAAATACTGCTTCCAGTCTCTTAAACTGCCTTCTGAAGGCTGATGGATGACACACAACCAGAGGATGAGGTTATTTGCACCACACGTCCCAAGTGGCTTTCACAGGGCTGCTTTTTATGCTGAAGGGTGAACTTGTCTTTCCACCCTGCCTTCTCCTCAGAGGTGTGCATCTCTCCAGTGTGAATAGGATGTGAATTGAGTTATGTCTGTCTCTATTGTTATGTGTTGCTTAAAAGACTGCCATGAGATGCTCAGTAGATTGACAACTTCAACACATCACGGAGAAAAAGCAACAATTAAACTTAGAGGACTGTAGCTCAAACAAGCTTGAAAGGCATCTGGCTAATGATGTGAGTGGTATAGCCATAGGTGTACAGGTTGCTCATTGTCCATTGCTACTATCTCAATTAAGAGGGTATCTATTATCTTCTAAACATACAATAGTGACTTCTGCTCCTGGTAGGACACAGTCTGACTTTATTTTATAAATCTGCAAGGATTAGTTTTAACAGCAAAATCAGTAGCTTCCAACTGCCTTATACATATGGTCTTCAACAGTCAAATCTGTGGAAGAATGCAAAAGAAAATTATCTGAAATCATTGTTGGAAAAAAGACAGTGAAATCTCTTTCTGAGGCTTGGCTGGTTATAATGCTGATTTTCTTAGAAATTCAGTCCCAGATATAATTGAAACGTCATCAGACTTCTGCATCACTGAGGTCTGTGTTAAGTTGAACACGCAGCCAAAAGGAAATGTGTTTTAGAACTTTCATAACAGAAGGCCAGCCTGGGATCTTCTTTGATCTTAACTGGAATTCTTTACAGGCAACCTATTTCACAACTGCATTTAGTCATCTGTCTTCATGATAAAAAGCACATTTGGTGTACGTCTGTGCATTGTAAAAGTGGTAAGCAGGTCATGGCACAGGACCGTGGAAGGAGAATTTTAAAACTAATGGGACTATGCTTGCTCAGAAAGAAAAAATGTCAAATAGGAAACTGAGATTTTGGCAAATTTCAGTTGTGATGGATTGAGAGCTGCTCTAACTATAAAAATATATCTTTTCCTCACTTAGAAGCTGGTTATACAACTCTTAGCTATACGACTCTTAGTCTTTCTGTGGTCAACAGTGAGACATGGGCATTTCCAGAGGATGACTCCCCGCCTCTTAAAAGCAGGTCTGAAATGAACAACATCCAAAATGCTTACCAAAGACCACAATTAACAAAACATTACTTTAAAGGTTGCAGTGACAATAAATGACTGAGTTGTCAGAGTTCACACATTATTCTGATAAGCCTGAACACATTTTTTTCCTTAGTGTTGCCATGTATCCAACCTTTTGAAGGCCCTTTCCTGCTTAATCTCTATGAGTTAATAATTTATTCTTTGACTAGAAAATTGTTGCTTGCCCTCACATTTCAGCATATGGCAAAAAAAACAAATGTGAAAAATATAGATACTGAAAGCCAACAGTGAAGAAAAAAGAATGAATGCCTGAAATCCCAGAGTCAATGAATCAGGACATTAAGCCCATCACAGAGAATCAGGGGAAGATAGACTGTGCTAAATTCAGGTATAGATTTGGATGTTTAAGTCAATGCTGGACTCAGATTCTGAAGGGGAGTTAATTTCCCATTGACCTTCTAAGCTCTGTAAGAACAAGATAAAGCCAGACAGTCAGGCTGGTAGGGTAAAAAGTGCAGATTATTCCAGCTCTTGTACCACATCATATTATTTAGAGGCTCTGAAAGTGGTACAAGACCCAATGAAAACACGCATGAATTCCTTCAATGTCAAACATTAGCCCACAGTTTGGATCATCAGTACAGACTTCTGCCAAAAATTGCATATATTAAAGAGTAGGAAAAGCAGTGGCTGAGTAATGATGCAAGCTTTGGACAAGGAAGGTCTTACCCTTTCCTGCAGGTTTCACACATTCCTCTTGGGAGCCATGAACTCAGACTCCTAAAGGTTGAATTCTGCAATGAGGATGCTAAAACTATCTATAAAAATTCTCTGTCAAGTGAGTGTCTCTCTAGGATGTAATTTCTTATTTTCTTGCCACTGTATTCCAATGTCTTTCTCTTAAAGGAGTGCCATTATCTGTCCCTTATGTGTGACACCAATCACTTGATGTCCTTCCTGCCTTCATCTCTCTTGCCTAGTACCCAAAAGTCCTTCTATCTCCTGACCAGCACTGCTTTCTCCCACTTCTGACTCCCCTGATCTGCTCTTCAAAGTAACTCCTAAACTACTTTCTCAGCATTTCCAAGTCAACCTATTTCCTCTTTTAATTGAATTTTGAATTTTTTTTTCCAAAAATGGGGATGCAAAGCTGTTTCTAAATGATGTTTTTTGTATGAGTTGGGGATATTAGATGTAAGACTTACTCATTTCAACTTTAGAAATGAGTTTCCCAAGTATTTTTTTTTACTGAAAATTCCTAAGAAACTATCTCTGGGACAGCCTCAAAACCAGAAAATTTCAATTGAGAGTATTAGCATAGGAAAAACTTAAATGAACAAAAAGAGAATCAAATTGCCTTAATGCTGAAATTTTGTTATCTACGCTGCCTGTGACATTCCTATGATGTATATAGCAGTTGTTAGTGGATCCCTTGGGATAATCCAGAAGTATCAGATTATCTACACTACCAAGTATTAAGCCAACAGAGAAGATTTATGTCAGTAGGAGATAGAAGATGACCCTCACTATGTAGGAATGTTCCTAGGAAGGGAGGATCAAGGAATTTTTCCTAGTCAGACTCTGTTGAGTGATTATTCTAATAAGAAATTTATCTCTAAATCTCTGCCTGATACAAAAGGCTGAAGTTAAGTATGACTGGGAAAAAAAAACCCAACAACGTAACCCCCCCAAAAATGACAAAAAATTCCTTGAACCCTGTACTGATTTAAAAAAAATTAATTTGGACTTATTTTATGGACAGATGCAAACTGAACTGGCATCAATAGTTTCCTAAAGATTAAAGCATGAAAGAAAATCCTCAGTAAATACACAGTTCATGTTTCAAGCAGGCAACGTGAAGATAAAAAGTGATCCTCATTGTATAAAGCTCTGGAAGTAGAAAAGAGCCTTGCAGGAAAATGTAGATATCCCAGAAAAGTGGCATGCACTTCTTTCAAAGTAATAAAAAACTGCTCAAAAAGTATAGGTCATCCATTACATTTTTCAGGAAAATTTTGCATACCTGACATTTTTTCTTGTCAGTTCTGTGTATTCAGTTTGCATAAAAGTGCTCAGCTAAAAGTAAAATCTACAGGTGAAATGTCTGATGTTTCTTGCATCACAAATATATAAGTTTTTTTTTAACTGATTCTTTCACCCATGAGACTTGGGAAATCTCAAATGGTAACTACTAAATTTTATCCGAGAGACAGACATGAAAGGAACTAAAATGGATGGCCATAAGTAACTCCTCATTACAGCTGCATTTGGCAGGGGGTGGGAAGAGGCCACTAAACTATACATCAAACTGGGAAGTTGAGCCAGGAAAACATGCATTTCTGTAGTTGACACAGCAGTGTGCAGTGTCTCAGCATTATAGTGTATGGAACAAATTCTGACATCCCTACTCAATTTTTAATCTTTCTTTACTCAAAAAAACGTCACAGAATGAAACAGGAATAGTGCCAGAAAAAAGACTGAATTATAGTTGGGATTGACAGTGGTTTACTGTTTCAAAGATGACTATTCCAAGTACTCAAAAAGTCACATATAACCCCAGCTGCTTGGAAAATTATTGGACTTCTGAGGCTGAAGGTAGGGTTAGTGTCCCAGGTCCAAGGTTATTTAAGCAATTGATCCCAAAGTGCCTCCCTTCTGTACCCACGGAACAGCACACAAAGCACTTGATCCTTCATTTTCTATATACAGCTAAGCCTCAAACCTTGGCTCAACCTTTTTCAAAAATGAATCAAGACCTTTTGGATATGTCTCAATCACATAATGGTCATGGCCTTTAAGGCAAAGAGGTAGTGGGAAGGGGTTCACATAAAAACTTTCTCAATGTTTAAGTTAGAAGCTCAAAGGCAGCCAGGAAAATGAGCCAAAAGAAGCAGCACAGTAATGTTGAGGCTTGGTTTCTGTTGAGTGGAAAAGGAGCTCCACACATGGACTGACACAGTGTCTGGGAGGCTGAAGAGACAGATATCCTAAACTTCACATTTGGCGCCTCTGGAGAACCTGCAGTGTTCCTGCCACCTCGGTGTGCTCTGGGGAGTTTCCCATGTTTGTGTAAAACTGTATGCAACATGTGTACATCTGTGTCCTGAGTCATGGGTTATCCAGTGTGGGCAGTGACAGAAATGTGTTAGGCCTATTTTCTGACCTTCAGGCTGGATATTTTTTCCAAGAAAATGAAAAAATGAGAATATAGGAGGTCATAAGGAAAGGCCTGGAACGTGCATAAATATCATCCTGATGCTGTATTGAGACATTAATTATATGGAATCATATAATATTTTGAGTTGGAAGGGGCCCACTCAGATCATCAAAGTTCAACTCCTGGCCCTGCACAGGACAGTCCTAAGAATCACTCCAGGTACTGGAGAGCACTGCCCAAACTCTTCTTGAGCTCTGCCAGGCTTGGCGCTGTGACCACTTCTTCCCTGCGGAGCCTGTTCCAGTGCCCAGCCACCCTCTGTGTGAAGAAACTTTTCCTGATATCCAACCTAAACCTCCCCTGACACAGCTTCCCTCAGGTCCTGTCCCTGGTCACTACAGAGAAGAGATCAGTGCCTGCCCCTCCTCATCCCCTCATGAGGAGGTTGTAACTGCAATGAAGTGCAGTTCTCCTCCAGGCTGAACAGACCAAGTGACCTCAGCCAGTCCTCATGTGGCTTCCCCTCAAGGCCCTTCACCATCTTCATTGCCCTCCTTGGGACCCTCTCTAAAAGTTTAATATCTTTCTTACATTGTGGCACCCAAAACTGCACACAATATTCAAGGTGAGGCTGCCCCAGTGCAGAGCAGAGCAGGACAATCCCCTCCCTTGCCTGGCTGGCGATGCTGTGCCTGATGCCCCCCAGGACAGGGTTTTCCCTCCTGGCTGCCAGGGCACTGCTGGCTCATGTTCAACTCGCCATGGACCAGGACCCCCAGGATTCTACAAGTAGCCTGCAGGATTCTGCAGGGCTGCCCTCCACCCTTTCATTCCCCAGTCTCTACCTACAGCCAGGATTGCCCATTCCAGGTGCAGAATCCGTCACTTCCCCTGTTAAAATGCATCCATCTGGTATGTGCATGCAGAGCTGAAAGCTTGGAGCATACAAAGATGTCACAATGTAGCTGTAACCCAATGCATATAAAATCAATTTCTCATTTTTGGACACAAAAGACTTTTTCAAAGTGTTTGAAGATCTATTTACGGATTCCAGTTTTACTTCAGAAATACTTTCCAAGGAAATTAACACTGATGTACTAGCTAGGATTATCCTGGCCTACTTCCTGACAAACAGAGCTGAATATAAACAAGGCACAAGACACTAAGTTGTGTGGGCAAGGGATCCATCATACAGATCCTGTAGAAAAAGCTCTTCATAACTCTTCTAGATGCTTCTCAGCTGTTTTCTTGGGGTGTACAGTACAAGAGGGTGCTCCGGAGACAGAAGAGAGTGGGTACATTAATTACATTTCTTTGTTTTCAGAAGCTGGAGTTTATATTACATTGAGCAGCAGCTTTTGTATCCTAAGCCCTGTAATACCAAAGTTCAGAGAATTTTTGTTTAAATATAGTTAAGACCATAAAATTTTAACACTGTATCTGTTCCAAGTTTTTTTAGAAGTGTCTTAAAGGAAATTTGATATTCTAGGACATTTCAAGAAAATGTATCATTTTTCTCTGTGTTTTAACCTGACAGAGAGCCACTGAAGAACTCCCATGGCTCTTTCAAGTCCATATAATTTAAAAATTACAAACCATGGAAAGTTAAAAGTCTGCAAATAGTGTGAATACATCAGTCCCCTGGTTGTTATGTAATGCATATTTTAATAGAGAAAAAATGTTATTGATATTTATCATAACTGTATGTTTATACATTGTGGTTAGCTAACTGTGAAAAATATCTCCATCAGCTATTTCCTTTCTCTGTCATGGTTTGCAAAAAGTCTTCTGGAATATTTTATACAAGAAATATGAAACTACTTTTTTACATATTCCATTAGGACTATTTCCTCAGTCCAAGAAAGTGGTGGAGAATACAGTGGGCAGAAAGTAGACTCATCAAGTCAAATGTTCATGGGCCTGTGTCATAAATCATGGACAAAATCTTGACAACTCTGCAGAAAAAAATAAAAAAGATACATATCTGAAACAAAATTGACTGGGGAAGGAATTGGGCAGGAATTAAAGATGTGAAGCATTCTCCATTGTATATAGGAGTTCTTTGGCTGATGTAACCGAAAGTGCATAGTACAAGCAAGTTTTTTTCATTGACTAGCTTTTTGGATTTGGCATAAAGAAGTCTTTACTGACATGCAGTGATTGATACTGTACATGACAACAATAAAACTCGCTTCACTGTCTCTTCTCTGTCGGCATGAGCGATGACTGTAATGACTCTCTCTGTTCTTTAAACACCTTTGGGTATTGCTCCTTGCAGTTGCCAAGTTGCTTTGCACCTGATTTGTCAAAAGAAAATCTTCTCTTTAGCACTCAAACCTAGCAAAAGAAATAATCTGAGATTGAGTCAGTGTTTTCCAGAACAAACCCGAGTCCTCATAGGCTGGGTGTTATTTCCTTGCCTCCTTTTCTTACTTGTTATATTTTTTTGATTGCTTCTGATTCCTTTTCATCTCTCAGTCTACATGCCATGATGGTAGATCTAATTACATTTTGGAAATTAAATAAAATAATGCTTTTGGACCTGCATAGCATTTACTTCTCATTAAATCCCTCTGAGAATAGTCTGAGAAGTGAATAATTTGACAATAAGAGGAATTCCCTTCTGGAAAAAATGACAATGTGCAGAAATGACACTTGCAGCTTCTTAGCTCTCCCCAGATGAAATCCTTCTCACAGTAACATGAGGGGCAGGGTTTCCAGATGTCCCTGTCTCCAAGGGAAATGAGAACTTCCGTTTACATGACCTGTAAAACATGTTTCACTTCAGTGCACACTGCTATGCCAGGAGTGCAGTACGGCATCAGTTCTCTATCCCATAGCCTGAGGGGATGACAAAATACAGGACTACAAAGAGAATCTGTGGTGAGTGAAGTACAGTTCAGTGGTTCAATTCATGTTATGTTGAAGCTCAGCATTTGAAATCAATTGAGGAGGGACTGATTATATTTAAACCCTGCATGCCCTTTCCAAGAAGAAAACAAAATAGTTCATTAGAAAAAAAAAAACAAACCAAACAAACACCTGTGCTCTCTGAATCTAGCAAATGAAAAAATGCTCCTTGATATCCTTGATACAGCCAGTGCAAGATATGTGACTGCCATCTACTAGATGACCTGAATGCTGTAAAGAAAAAAGCACAACTTGTGTTCTGGGAAAACTCTCTATAGTAGTTTACACATCAGATGGGGCAAATGCACATTCAAGTGCTATATTTCACTGAAAAAATTTACTGTAAATGCAAGCTGGCATTTTTTGTTCTTGTCACTGAATTTGCAAACTGGAGAAGGTGAATTTTCCATTAAAACCTTCAGTACAACTTAATTTGGCTTTTCTCTAGTGACTGTGTCAAGACTGTGTCAGTTTACTGCAATTGAGAGAGGAACCTGATGTGCATTACAGAAAAAGTATAGGTTTCTTTCTTACAAAGCAGTACAAAGTTCCAATTGAAACCATTGGAGCTCCATACTCCACTTAAAATGATTTAAATATTTATTCAGGACATCCCTCTGAGCCCATTTTGAGGATTAGCCTACAAACATGGTCTTTAGAGGGCAGATTTTCTCTGCTCTCTGCCCAGTTTCAGGAGTAGTTTGGTCACTTAACCAGAGGGTTCGTGGCTTTTGAAAAGTCTGAGGGCTTAGATGTGTCCAAAACTCATTTTGGTTTTTGGGGGTTTTTTTTTGGGTCAGACACTGAAATAAGATCGGATCCATGATGCTGGCATACACTTGCATAGTGAATTTTGAGACCCCTCAGGGACACGAACAGGAACCAACAGTTACTGATATATGAACCAGCATGCTGTAGGTGCAGGGCCTGGGTAAACTGTAGTGCTTTCTGTGATACTGGATACAGTTACCTCTGTATTTCCAGCTGTTTGTCCAAGTTTTGTGCATAGAATAATTTTAAAGACTATACAGAGCTGTGGAAAGTACATTAGGAAAGTAGCAACTCCTTAAGTACCTTCCCTGCCTATGCACTAATGAAAAGACCATCGGAATACTTTCCTCCATTTTCCTTCCTTCATTTGCTCTTAGTTCTTCTATCTGTAGTTACCAGATTGCCCTGCACATGATTAACACCCAAATCCTATCTTTTCCAAACATAACAAAGGAAAATGTTATGGGTTAAGGATGTTATTTGAGGAGGAATTAAAAAAGCATGCTGAGAATTGTATCAGTTCTCAGAAGCTTGCAAAGCAAGAGGAATATGCAGGAGAGAAGGAAGGATCAAAGTTATTAGTAGACTATACATGTGAGGAAGGGTCTAGGTCATTCTTCACTGTCAACAGAAATTTCCCTGGTTTTTTCCTGAAGAAGTTGTTCTGCTTACTGCAGTCCTAAGATTCAGCTGCTTGTGACCTTGGATCCCTTGCAGCCAGTTCAGAAGGCTGATATTGGCATTCCTTGATAGTGATGATGGTGACTGAAAGGAAAGGTGAGTTACAAGCTTCCCATTATGTAATTGTAAGATTTGCAGCACAAAAGCCATAAGGTCATCTGTTCAGATTGAATTCAGCACAAACAGCATGTGACGTTTCCTTAAAGTGATGATCTACAGAAGAAATAAAATTTAAAAAATGGGCAGAAAAGGAAAGGTTGAGGATTTGGAGAGAGAAAAATGCAGAGAGGAGAAAAAAATTAAGCCACTAGAAGTGGGAAAAAACCCATTAATAAAATAAGTGCTATAAAGAGATTTCTTTTGCTATGCATTACTCAAGAAATATTTCTCTGGCCTACTGGAAAAGCAATGTCATTTTTGGATGGCAGTGATGTTCTACCTGAGTCAACCTGGTATGTACCATAACCCTGTATTTTGAGAAATGCCATGTCAGGAATTAAAGACTTCATTTATGTGGATATGGAAAGGAAATCATAAACTCCATTCTTTCCGCTCATATTTTTGCTGAGTGGAATAAGGCTGCCTGTATCTTACTATCTCAGCCAGATAAACATTGAGCTGAAATCATGTTATTTCACAGACCTCCACAGAAGCCATTCTCCTCATGGGCCATTTGCCATACTGTCTGAACATACAATCCAAATAAACCACTAATACCAAACAGTGATAAAATAGAGAAAAGGATTCAGTGGAAGCGAGTGGAATAAGTAACTGTATTGTCTTGTGAGGAATTATTAGCAGTTTCTCAGCATGGTTCTGATGCATTCTACCAGTTAAAGGACCTGCCTGGTGTTTTAATGAGTACACAGTAGCAGCATTTTCTATAAATTTCAGTGGAAAAACAGAGGAAAAACACAACTCAGTCTTTCCACCTAGATCTAGAAAGGTGGACTTACAAGAAGTTTCCCAGTTCTAGGTGCGACAACAGACAGACACAGTCTTTACCGTCATAATAGCAAATGTGGCTAGGACTAGAAAAGTTTTTCAAGCAAATTAAATAGCCATTATACACCGACTTAAATTTCCCCACAGATAAAAGTAACTTACTAGTTTGGTTTTTCCAGCCAGAAGAGTTTCAGCTTCTGAGGCTCTAGGGAAGAGGGGAGAGAGACTCTTGTTCCTTCTTTTCCTGCCATTCTTCAATGGTTTGTGAGACATTAGAAAATAGCAATGTCAATGGGAAGAAGGGAGTAGTAACTCTTTCGGAGAACCTTTCTGTACTTGGTCAATAAATGAAGCAACTCAATACAATAAATAAAAATGTTTAAAAGAGATGCAGGATTCTCCCTCACAACTACTCTAGATAATATTGAGGGGCAGTTATCTGGAGATTAAGTGCATGTCTTTATAAAGTGCTTAGTCTTTTATAAAATAGTTTTCTTAAAAATGTTAGCCCAGCCTGAAAATGAGACAGTGAGGGATAGAGTTTTTGTGTATGTATGCATGTGTATAGAATGAAAAATAAAATAAATAAAAATTAATTGAAGCCTACTTGTGGAATTTGTTATTGGTTTAAAAAAAGTAGTAAAAAAAATTCCTTATTCTTGAGGGAAAAAACCAATTAAATGCAGATTTTCACAGCAATAGCCACACAGATCAAATACCCACATAGATCAGCGGCACTACACATTGTTAAAATGGTCAAGTCAGCAGTACACTGCCTGTGGCTTCCCTCATGTGTCTACCAAGAAATAGTCAGGACCATGAATGGTGTCATAAGGTGCATAAAATGAAGAAATTAAATGCAAGTATTTCCAGTTTTGAAAACGAAATTTTGGAGAGAAAAAAAATAGAGATTTCTTACACAATTTTAATATGTCTTGGGGAAAAAATCCTCTTGAAACCACAGTTCTTTTTCCTCTCAGAAACCTTTTACTAAAAGTAATAATAATAAAAAAGAAAGAACATTCCCGAGTCTGGAAAAAAACGTTTAACCTTTCTAAACATAAATCATCATCTCCCCCCACTTCGTTCCTCTAGTACAGAGCACCTGCTTTTGCTTTGTCCGGCTCTGGCTGCATATTAAATCTCCTGACTTTTCCTAGAGAAGGAATGTGTCTTCTCTGCAAACTGCCCTGCAGTCAGCACTTGGTTTGCAAGAGAAACCTAATCTTTCAGAATCTTCAGAGGGCAAACCAATTTCCTAAAGTAGTGGAATTGCTTTAAAATCCAAGTAATTTTTTGTGTTTGATTTGGTTAGGTTTTCTACTCTAAGTTGCATTGAGGAACTTCCTCACCCCCTCACTCTGAGTTTGCTTTTAAATAAATTGCAAAATGTGAACATTCTGCCATCATCAATAACATATTTGTGCTGCCTATGAATTTGAGGAATCTTGTTATTCCTATAGCTCTGTGGTGTCCATAAATCTGTCTGCATCCAGGTTAAAGGTGTTTTTTTGTGTTACTCTTCCAGAATAGCTGTTGCTCTTGAATGTCACAAATGTTCTCACCTTCCATACCCTACAGATGAGCCACAGATGCCACATCTTTCCAGTCCATCTCTCTTTCAGAGAAGATATGGCAAAAGACACAGAGTCTGGAAAGTAAAGTTGGCTCTTTTCTTTCTTACTGTTCATGAAGATCTGCTCATAAATTTCTCCAGTAGTTTTTATCTTTCAATATTTAATTACAGAAAGGAGGCACACACCAGCTGTACTTGTGTGCCCTTGTGTTCGCAAAATGTTATTATCCAAAGCAAGAGCAGACAACACAACTGTCTTCATCCTCCTTCAGTTTTGTAATGGACATTTTTCTTTTGTCCTCTCCACTTCCTGAGCCACTCTTCAATATGACTGCAATGCTCCACCCCAGAGTTGCACGCTAGCAATACATGGGGTGCAGGTAACCCAATATGAGCAATATTTCATTAGCTTGGGTATAAAGTTAATATTAGTGACACAATAGACTACAGTAACTTTGAGTGATGAGTTTCTGTTAGTTTATTTATACTACATCTTCATCTTTTGCCCCTTTTTTTTTCTTCCATCTTGTAATCCATTTCAAGAAAGCACATAAGCCAATAAATAACAAACTTAATGGATTTATCGTTTTCAACAGGACTACCTATGTGCATGAAATTTAACATGTGCCCAAGAACTTAGGCAAAGCTGTTTTAATGGCAAAATCAAAATTACTGTCAAAACCCTGTGTTTCACTTAGAAGTGTGTGGTTTTAACAGTGATTTTTTTGCTTGAGGGTTAGTATTTTATAGGGAAAAGGCCAAATATCTGTGTAATTTCTAAACACATTTCATGTCTGTCCACCAACAAAAAACAGTTTGATTGGTGAAAATTCTTTTAAGTGGGTGTTTCCTTGCCTTCAACCTGTCAAGGTCAAGGGCAAGGAAGACAAGCCCTGACAGCTCAGCACATTCATCCATCAACTTTTGCCCACTGCTTTGTAGTATTAAGATACATTGTCCCATCAGATGTTCATCTGCTGCGTCAGATACAGCATCCCAATGCCAAATGGTACTGTAGTCAAGGGAAGGTCTATAAAAAATGTAAATAGACGAAAAATACCAAGAATATATAGTGACTGCTATCTCTGAGCAGGTACCGGAGTGCACACTCCTGCAGGTCACTACTGTTTACTTGAAATTAAAATTCCAAGGAAGTCACTTGTTCTGTGTGTCATTTTCTTTGTGATACTATGCAGTGTGTTGGTGCTCAAGTTTCCTTATATGTATAAAGAACGGAGAAATTGGCCCAGCTAAAGTTAATTAGAGACTTGCCAAACTGCCATGCATTTTAGTACAGCTAGGAATGCAAGCAATGTTCATAATGTGAATGCAAAATAGCTTCCAAAGTTGATAGTGTCATTCTAATGTTACAGGTTTAAAAGCATAAGCCAAATCATGTGTTCTTTGCTGCTTTTAATCAGTGGTGTGAAAAAAATGGCTAAAATCAAAAAGAAGATTAAAGGCATCTGACTGAACTCTTTTGTCGTTTTCTTTCAGCAATGTGTATGCTTTATCAAGCCTCAAGGTCAAGTGTGTTCATGTAGATCATACTGTATACAGCATTTTATACTGCCTGAACTTTAGTTCTCATTCTCTGAAAAGCTAACAGCAATGATGTTATTACACATTTTCTTGTGCTTTTATGTACAGATTGCATAGAAAGTTTTTATATATTCCTCTATTTCAGTTGGTGACATAATAATCTCATCCTGTAGTCACTTTATATACCCAGTAATTAAAATAGCAGATTAAGATTTCTCATACTGTAAGGTCTTCTCAGTCTTATTTACCATGAGCATTTTCAAGAAAAGAAAGAAAGGGAAAACAAGCTCCTGTTTGATCTTTTCCCCACACATATTTATTTTCCCAAATGCACTTGAAATGTTTCATGGCTATTGTGTAAGCCCATCACTTTGCTTTGTGAGTAATAAAGCCATTACAACAACATGTAATATTACAGTACACCAGGCAAAAATGCCTGCATTCTGTCAGGAAACTGTTTCTAAGAGTTCAAGCAGAATCACAGTTATCACTAATCACAGGGCTTCTTTGTGTAGGAGAAAGTGAACCCATGAAGTCAGTGTTGAACTTCTTATACAGTCAATCGAAATCCATAAATTAAACTACAGCTTATCTTTTGAACCTAAGGTGACAGAATTTAAAGCTAGGCAGAGATCACAAGTATCTGTGGCTTTAAAGTCACTCACATCAGATCTGTGTAGTGCCATATCACTGAGACATATATATCCAATGAAAAGTCAATCCTGGGTGCACAATTTCAGCCCAAGTATTCAGGACACAGGATATAGATTATAGATTGCATGCCAGCTTTATGCTTTTAAGCCAGCAGTGTGCCAGCTGTGGAAGACAGATGATATTTGTTTTGGCGTAAAGCTTGAATGATTTAGACAGGCAGCATTTGATTCAATGTTAAACTTGGAAGGAAAAAGTTAACTGACTGAAAGTTTTTTGATTCATTTGAATCAGAAAAATGAGCACATACCAGGTTATTGCTTCGTATCCTGTGGTCTCAGCACTTATTAATTAGAAACTCCAGAGGCAGCTTATCGCTGGCCAGAAAACTTGTGATTTGTAAAGGGAACAAGGAGGGGAAGATCTGAGCTTTGGAGCAGTGGTTGCTTACCACCTAGGATTCCAACACTTATCTACCCTTTGTGCTCCTATTTAATCAATTTCTCTTTTAAATGGTACATTAGGATGTTGGGAAAACAGCCTCAAGGATATAGTAGCCTGAATTTGAAGTATCATAGTGAAACATTTAAAAATGGTTTCTATCTTGTTGACAGATATGTGTGTTTACACTAGGAAAACAATTTACTCTAGATCCTCAAGTAGTTTGGTTTAAGTTCTACAGAACTTATAAAACAAACTAACAAGTTACATGATGATAAGCAAATATCTTAAATATACTTATTTATGATGAGAAGGGGAGGGATGCTCTGAAAACAGCTGCTTCCTGAAAAGTTTCAAGCTCCTGAGTCAGAGCTCTGAAATAGTTGCTCAGAAGCCATTTCTCTTCATACATGCTTATGTAGTTACTAACGCACAGTATTTCCAAATGACTAAAAAATATTTATTACTTTGTTTTATGCAGTAAATATTTCCATGTGGACCAAAATATTAAATTTCCAAACATACAGTTGAGTCAATCAGCTGTAATTAATTAAAGAATATAGGATGTTCAAGTTATTTTTCTCAATTGTGTTTTCTGTTGATTAGCAGAAGGAAGAGCTATTTTGCTTTCACTTGGATAATGTGAAAATTGCAGTGACATCTGTATTGCAGTAACTTCTCCAGTTTCAGGTAAAAGAGTGTTTTTCAGTATATCAATTGCTAGTCTTAGTTGTGAGGTAAATTTTGACGGTAGGCAAGGGCACTTGAATGACAGCTGCCTTTCGTTATGAATTAAGCAGGAACTGGTAGTCAGTGCTACCCATAGGGAAAATGTCTTTTCCCTAGCAGCTGAATTGCTGTTTCTGATTTCTGACCAAATTGTAAACTCCTGTAATCTAGAAGTAGGTGCCCTTGGGGGAGCTCAGATTTTGTCTTCTTATGTGGTAGGATGTGCCACTTTCACAGACATTAGATAGGAGCAGGGGCTGTGAATTCCGAGCGCTCCTAGGGAGCTCAGAAGCATACCTTTGCTTCTTTCCTTTTATATATTATACACTGGACAGAACAGCAAGGCAGTGAGCTTTGCATTCTACACAGATGATTACATTGGTGATGTGTCCCTCTTGTTTCTACCTGATCTCTGTTGTCATCTTCCCCTTGATATCAGAAACCTTTTCCAAATGGGTTGCTGATTCTACAAGGCTTTTAGCAATGGCTGGAGCAGGAAGCTGAGGACCAAGCAGGCCCTGCACTGCACAGGGGCCAGAAGCTTTGGGCAGCAGTTAGGAAGAAAATTAAAAGGCGCATGGGTTTTTTATCTCCAGCCTCCGTCATCTGTCAGAATGAGATGCCAGGTTTTCCTGCATGCCCACATAGCCTGACTGAAGATGGTGTCTTGAGAGGAGGAAGACTGAACAAGCCAGAAATCAGTATCAGAATCAGATGAACCAATAGCATAGGCTATATTGTAAGTCAGCAAATCAGTATTCTACCTAAAATTGGAGAAGGTGTTGCCTAGTCCCATACTGGCAATTTCAGACCATTTGTCACTGGCAACCATTATTCTGCCATGCAGTATCAAATAATACATACCGTTGTTCTATAGAAAACAATAGCATTATGTATTTGTCTTTATATAGCTTTATCTTTAAGGGAAGAAACACAAAACCAAAAATGATCACAGATCACACTGGCAGTGCCATAGATAACGCTGTGCACTTTTGCAAGAGTGCTTTTGAGATGCAATTTGCAAAACAGAGACAGCCAGCAGAAATCAGGAAGGGAAGTACTGTGTTTCTCAGCAGATAAATGACAAGTGGATCTCAGCTGGACTCAGAAAATGATAAGTATTTACAGCTTACAAAGTACACTTCATTCACTGTGACCGATTGCACTGGGTCATCGTTTGAATTAGGTGAGCAGGAATGCAAGACTGGCCTAAAAGCTTTTTAGTCATGTTGGAAAAAATGCACATAACAATGAATATTAACCACACATATCTGGAAAGCTTTTTCAGCATCCTCAGATTACTTGAATTGCAGGCTTTTGAGCAACTTGTGGTCCTCCCATGATTCTTCTAAAATATTCCAGGCAATGTTTGTGTTTATAATTTATTGTTAGATATAAAGGCAGCTACAGATTCAGGTCAACTATCTTGGAATCCTGTAACAGTACGGAAGAAGGACTTAAGAAAGCAGAACGGATGTCCCAGTGCCTGTAAACACCATCAGTATCATGAGTTTCAACGTTGTTCAAGGACTTTGCAGGCCTAACATGGCATATAAATCCAAGATGGTATCCCTGATAATCTTTACTCATGCTGCTACACAAACTTGTGGGCAGTCAGACTATGAGAACTGACTTCTAAAACTCCCTAGGTATGTCAAATTCTCCTGAGGAGGTGTGAAAGAGTGTCAAGGTAATTCAGTGCCTGACTCACTGTGACCAGAATTAAAGTAACAGGTGTTTCTTTGTCTAAAAATCTTAAGAACCTTAAGAACCATAAGGGCTCAACTCTGTTGCACACATCACAAATACCTAGAACCTCCTTGAAATAGCCACAACAGTGGCTGTTATGTTTTTAAAAACCTATCTCTTTTATATAATACCATGGGTATTAAAAAAAAAAAAAAAAAGGGTGGGGGCAAACAAATGAAAAACAATTGAAAAAACACTCACCAAAAGCCAAAGCATAGTATGTAGAAGACATGGTTTTACTCTCTTCCAGTATATATAAAGATGGAAATCCTACAGCAAGGATCCTAACCACCAGTGTAGGACAGTAAGTGTGCAAGAGGTGCAATATGCTTGCTGCGGAGGGAAGAAGAATCCTCTACTACCAATCACTTTCCTTCTCTTTCATTCAGAACCCATTCTCCCAAAAATTTGCATATTCATGCTAAAACTAAAGCTTACGAAAGGGATATAGTTCTGTACACCAGTGAATGTTGAACTGATCAATGAAAAGGACTTGTGGTGTAGTTCTTACTGCAGTAATTGTTTATTGGGCTTTTGAGAAGACAATTCTCAGATGGCATGAACAAATAAATGTCTCTCAGCAGAGTGGGACAAAGCGTGTCAGGGTATAGCAGGAAGTTGTGGACCTGTCACGCTGTGGAACAGTGTGTCATTTTGTCACTTAAATTCTGGGTGACAGTCCCTCTTTAAGGCTGGTTAGAGATCTACCCTTTGAGAGCTACCATAGTGTTCCAGATGGAGGAATACCAGGGTTTCTATAAATGTAACAAATGCCCAGGACTTCAACCATCTTCCAGTACTGTGGCATTGGCACGGTAAGAGCTGAAAGGATACCATGCTAACTTCTTCTTGGGATGATATTGAGTAAGGAAATGCTGGGATAAAAGTGAGCCCATTTCATCCACTTTCATTGCTCAAACTATTAAAATTTCACCGAGTGAACAACTAGCATTAATGGAGCAGTTATCAATGTTAAATGGAACAATAAAGATGACATCCATGCTCTTACCACAGGTTATATATTCAACACCATCAGCAATGTTTGGCACCATTGTTTTCTGTGTGGGAAAAAAAAAAAAGGAACAATAACAACAACAATAATAATAATTTCAAAATAAAATTAAATAACAGAAATCAGAGAGAAAAAACCAGGGGAACTTTATGTCTTTTCCCACAGAGCATGCCACAATACCAAGTGTAATGTGTCATGCAGCACCTAACAGGGAGCTGTATTTTAGAGTACAAGAAAAAACGGGTAATGGTTTCCTTAGAATAAAAGTCTTGCATAAAATGTATATAAACAAAAAATTATAAAATTGGATTCTTATCCTACTTGGTCAAGTTGTCTGAAAAAACTGTGGAAGTTCTTTCTAATGAAGCTTGTGGCTTCATTAGAAAGCTGAGTAATTTCTCAACGTTGCTTTTTATTGCTGCTAATGAACTATTCACAAAATAAAAGTTAAAATACATTGTATTTTCTCTGTGACTATAACAAATCCTGAACAGGTATTGACAAATACACAAATCTTTCACTTAGGAAAAGATGAGTGTTGTAATGTTTGTTAATGTAGACTGAGAAAGTGAAATTTGTCTCCTAACTTAACTGTCTAAAAGTGAATGTTTTCACTACTTATATTCAGGAGATAAAGAGTGACACCTCCAAATGGTACCTGATCTCACTTATCTTAGACATCAAACTCAGGACAGGATGAATCATACTCTAGAGTTATTTGTTTGCTGCACTGGCAGTATGGACAGCCGATACAAGTAGCTTGGCTAGATATTTATTTTCAAATGGTTAAGTTATATTCAACTAATCCCATCCAGAATGTCTATCAATTGAATTTGGCATCAAATTTGGATTGTGTGAGTGTATCTATAAAAACAGGATCTATATAAAGTTTCAATATATTCAGCACATGCATTTTTTTTCTTTATCAAAACTGAAGTGAAATACTTCTCAAAGTAATTTAAGCAATTCTAATCACACCTTTTTTCTTGCAATTGCTACATGACAAAGTTGAAGAGCACAAGTCAGGAGAGGTCTTTGTTGATTTCATAACAATTTCAGTCAAATGTTACTTCAAGTTTATAATGCTGTTCTGCTTTTTTTCCCCTTGTAATTTTTTGTCTTAACTTCTTCTACCCTCTCTGAGTACCTTCATTTCATATGTTCCATTCTGGGCTGTCCTTTCTGGTTGAAATACATTTGAATGTTTGCCCCCTCTTCAGCTTTTCCTTTCTTCAAGGATCTTAAATCATACTTAAAGTCAGTCCAGTAGTTTCTAACTCAACAGCTCTGATCCCTATGTGTGTCCCATATTATATTTCCTTAGTTTACTGAAAAATACATGTTTTACCACTCTGGGAAAGATTACTGAAAGATTTTATAAGTCTGTAAGAGTAGTGAACCAATTTTCCAGTAGCAATCCATGAAATTTCTATAAAAGAGTGCATGAAAGGGGTTCTTTTAAGATTTTTTTTTTCTCTAGGAACTATGAAGTAGAAGTTAAGAGAAGCCAAACAGGAATAAAAAGCCATAACATAGCAATTTGAAATGCATTCTTTCTCCTAGGATTAGCACAGGAAAAGGAGCAAAGCAGGGTTCTTCAATATTGTACATAAATTATCTCTTATTTGGACCTCAGTGTGAGTTTGAATGTCTTTAAGAACATACAAACCCTCCCTGAGGTCAATAAAATTATTCATGTTCCTGCATTTAAATAGATACTGTGGAGTGGGTGCTTTTGTCTGTGTTTTTATTAACGTTCAGCACAAGTTGCTCTGACCTCTTCAGGGATGGCCAGATGATTAAGACAATGAATGTATCATTCACAAATATTTTTTGGTTAGAAGGAAAAGAAATTTTTCTCCACCATAACTGGTTGGTAGAGTTGATTTGCATATTTGACTTGTGGTGATTTTAGAAAACATTACAGACATATGAAGGCTCTTGGTACTTGCTACTTAGCTGGAAAGTCTTAGGCACAAGTGAGCTAGTGTCACAAAGAAGCGGAGACATCTCAAATGGTACTAGTCACAGATAACCAAATTTGTTTCTTGTAATTTTTCAATCCCCTAATCTGTGACAGATGTCAGCTACAATGCTTCATTTTGCTGTCAGCCAAGATAAATATTTTTGGGATGAGCTTCACAGAACAGAGTAATGGAAAATTGTTTGGAAATATTATGAAACTAGAGAATAAAAGATGATTAAACAAATCTCAGGCCTTTGTAATGTGTTCAAGGATAAGATCCAAAAAAAAGTATGTCAGCATACAAATTCTCATTGATGTTCTTAACTCCAAGATAAAGAAACAAACACCCTCTCTAGCTTCTTGAGGGGGCCTAAAGGCCACAGATACCTACATTTTTTTCACAGATCTTCCTTAAGCTCCTCAATCAGTGCTGCTTTCCCTGTGCAAAAGGGATGCCCTCTTTGCCTGGGCTGAGCATGGAAGCAGCTCTCCCCCAGTAAGGAGTATGGCACCCTGGCAAAGTGACCTTATGCATCCGACAAGCAAGGACCCAAAGAAATCTCAAGAAACAGATGGGAGATGGGGAGGCAGGGGCTGTAGCCATGGACATTTTGATTAAAAAACATGACTGCACTTAGTCCAGGTGATTGTTTTCAAAGAGTATCAGCACAAACAAGTAAAATTAATGTAAAGTAACATCTCATGACTGCCAGTGAAAAATGGGAGGAAGCTGACAGAGTGTGGGTCTACTTTTAATATGTGTAGTGACGCAAAGCAAATACTTATTTGACATGTTACGAATAATGAATGCATTTTGCAGTACTGATCTGGCTTTGAAGAATTTTTCCTGAATATATTTTGTCTTAAGAGTGTCACCTGATATATCATCTATTTTCTTTGGCTCTGTAATGATGCTGTCAATTACATCATGGTGGAACTTGGACTGTATTATGCTTATGAAGTTGAATATTAGGGCACTCAGGTGCATTTGCTTAGTATTTGATCTGCCCACATATACATCTGCTCTTTGGGGAATGGTTATGAGGCATGACAGAAGTGCCAGCAGTAAATAAAAATAGTGGTGATTTATCCTGCTCGTTAAATGATAAGGAAATTGAAAAATGAAAACCACATGATTAAAATGAGGGTGTTCTCATACCTGCATAGAAATATTCTTTTGCTTTGATTATTAGTTTTTTTCATTTTTCCTGCCTCCGTTCTATAAGATGTGGCACTATTTGCACTTGCAAATGCAAATAATTTAGATCATAGTCTCACAAACCTTCCTTTTCAAGTCTGCAAAGCTGATATTTCTGGGGATATTATCAGTACTGAAATCTTTTCATGTCCTCTTCAAAATGAAACTTCCAAGACTTGTAAAAATGCTGATAATTCCTGTGTGAAAAAAGACAATGTTTGTGTTTCAGTATTTCAGTAATTTTGTTTTATAATTTTCTTGCTTATTTCTGTCTACTTTTGAAATTTTAGTCTTGATCATAGCCAGTTAACCAGGAACAGAACAAGAAAAAAGTTATGCTAAATAAAAATATATAATATTTGACATTGCAAAGAAAGATAAGTTAGATGTAAGAGAGCTTAAGAGAACAAAATGCCATTAATCATCCTGTTAGCTGAAGAGGTGTCAGGTTTTCTGTAGGTATGAGCACAAAGGAGAGTCCCAAGGAGACTCTTAAAAGAAAGCAATGATTTGACTTTTAGGTAGGTCCTTCCACGGAAAAGCACTAACATGAAAAAACAGGAAGAATTAACATACTGTTGGAAATAAACCTAACAGATGATGAGGCCAGGGCTCATTAGAAGCAGGAACAGAACTTTCCAGCAATAAATCAAAAATGACAAGAGGTCATTTTGACAATGTAAAAAATTACATCAAAAATAAAGATTGACCATGAAGGGTCTGAAAAAGGGAAGATGCATAAGCTGCATCTGCTACAATACAGAAACAGAAGACAATAAAGGGATTCAAAAAGAGAGAGAACTTACAGTGGTTTAAGAAAATGTGAATTTGCAATAGCTGTCCTGGAGCAGCATTAATAAGAAAAAAATCCATTTGTCTAGATGGGAAGAAAAGGATGCTGTATTAATTTAGGTGGGAAATAAAGTTTTAAATTGAGGGGAGGGAAGCTTATAGAAGAGCCATATCTTTGAGAAGATAAGCAGAAAGAAACTGCAAGGCTTAGATGCAGCGTGGGTACAAGGAACCAAGAAACAATCTGAATAACAATAACACAGTGTCTGCATGCCCCAGTAACCAGAAGTTTCCCTGTGGTGTCCACAGGCTGTGCAAGAGCCAGAAGGAGAGGTTAGAGTGTCTGACTGACTCCCTGCTTCTGTAACAGTTTTATTCCCATCCACTCTTCTATTTTAAGAACCAGACAGAATTTAGTAGATTAAAATCTGAGGTTTGGGATACAGCAAGAAAGGTATAGCTCTTACATGAAGTATTTCAGTTAAATGGTTTTATTTGTGTTTTCTGAAAACACAAAGGTATATGTTTATGGAAAGTTAGAAAATATATTGTTCTGGAAGTACTTTTATACTAAAACAATAAATGGCAAGGACATAAAGGAGACATTTTATGGCAATATTCATAAAAATAAAGTGTTACATAATTTTGGTTTTATTTTCTGATCATTCCAAACCCATTAATCTCCTGTTCTGCTGCTAAGTACAATTACTGTCTAAAGAGAAGTAATTTGAACAAAATGTTCTGATAGATGTCTAGTAATCATGTCCAGAAATCCCACAATGTTCCAAAAAGTTGTTTTCATAATGCAGGTGAAAATGTCGTGTGCTCTTCAGTGTTCTTATCATCTTGTCTCTCAGAGTCACCTCCTCCAGATGTGGCCTGCAGGAGAATTCTTTTGTGCCTGGTCTCACCTGCTTTCCTGTACAGGTGTTTTTTAACCTAGTAAGCCCATTGCCAATGTTTGGATCATGGACATAAAATGCTATATTTAAACCTTAAACTTTGTCTTGTGATACAGGGCATTTCAGAACATGTGTTAAGCCTAATTATAAACCCAAATCTCCAAGCTCCTCCAAAGGCTTTTAAGATTAATTTTAGTATTTTACCTCACTTTCTAAATCCGTGTAAGCAGAACATCACACATTTTAGCTTTCCTCTTTCAATAGTGTCTTTTCAATAATTTCTTGAGATACAACATAATAGACTTATTTGTCAATGAAAATTTATTATTTTCCCCAAAGCTGCTTTGGTGTGCCAGATAGCTGCAACCTAAAAGCTGCATCCTAGTCCCAAATGTTGCACATGAAGAAGAAAAATTGGCCTCCTGAATTAGCCTAAGCCTGAAACAAATTTATGCCAGGACAATCAGCCTGATATGCTTTACAATGCTCAGACTCATTACTTTGTATACCGCCTGCCACATTTCTATCGCTATATAAAAAAAAATAAAAAAGGCAAAAATGACACATCAGGGAAACCCTCAATTCAGACATGGAATATTCAAGGGCATCCATGTGGTTTTTATGTCAAGTCAAACTGCAAATGTAGATTATGAGGAATGCCCCTGGATAACTTAAAACTTAAGAAATCCATGGTTGCTTCTTATACTGAATTTTGAATTTATTTGTGAACAAACTATTCTGAGACTGCTATTACTTTAGAAGGAATCTAGCAAAAAACTATGTGTTTTTTATTCCTTAAGACTGATACTGAGTGACAGATTCTAAAGCTAAGGACAAAACTTAAGAGTTATTTTGAGTTCTATATGTACTATATATTTTTTACTTAAATATGTATTATATATTACAGAATTTGGGGGATATATATACCCCTAAATATAAAAGTCTACTATGGATTCCCATTTCAAATTAACCAAGAGGTAGTTAATCTAAAGACTAACATATATTTGACTGCTGGTGCCAGCCATTTTTAAAAAATGTCATTTTGTCAGGAAGGGCTAAAAATCAAGGAGTCCTTGTGTTGGTCTAAAATAATGTGAGAATGACAGTTTTGCTTTAAACCAAGGGTAGCTCGGCCCACAGTCCTGTCTCCAACAGTGGCCACCAGCAAGCAAGCAAGAGTAAGAACATGCTGAGCAGAGATGCAACTTCCCTTCAATACTTTCCAGGCCTCCAGCGAGGGTCAGATCGTTGGCTTCTTTAACCAAATGTAATTATGCATACTTAGGAACTGTCAGTGGATATATCTCTCAAATATGTATCCTGTGTCTCCTAAGCTAAGGTTTTCACAATTGCTGCATGATTTAGCAGAGTTCCACAGGTCTGTTGTCTGCTCCATGAAGACCTATCTCCTCCTGCTCATTTTAAATTGGCAGCATGCACTTAGTGTCAGATCCCCCCCCAAAGAGTAGAAAAGGGAAACAGTTGACCATTCATCCACTCTCTATAGAGCTATTCATGGTTTTTAAAATGACAGTGTCTCCCAGATTTGCTAAAGTTGAAGAGACTGAATTCACCTTTTTTGTCCTCATACAGATGCTATCCCTTACCATTCATCATAGAATAATTCAAGTTGCAGGTGACTTTCAGATGTCTTTGTGTCCAAAATCCTGCTGAAGTCACCTTCAGTGTTGGACTTAAGTTGTCATTTTAGTACCTCCAGCAGTGGAGCTTCCACAGCTTTTCTGTGCAACCCTGTGACCCTGTAACAAAATTTCCCACTCTATCATACCCACTTTGATGAGGGCACCAAAACCTCCCACCAGGCGCAGGATGCAAATGAAGCATAAACTTACAGTAGCATGATGAGATTCTTTACCTTGTTCTCTTTTCCACTGCTGAATACTCACAACAGCTGATGCACTTCTCTCTCTGCTTCTGCTACTCCAGTGCTTTTTCGATATTTCCATAAGATCCTGTTCTTGAGAAGGAAGTTCAGCTCTGTCAGAGCCTACCTGTGACTGCTGCAAGGGGGAGGTTCTGACCTGATACTTAACATGTGGGATTGATCTAAACAGCTGTGCCGCCCCAAAGTTGTGGTGACTTGTCAGAGGTAGCTCTCAAGCATTTCCCTGTAGTCAGGAGAGAGATTAGCACCTCAGGAAGTGATTTATCCTACTTCCTTGAGAGATCTCGTCACACGTATCAAATTGCTCTCTGTGCCTCCCTGTTGATTTCTGGGAGAACCTAGTAACACCATTTTTTAAAACAAAATAGCAGGTGAAAAGAAAACAAAAAAAAACCCAAACGAAAAATAATTCCTCAACTAGGAACACTTATTTAGTTGTGGATAAATCAGAGGTGGTGTACAATAACTGAAAAATCCACAGCAATCTCTTTCTCAAAAACTTTATTTCCACCATGTTGAGTGTGGAACCACTAACAAAGATGTATATGCACTGTGAAAGGAAGCTGTGAAAAAAGATTTGCAATGATGTGGTATGTCTAGCATGAGGGAGGGAAAAACATGGCATAGGAAAATTATAGAAGCCAGGGTCTCCTTGCATCTGGCCAGTTTGCTATTCTGCATTCTCTAAGAATGAGCTGAGTATTTTCCATTTTTAAAATGTTAAGTCTGCAAGTTAATTGAGTAAGTTACATTCAAGTACTATAAAACAAAATTAATAATTCCACCTTCATGTTCCAAGTCCCAGTAGAGATCAGGTTGTTGAGTATCCATGTAAGCTGAAAGTGTCATTCAGCTACTAAAAATTTCAGCCAGCTTGCTTCCATTTACTTCACAAAAAATTTACAATTAATAATAACATGTTATATAGATTTATGATGTGATAATTTATCTAGGTCTCAACTCCTAAATAATTAGCAGGTATCACAAATGGTGCATAAAGGAAAATTCCCCATGCAAGTATTTTTAATGCAATTTCACAGACTGAATCATCTATTTTACAACCACAGCTCTCTATAAGCTATTCTACAATCATCTTTTCCTAATTATTCTGTTGTTTAAAACTCTGAATCTTATAAAATTGCATGTTCACTCATATGTGGATGCCTAGTAGGAAAATAGTGCATAGTTCTGAATTTGACCTCAGTCTTGACTCATAAAGTTGTTCCAGCTCTTAACAATCATTTTGCTTACATTGCACACAAAGCTGAATCTGGTAGACCAAGTCTTTGGACAACAGTACTTTTTAACTGGAATGCATTTAGATGCTTCACCAACCAGAGCATATCTTGCAAATCCTACTGTGGACATTTATTAAGGGATTGACTTAATTTGCTAATAATTTTCCGCTATAAAGTCACTTTGTGTCTGCCCTAATGACTGCTTTCAACAAACTGCTGTTTTAGAAAAGCAGTGACAGAATTAAAAGTTCTCAGTTTCAGTGTTAACAGTATGAAAAAAAAGGAATTGACTAACTTTACTAAAAGCACCAAGCTGGAGGCTCTGGGAAGGAATGCTGGAAGTATGTTTACTGTGCTGCATTAATTATTGGAAATTCTTAATTAAGAATTTCTAGCCTTGGTTAGAGATTGGTTATTTCTCATTTGCAAATCTCTTGGGATGGCCAGTTTTCAGATAGTATTTTCATTAAATAGCTCTACCCTATGGTATGTTTTCTGTGAGTTTTTTTAAATTTGTTTGTTGTGGAGATATTTTGGGAATAGTTATTTAAGTTTTTTCTGGTACAGCTGATAAACACTGGTGAGTCGAAAGTATTGCCACCTATAGAAAATCAGAAAAATATCAGAAGAAAGCTACAGTCACCAACCTCAGGCATGTCCATTCAGGACAATGGTATTTTAGTCACCTTGTGGGACAGTACTTAGATATGTACAAAGAAAAAGAAAATAAAGATCTACCCTTTTCCAGTGGGGGGGGATAAAAAAAGAGAGGGGGGAATTGAGTAAAAAAGATTCAAAGGTAAGTGCAAGCAAGAACTAATAATGGTCTTCATCTGAGATGTGAAAAAAAAATAGCGAACTCAATCAGTATTATGTATGGACTGTGCTTTTGAGAATGACACCTGTATCCTCACTCTGAGCCTCGCTGACTTGATTGGGTGGATCTGTGCATTTGTGTAGAGAACACAAATTTCCTACAACACTTCAAAGTAGAAGTGCTTCCTCTAAGGTTATTTTTATTTTGATCAGTTAATTACAATTAACTATGAAAAACAGTCCTTCATCAAGCAAACAGAACAAAGAGTGTACACATGTTGCAAACCAGTGATGTCAGGTTATATGCATATGAGGCCCAGGGGAAGTCAAGCACACAGAAATGAGCATGAGCTCTCTTCCCATTAAGATCTGGCATGCTCAGTCTGCTTTTGTTTTTAAAAACAGAGCTCAACTAATAAATGCCATGGGAAGTTATTTTTCTTTACAGCCACTAACTACATACTGGGGACTGAGCTTCATCTTTCAGAAAAGACAGCATTGCTTTGAAAAAAGACGGAGGAACACCTAATCCTCAGTGGTCTAGACAACAGTATCTTTATACATATGCTGTGCTTTATTTGCAGCATTCCCTGGTATTCTTCCAAGAAATGTAATTTCATGAAGATTCATCTCAGAAGACTAGCTACTCCCTTCTCCCCATGCATTCCATATGGTATTTTCTGGGCTGCCTGGGATATGTTAATGCAAACAAAACACCAATATGAACCTCTGTGTGGCCTTCCCCGGCATTTTTCTCGACTCTTAGTTGAAAGTGTTGATAGGTACAGCTAGCTGACCTAATTGTTTCCCAAGATGAGCTTTTACTTTGGTGGAATGACAGTGAAATCATGGCAAAAGTTAACTTATTCAGCTTTCAAATTAGAAGATTTTCAAAAGAAAGTATGAAAAATCTCTGCATACTCAAATACAGTCATAAAAAGAAGGTTGAAAGGGACCTCTAAGCATGAGCTTGTCCAATACTCCCTGCACAAGCAGGCTGCCTACAGCCAGTTGCCCAGGACCAAGGCTGAAGACTACACAACCTCTCTGGGCAGCCTGTGATGGCACTCAGTCACACTGAAAGTGAAAAAGTTTTTCCTCATATTCTCCTTTTTCTTAATCTTCTTTTTCTTTTTTTCAGAAAGAGGCTTTTAATGACACTTAGCTAAGTTTTGTGTGCAAAAAAAACCCTGTAAGAATCAAGGTTTTCAGAGTAGACTGTATTTAAAAGTGCTCATGAATTTCTAGCACATTTGAGATCAATAACAGTCACAAGTTAAATATACCCTCGGGTCTTGAACATATATTGAATCTGACAGGGCAATTAAACATTTTTTCTTTACAGTATCACTACAATGAAGTAGAATTTGTTGCTTCATTTGCATAAATGCTGGAGAAAACCACCCACAAAGTGACAAAGCAGCCACAGAGAGTCCCTTCCTGGATCCCGAGGCGAAGTTAAGAAACAGTTTTCTTACTGCATTTTGGTGTATTTGAATTTATGTGAAATTAACTATTCTAGCAATTTTTATAACCTCAATAAATTCCAAATAGAAATAATAATAAATCTCCAAACAGGATGTTCATTTTGGGGCATTTATAGGTGAGCTAGGGTTTCAGAGTCCTAGAAGCACATGGAAGTCAAGGCACACAGTGTACTGTACTCCTTCAAGAAGTTTCTTACTTAAGAAGACATTTTATTATTAACAAAATGTGTTTGATGTGTGGACCTTGAACAGATGCACACTTTTCAAAACTTAATAAATCATATAGATTCTGGTCTTCCAAAAATGCTGTTCCACCCACTGCTGTGTTCAGAGAAGACTGCAAAGAATGACATACCTTTAATGACATTTCCTTTAAGGTTCCCTGATTCATGGTCTGTCAAAACAAAGGCTAAAAAAATTCCACAGCTGAGGATCTTGGTTTTGAGGCTCCTCAAATCCCTCTGATTTTCCTTGAGAGGACTCAAACACAGCAATGAAGCAAGAAAGAGGTGCATGGTCAGCAAGGAGTAGGTTCTATAGGCCAACATCAACTACTTGAATGCAGAAATGAAGGAAAGAGCATACAGCTAGCAAGGCAATTGACTAAAAATTAACCAAAAGTCTGCTGGGAGATCTTGTTCTTTAGAGAAGCTGAAACCCTTGAACATTTTTCTCATCAAATGAAAAGATGATGCCTTTGCTTTAGCAAATATGCTATTTGTAGACATGAAACCATGAGTGTGTATAGGAATTATGGCAGAGGCATATGGCATAAAAGATTTTCTAGGACTAGTCACACACATATACTGTACCATGGGCAATTAGTGTAATTAATTTTAACAAAATGTTAATCAAAGACTAGTTGACATATGACTATGATTGACAGGTGCACTCTTAGCTGGGTTAAAAAACTCTCTGGATGGCCAGGCCCAGGGGAGTGGTGGGGAATGGTTCCCCATGTAGTTGGTAGTCTCTATAGGGGTTTGCCAGGGCTCAGTATTGGGCTAGTCCTATTCGATACATTTATTGATCATCTGGACGAGGACACCAAGTGCACCCCCAGTAAGTTTGCAGACAGCACTAAATTAGGCGGGATTGCTGATCTGCTGACGGGTGGGAAGGCTCTGCAGAGGGATCTGGACAGGCTGGATTGATGGCCTAAGGCCAGCTGTATGAGGTTCAGCAAGGCCAAGTGTCAAGCCCTACACTTTGGCCACAACCCCATACAGCACTACAGGTTTGGGATAAAATGGCTGAAAAGCTGCCCAGCAGAAAAGGACCTGGAGGTGCTTGTGGACGACAGCTGAACATGAGTCAGCATGTGCCCAGGTGGCCAAGAAGGCCAATGGTATCCTGGCTTCTGTCAGAAATAGGGTGTCCAGCAGGACCAGGACAGTGATTGTCCTGTGCTTGGCAGTGGTGAGGCCACACCTCGAGTATTCTGTGTCCAGTTCTGGGCCCCTCAATTCAGGAAGGACATTGAGGTGCTGGAGCATGTCTAGAGAAGAGCAATGGAGCTGGGGAAGGATTTAGAGAGTGAGTCATATGAGGAGTGACTGAGGGAGCTGGGGCTGTTTAGAGCCTGTAGAAAAGGAGGCTCAGGGGAGACCTGGTCGCTCTCTACAACTTCCTGAAAGGTAATGGGGGGTTGGCTTTTTTTTCCAGACAGCTTAGTGATAGGACAAGAGGATATAGCCTCAAGTTGCGCCAGGGGAGGTCCAAGCGAAGAAGGAACTCAGGAGGAGTTTCTTCATGGAAAGGGTGACATCCATTCCAAGCATCAGGGCAGGCTGCCCAGTGAGATGGTGGAGTCACCATCCCCAGAAGTGATCAAGAAACAGCTGGACATAACAGTGCTGTGGTTTAGTCGTCAAGGAGGTGATCGGTCAGAAGTCGGACCCGATGGTCTTGGAGGTCTTTTCCAACTTAAATGATTCTCTAATTCTGTGGAGTACAGTGCATAAAAAACAAATGTTTCACCACAGATTTGAGCATTTTAGACTGAAGAAGACTGAATGACTAGAGAAAGGTTCATCTGAGGGCTAAAGAAGGTTGTTAAAAGCCTTCAAAGCCAATGGCTTCCGTTTATGATGTATCTGTATCACTTGGTGAGGAAAATACTGTTGCTGTCATGAGCAGCATTCCCAGCTACATCCTGCCCTGACTCATTTTTGGGTTTTTGCTCCAGCCTTTCTAGATGCATTAGAAGGAAATAGTATTGCTGCCTGTTATGAACCCTGAATTCTCCAGGACCTCTGCTTCACAATCATTTAAGAATGCTAACTGGCAAGCAAGGAAAAAAAATCAGTGCTAAAGGTCAAAAGAAGCATTTGGAAAAGTATGGTATGTGGTGTTCTAAAATGATTAGCGTTAGCTTTCTCATTTTTGCTATGAAATGTTTGTACTAGTATTGCTGCTAACAACATCAACAAAGCCTTAACCTTTTAAATCTGTTCTTCTCTAAATCTGTTTTTTAATTTGTGGAACACAATCTTCCTCAGCCTTAGTGAATCATCCTCATATGTGGAGCAATTATGTCATTTTGGATTGATATTATTTAACTCACACCAGAATGTGGCACATTCATATAAAGACTTTACCCATTCCAAACCAAGACACCTTTAAACAGTCCTGTTGGGCTTGCCTGTAAAAAAAAAAAAAAAAAGTTTTTGGGGAAAAATAGTTCATAACTCACTTCAAGTGTCATTTCATTCCTTGCAGAAAATATTACTGGGAGAGGGCAAGGCCAGGAGATCTGTGCACAGGACACAGTCCTGGGCTGTACTAATGCAAGCACAGAGAGCACCCTGGGCCACACTCCCTGCAGTATCCCCAAAAGAAAATGTCCTTTGGACAGTCAGTCACCCAGGCTTAGCATGAAGGATGAGTGTTCCCAGGTCTTGCTACCGAACTTTGTTTAAAGCAGAAGAGCCCAACAAAGCAGATAATGAATGAGAGACTCGTGCAGGAGCAGGAAAGGGCTGTTAGCACAGGGAATGAGCCTCTTGGAAGTGATGAGCCAGCAAGAAGAATTCTGCTTGAATCCAAATTTCAACAGAGGACATGGTTCAAGTACCAAAGGTTCTCAGTATGCAGGACTTGTTGTTACTAGGATCAGGGTCTCTGTGCTATTCCTATTTGGCTGCCTCAACGCTGTCTTTGATTTTGTCTCTCAAAAGCAGTTTCCCTCCAAACATTTTTTCTCCAGCTGCAAACTAAGGCTGCTGATTTAATTTTTCCAGAGGTGGCATATCTTCTTAGTCAATCATACGAACTGCTATTTCAGCAGACATTTTTAGGGACGTAATGCACCCTGTACTGCCTTTCTGTAGGAAAATATCAAAATATCATGGAAAAATTAAAATAAAATCATAGAGCTTATAAAATCAAAGTCCAAATGCTTATATGGGGGAAGGGGGTGTAGAGGGGAAGAGAAGGGGAAGAGGGAGGAGCAGGGCAGTGAATTCACAGGATTTTTGTGTCTGCTCAGATACAAAAGCAGAAAACATGAAAAGGAGCATTAACATGCTGCACAAAATGGATAGTTCTTAAAGCAGTGTAAGATGAGAATGAAGGTAGCAGCAGCCTCATGGCCCAACACTTCAGACAGAAGTGCAATGAAGTTTGGCAGGAAACTGAGGCACTTTCCACTTAATGCCTAACAGAAGTGATCTCTGGCTACTTCCAGAAAGCCTTCTGAGGGACTCTCAGTAGTTTCATGAAATGCATCAACAGCTTTCAGTGTTGGACTGTATTGCAAGTCCAATTTATTTTTAGCTAGTAGTTACTTTCTTTGCCTTACATTCCTTTTATAAAGAAAGTTATATGGAGGCACAGTCATTGACACCCCCATGAGTGTTAGAGTTACTAAGGAAAACAGGCTATATATTTCTAATCATATAACTGCTTTGCATTAAAGGAATATGTACTTGGCATTTTTAACACCAGACTGCTGCAACTTCTAAAAAACTACATTTTGTAGTAACTAACAAAAGAAGAGACCAGGGTAAAAAATTTCCCTGATTAAATGTTTTATTTTTAATCTTATTATAAGAATGAAACTAGAAGAAGTCTAAATTGCACCACATGAAGAAATGGCCTAGATATATTGATGCACAGGCAGGTATAGATACAACTGTGCGCTTCTTGTGTACAAACTTCTCCTTTGCAAACATGTGCAATTACTAATGTGTGGATAAGTGACTGCATATTTCTCCATCTGCTTCCCAGAAAAATGAGTTTCTGCTAATTGTAATGCTGTGCTAGCTTTGCAACCTCTATACAGCTTTAATTTCCCTCACTTACACACAGTAAACACGATTACTGTCAACACATGAGGATTTGCCAGCATATATTATGCATCTACCTGCACATTCTCAGAAGAAAAATTTTCCTAAAATTAGCTTGAGTCTAAAAGCAAAACAGAATAAAAGCTGGATACAAAAGTAATTTTTTTAAAAGTTTTTGGTGTTAAATAAGTAAATTGAACCAGTAAACCTTTTAAATATAAGAACAATCCTGTGACACCAAAATAACATATGCTTGATCTGCTAGACACTGATGGAGACTGCTGACACAATACTTAGAGTATGGACATTTTCCTTTCCTGTAGATTACACAATTATGAAGATATTAAATTTCAAAAATATTTACTGCCATGAGAATGTCTCTCTCCCACTGTTCCTTTGGCAAACTAGAAGTGGCAGAAAGAAAATAGCTTGCTGGCAGTATAAGTGCAATCTTCATTTATGGGGGAATAATTTGGAACATTTGTCACGTGTAAAAGGCAACACTTAAAGGCAAAACGATGCTGAGCTGGATTATGTTCTTAATTGAACTGATGTAAACCAGGAGAATTTCTGTTTGTTGGATTGAATTTACTCCCTCTTTACACCAGTATAGTTGATTGCTGAAGTGGGTATTTAGGTTGCAAAGTGTAGATAAAGTAGCAGTCAGTAGTCTCTGCATCAGCCCAACATTTCTCTTTGGGATAGGGCACATGGAAGCCTGGCCCTAATTAGTTTTGATTATAAGACTTCGTTTATGAAGTCATGGCAATAGATTAGAACATGGCTGTACTGTCTGGCAGCAGAGGGAAAAAAAATAGGGAAAAACAAAAAGAATGATCATGTCAAAGTAAAGAGTAGTTAGTCTCAAGTTTTTAGTTTTTAATGCAAGTCTCAGTTTCTGCAACTGTCTCTTAAGCAGCCCTCTCTATTGTTAGAAAACCTGAATATGCAACTGAGAGCAGCAGATTTTATCAGTTTCAAACATTTTAATAAGGATATGTTAAAAACCCAAATATACAATTAAAAAGCCTCCAGAGAATATATTCCTCCAAATGTTAATTTTAACTTGCTATAGTCAAGAAACTGCTAAAATCTAGATAAATAGTGAAAAGGCGGATAATTCCAGTACAGTAACTGTTCTGATTAAAGAAGAATTTTGCTTCTATTTTCTTTAACCAGAAAAGCCTCAATTTGAAAATGTATAGCCCTCCTTCTCCCTTCCTTTCACTCTTCCCTGCATGTGGCCAATCTCTTACTCCTCAGAAAATCCAGCAGACTGCAAGAGTGCTAACGCAGGGCCAGTACTTACAGAAGCAGAAAAATTATCAGCTAGTGTGACTACAATCATAGACATAAAAAAAGGAAGAATCTTGAAAAAGGTGTTGAAAGGACCTCAGGTGATCTAATCCCCTACCTTGAGGCAACATGAACAATTAAACAACAAGGCCACTTAGTACAGTGTCGACTTCCATGCACAAGGCTTAACACCTCAAAAGTGTGTGCAAAGGTTTGGGGCTTTGCTGATATTTTTCAAGTTTAGGAAACTTACGTAGTTTTTCAAGGCTAGGAACCCAAGCAAGCAGTTTTGAAAAGGTGTTTGGTGGCAGTACAATCCCAAAAGACCGAAAGGACAGGAATTGAATCAATACTCTAGTCAGAAATGAAAAGGGGTGTTCAGTTAAATGTCACAGAAAAAGGTTAAGGGATAAAAAACTGGTTGTGAGAGATGAGAAGAATTGAATAAATTTGTTTTGCAAAAAGAAACTTGACAGATGCCTTGTTTGTAGCAGGTATAGAGTCTGTATGAGGAGAAGATATGAAGCAGAATATAACATAGGAGAGAAAGCAATGACAGAAAAACAATGTCTGATCACTGAGGTCAGCCAAGTGCAATTGAGAAAGAAGCTGTAGCTGCTCTGGTTTTAGCAACTGGAACAAAGCACCAAGGAATTCTCAACTCTTCATGCTTCCAGCTTCAAACTTTCCATCTTTATAAAAACTGCTTTCTCCAAACATTAGACTCAGCTCAAGACCAGCAGAAAGTGATAGGATGAAATTTGATATACCATGATCTTATGCTTAAGACCTAACTGCTCAATTCCCATTAAATTCTGTGGCTCTCAAACATAATATAAGGAATGGATAGTGTTTAGATTGAGTGCCTCCAAAGGAAACTAGATGCCATAGACAATATTACTGGTAATCCTTTCTGGTGCTAAAATAACTCCTTCTGCACACCCTGCTCTCCAGAGACGTGCTATCCCTAAGACTGGAATTTTATAAAATAGAACTTTGATCTATGTTGTATCTGACATTATTCCAATTATCTTGCCAAATTCCAAGTGTGAGTAAACAGTTTTGACCTTTACCCTCACAGCTTCTGCTGGAATAGATTTCCTCACTTCTTGTCATATGAAGCATTCTATGAGGAACTGTATATGTAAAATAGTGCAAAATACAGTAGAAATGGGAAGTTTTATATAGCATACATTTATCCAGAGCAGGAGAGATATAATTCTGACTTTAAACTATTTTTAAAATACAAATTAGTATAAATAGATAGTCAGACATTAAATCAAAAACAGTGGAAAGATTTCCATTAACTTTCCTGAGCAAAGGATTAAACTTAGATACTGCCATGTAGCCAATGACCTGTTGTACATGCTATGTACTCACCATTTTAGATTTATTTAGATTTTAGCTTTCTACTGACATTATTAACATTATCTGGAGATTTCCTCCACAACTGAGTCATACTGATAAAAAGCTGTCATCCATTGCTGTTTATGCACACTGCTTTAACTCTATGTGGATGTTTTATGGATTACAGAAACACAAATAGTACTCAATTAAACAAATTCAAATAATATGGAGGGTCAATGGATAAAGACAGAGTTGCAATCATATGCAACCTTAGCTGAGTAAGGATATGACAGTGAGAATCAGAAACAGTTGCTGCAACACGTGTAACATAAAGATCAACTTTGAGACCACTTGGAAATAGGCTTGTTTTCCACATCACATCAGTGAAATATTCCCCAGAAGGATGGAGTGGGGGAGGAGTGGAGGGAGAAGTCAATATGTCAGCATTTCAGTTCACTCTGTTTCAAATACTATCACCACTGCCACCCCATATGCTGCAGTCCAAAATCAGAGTGATTGCTGCTGCTCTGTACTGCTAAACTACTGAGAGAAATAGGAACCAAGCGAGCGCTGTGAAATTTATCACAGCTCCCAGGTCTCACATAGCAGTGTCTTAGTAAAATTATTGATTGTTCCTCATCCCCTTTACAAACTTTCAGCTCCCTCACCCTACCCTACTCCCACTGTCAGTATGAACACATTAAGGAAGCTGCATGGAAGCAGGAAAGGTTAAAGCTGGAGGTATAGTGAGAGTAATCAGGGACATGTGCCTTTGGGAAAAGAAGTGGAATCAATGTAACTTTTGGTCACTTAGAAGTTCAAGCACTGTAATGCTAACTGCAGGATTGTTCTGGTGTCGCCAACATAAGAACATCATGGAACTGTTGGAGCAAGTCCAGAGGAGCTCACAAAGTTGATAAGAGAGCTAGAGCACCACCCCTAGAAAGACAGGCTGAGAAAGTTGTGTCTCTTCAGCCTGGAGAAGAGAAGGTTGTGCAGAGACCTCACTGCAACCCTCCAGTATCTGAAGGGGGATGCAGGGAAGCTGGAGAGTGGCTCTTCATCAGGAACTGTAGTGATGGGACGAGTAATGGGTACAAACTGAGTGAGGGAAAATTTATGCACCAGAACAGGAGGCCCAGGGACGTTGAGGATGCCCCAACCCTGGCAGTGTTCAAGGCCAGGTTGGGTAAGGCCTTGAGCAACCTGGTCTTGTGGGAGCTGTCCCTGCCCATGGCAGGAGGCGTTGGGACTAAATGATCTTCATGGTCCATTTCAAGCTCTTAGCATTCTGTGATTCTATAACAAGATGTGGTGACTCCCTACTCACCTGCAGTTGTAACTCATGAGAAACATTTTTCTCCACATTGAGACGAAGAGCTATGCTGGCCATGAGGCTCCAGAGGCAGGAGCAACTCTGATCATTGATGTAGTTACAGCCAGGTGCCACAGACATGCCCCCAGCAAGATACTTATTGGGTTTGAATTTTTGGGATTCTTTTTTGTTAATATATATACAGTCTCCTACCCTGAGCCTCATCCCAGAGAGGAAATAATTGACATTCTCTTGCCAATGGTAGCCAATTTTCAACAGCATGAGTGAAGGAGACAGAGTGTTTGAAGCTGTCTCCAATTGTGGTGCTTGATCCAGTTGCTTCTGTTCAAAGAACTATAAAAAGCATAATATAAGATGTTCCAGAATTTTTCCAGGCTAGACATTGCAATAAAAAGCAATTTCACAGGTAACAGAAATATCAACCAGGGAATTTCAGAGCTGTAGTACCCATATTTCCCTTCCCTTTTTGTTTAACTGCGTAGAATAAACCTTTTTTTCTCATGAAACTCAGGGATAAAGTATGAAAATATTAATGAACACCGGTAACAATGGCTTACAGACCTGCTTACATAAAAAGTTAAAAAAAAAAAAGAAGAAGAAAATTATTAAAATTGTTCATCAAACCCTTTGGCACAGCCTTGAATATTGCCTTCTTTAGATTTCAGGGCTGGTTGAACTTAAGAGCTGTTCTTTTCTTCAAACCATGCTAGTGAAACTCTTTGCCTAAGGGTGGGGAAAAAGTTTTCATTTATTTTTACAATAGGGATTTAGAGGTGTTCCTGATGTGATGAAACTGCCAATTTTAGACAGAAATGCCCTGAAGCTGGCAAGAGTTTTGCAAAATTTCTCTGCATGTAGCAAAAACTTAACGTCTCTCTCCTGACCCCATCAACACCTCTCTGAACCTGTTCCTGAGGCGTTCCTGAGGAGACAGCCAACTGTGATGGATTATGTGCCTTTGCAAAGGACCACATTGATGTGACCACCAAAGGAATGTTTCCTTTGCTGGAAGAACTGTCTTTCACAAGAGATTTTCTGTTCCAAGTCATTTTTCAGGCATTATTATCATCATTAGTACTTAATGAATGTTCTGCATGTTCAAATATGCACCATATGTATTACTTTCTGGCTGAGGTTATTTTGAATTCTTTGAATTTCCTGTAATGTTTCATCTATTCATTATAAAAAGACCGATGTAGGTTTCTTATGTCTAGTATGTACAGGAAAATCCTAAAGTTATTTCCCCAGAGCAAAAGGTTCTTCATTCATGTGATAAAACACAGGTAGAAAAGCATAAGTGTTTGTTCAGTCTGTCAAAAAACTGTAAAATATACTCACTAGAAACTATATTATTCTTACATAAAGATATAAGCCATTGCCATTACTCTGGAGAAACAGTCATGAGACTTACTCTGTTCCATTCCTCCACATAAACATCTAAAATTTAAGTAATTAAAACATTTTTCAAATGAATCTTTAAACAAAAGTTTTCAGGGATTCTTTGTACAAAACAGAGTACAAAAAAAAAAGCAGCACAAACTCAATTTTCATCTCTGTGTACATTAAAGATTAGCACACAGCATACTCCACCCTCATCTGGCCCACACACAAGGGCTTTGATTCTCAGTTTACATTAGATATAGCTGAAATTGAAGGCGGGGCTACAAATCTGGCCCCAGCAGCACAGACTTTTCTTCTTGCTGTGCTTTTCCAGCTTTGAAATTTGAGCAACTTTATATATTCCTCCTTTAATTTTACATATGTTCCATGTTGTGCCTAAAGTAACAAAAGAAGTTTGTGCAAAAATATCCATTTCTATTCAAGAACAACTAAAAAGAAATTATGACAACCACTCTCTGAAGTTACCAACTGAGCATTAAAATAATTAATTCTGGACTTTATTTTTCCACAAAGAATCTGTAAATCTCAAAGAGGAAGGGAAACACATAAGTATGAAAAAAGGTGTCAGCAGAGTAACCTTCCCATAACTGCCCTGTTGCTAGAGGGAAAAAAAAAGCAAACTTAGAAGTTTAGCTAGGGGAAAAAGAAAAAAGAAGAGTAAAAGAAATTCTGAAGTGAATACTGGGAACCTGGATTTTTATCCACTTATTCATCAAATTTTTTAAATTCTGTGTGTCTACAGTGTGATCTGTCCAGTCAAGCACATGCATGTTAGCATGACTTTTTCATGCATTCCATAAGATTTCTAGGTGCCATATTGACAAAGAACAGGCACAAATCCTTTCACTTTCCTCTGCTGCAGCTTTTTCCCCAACTCAACCAGATAAGTGGCTAGCACCATAAGTAAAAATGGTCATAAATGGAAAGTGATGGCATACGACTATTTCACAGAAAGCTGATTGGAAAAGGACCTTTTCCTTCTAACAATACTCATACCTCTGGGTAATTTGGAGCAACACTTCTTTTTGGCATACCACATTAGACATTTTGTTTTTTATTATATTTTTCACTGAAACTAGAAACAGCTGCTGTCTGATGTCAGCTGGTGTATGTGGTAGTAGTGTGGGTGGAGAAAGAGATTTCTTTTCCCTCACAAGAAAGACCCAACTGTGGAAAGTATGAGGTTATGGAAAAGTGTTAGCAGGTGATATAAAATGTTTACATAGAGAACATAGATCCAAATTGCCTCTGAATGATTGCAGTTGTCGCATCTTTAAAGTACAAGGGTTAGATAACCACAACAGTGATTAGCAGAGCAAAAGAATCTATTTTCTCTGAAATTATAATCCCCAGGGAAGGATGCTTGGCAAACATTCTTTTGGGCTGTGACAACCAACACTTGCCCCTCTGATATATTCCAAAGCCACTGTGTGGAATAGGAGAATAAAAGCAGCAAGGGCCTAGCTGTCCATCACTCCTTTGTAATTAGACCTTTGGCTTTTTCATTTCTCTTCTCAAACCAGGAATATTTTTGGAAGTGCCACTTAGTTATTTTGAAGTATTTTTGAGCACCGTACCACAACACAAGCTTTCCTTGAGTTAGTTAATCCTCTATAACGTTTCTTCAGAAGCTTCCTGAAATTCACAAAGGGAAGTTCACCAGTCCAAGCAGAAGCAGGCAATGATGCCTTCCAAACACCTAATCCTCAATTCCTCTGTCCATGTAGGCAAGTACACAGCCTCAGTGATTTAGGCAGAGATTTTACAGCACCTACACACTCGCAGCTGCTTCCTGGCCACTTGGAGGAACATGCCACAGCAGCTAGTAAAGCCATGGCGTGGAGTGCTGAGCAGGGAGCAACTGCTCACTCTTGCTCCTGCTACAAGGAACTTGAAGTGACAGTCCAGTAAGACCCATAAAAGGGTGCTGTTTTTCACACAATGTTTAAATATGCCGTGGAAATGCTGCAAAGTTTACATGAGTTCAAAGTTGACCAAACTCATTAAAGAAAAAGCTGTCAAGAATCATCGAATACAAAAGCTCCATCTACAAGGAGAAGGTTTGTAAGCCACAAGCTGTTGGGTCCTATAAGGAGGATTTAGGGAAAATACAGGAAAAGTGTGACTACATTTATTTTTTATACTCTTCACTGCACATTCACCCTTATGGTCTTATGTTATTTAACACAGACACAGGTTCTGGAAAGGTCTGTGTAGACCAGCATAGGAATAGATGACTGGGACAACTGTTCTAACAAGGTCTAAGAACCCAAATTTTGAAACTTTTTTTTTAAAGAAGAGCATATGTTTGGGATGAGAGAAACCTTAAATACTGTCTCTCTGTCTTTCTCTCTCTCTCTCTCTCTCTCTCTCTTTCTTTGCCTTTGGAAGGATAGGCTGCCTTGTCATTTCTCCATGTGCCTTGGCAGGCAGACCTCAGTCTTATTTTGCAAGGCATCCTTGCAGGACAGACTAGTCTGTGGCCTTTTCATGCTAGTTGGAATCAAATGCTACAAGGATGGAGACACAGAAAATTTAGAGATCTTCTACGGAAGTGTCAGCACAGGTTTTCCTGATGTTGCCTGTCTTTTGCTGAGTCTGCCCAAGTGTTGAGACAGACTAGATCTAACTCCCAGTCTCAGACCACCTGGTTTCAGAGCATTGCAAGTTGGTCAATAGAGATTTCCTTCAGTACAACTCATGAATATTTTACAAGACACAGGAGTGCTGCCCTCTGGGTTGGATATGAGGACCCATTCTTTTTGTGAGAATGTAAAGAAAACAAATAGCTATTTCTCTGTCCTGAACAACAGCAGAAGTACAACTCTTGCTGGGACTGGAGTCGTACATTGCAGGCTGTTATACATCCCTATGTGATCATTGATTCCTCTAAAGGACTTAGCCCTTCGATATTTACACTACGGTCCCTCTCCACAGATATCCACAGGCACCTTGCACTGGAATGGCATTATGCTCTCGGGGAGTAGCTGAGTTCAACCAGGGTCACCCCAGGCTTGTGACCTCTCTCTGAGAGTGGGGTCCATTGTTTTAGTGCCAGGACATAACGTAAGGAGATCAGGGACACAGTGCTCCATCCCGGCCTCCAGACAGGCATGCACCACCAGGTGGGCTGTGAAATACAGGTTGTAGCCCAGATTGGCCTTGGGAAAACAGCATGAAGAACTGCAGAAACCCAGCCCATGGGCATCCTTCTCTCCCGCATTTTGCCAAGGGCTATGGAAATCACAAAGCAGGACATTCACTTTGTGTAGAGCGACCCAACATGGCTACGAGGTCTGTGGGAAGCAAGCAAATGGCATCTCCATGAACCCTTTAGAAAATCTAGGTGATTGTACAACCTCAGTTCAACAGCTCTACATCTCACAAATATGTGTGTATTTATTCTAGTTAGCTTTCCCTTAAGGAAAGGCAATCTCCCTTTAATCTGTACCCTATAATTTCTCTTGTTGAGCTTTTCTGAAGTGAACATACAACTGTATGCCAGTGACTAAAGACTAAGTAGAAACTAATTTCAGGGTTTGGCTCATGATAGTTTTAAGAAGCCACACCTGGACTGGGACTTTGGGTGCCAAAATTTTATCCTGGAGCAAATTTTTACAGCCAAGTATGAAACCCCTGAAAATGAGAAGAGAGGGGAATGTTATAATGGAAATGCTGGCATAACTTCAACTACTGTGGAGCAGCCCAAGAAGCTGATGAGGCTGAGAGTTAAAAGCAAATCTGCCGACTTTCAATCTGCTCAAATAAGGTAAGTCATGCTAAAACGTTTGACTGCTTAAAAAGAAAAAAAAAAAAAAAGTTGTGTCCACCTCTTCAGAAAACTACCAGTTATAAAAAAATCAGTCAAAAATAATGCAAATACACTTTCAATCAAACTCTGCTTTGTTTTCTCAGCACCACATGATTTTTCTGCTTGGTAAAATGAGATGTGGGGAAAAAAAATAAATTTTTTACCTTAAAAATTAATTTGACTAATCCTGGCTTGAAATTCAGGCTCTACCTATCCAGAAAAAGGCAGTATAGTCTGGGCCATTCCCCAACAATAGAGTGGCGACAGGCTAAATATAACCACACTTACAGCCCCAGAACTGGCATCTAACACCAGGGGCTTACAATAACACTGAAGCTGCTGCTGCTCCAGCAACAGCCGAGGCAAGGGGAGGGAAAGCTCTGTTTTTCAGCCCGGACTTCATTCTTCACTCAGCTGTTTGCTATTAGGACTGGAGCAGTAGCAGTGAGAAATTCATTGCTGCTTGCTCTCCGATTCCTGACACAGTAACAGCATGGATCCAACTAGCCAAATCCACAAGGGATCAAGGGAAGGGGAAAAAGAGAGCAACAAACTATTGCGTGCTTGTTGTCTTTCTTTTACAGCACCTTTCATCCCCACTGAACCTCTTTATTGAGGACGCGACTCTGCCCCATTCCTGCAGAGATGCGTATTAGCAAGTGCTGGAAGCAGGACAAGGAATTTTCTCTCACCCTTCTCCTCCATCCTGCTGGTGGAACTGGTGTGACAGAGAGGTATTCCCACCAACACAAGGGCTGCATTCTCCCTGCAGCTCTCACCTGCAGTGTGCCTCTTGCCAGATCCTCTCTCCTGCCTGGCTGGAGTTAAATGGTGGGGAAACAAGGGTGCTCCTGGCATGACGTTGCACCTCTCTGCTCCTTAGAAGAGCACAAAATCAAGCACTAAAACTTGGTTAAACGTATCCTGATGCTCTGAGCACTATCAGAAAAAATTCTGCTTGCACTGAGAGAAGTATAAATTGAGATAAATATCACTGTAGATATTTTTTATATCTTGTTTTGGAGGAATAAAAGAAGAATTGGATTCATCTTACCAGCGCGTCTCCATTCAGATCAGTGCAACGATTAACACTGTGCCCCAGTGCTGTGGGTGAAGACTCTGCTCCACTAGTATTCAGTGGAGAATACAGACTCTAAAAGGGTGACACAGACTGGGTGAAAAATAGAGACTCCATTCCAACACAACTGCTCCAGAGCATTTGCTCCTTGGGAAAGCTGCAATTGCTGTCTGGGACTCGGCTTTGGTGCAGTAGGTAAGTGCTACCGAAGTGAATCACTCCATTTCAGGGCTGGCTTTCCGGCAGCTGTGGAGAGCAGAGCTCTCAGCTTTCCACAGAGAGTTCTGGAGGAGGAGCCCTGACTTGGGGTCCCTGGGTACAAAGGGTGATTTCTGCTAGTCCTGATCTAAAGCACTGCAGCTGAATGATGGCTGCTGGGTGCAGACAGCACGGGTGAGAGTTCGTGCATAGAAGCTGGTCACAGCAGTGGAGCTGATTGCTTTCATTCTTCTGCAGTCTATTTATGTTTGAAAATAAATATGGTATGTAAGAACACAGGCTCTTTTCTGCCAGTATAGCTGCTTCCCCTTCTGGGGACTCCATGAGGTCTGGCTTGTGAGCTAAGTGATAAGATTCCCAAGACTGGGAATTTTGTTTTGCATTTCATTACCTCCTTGCCCTGTTGACATAATGATCTCATATGCAACAACAAATCACTCCCTGACCTCAGCATAACAAACTGAATGCGGGACTTGACACATGGATTCTGAGAATGTCTGCCTGCTTTCTCCTGCTGCCCTGAAGTAAAAAGGTCTGTTTCCTGTGCAGCCTGCAAACAGCAGTATCTGTTGCCAATTGTCACCTGTAAGCCCATTGCTCCCAGCCATGCTGATGGCAGTGTGTGAGTCAAGTACGTCCACATGGACTGACAAACTAGACATGAAGAAATTCTTGAGTACATTTTTAAAAAAACCATGAAAACCCAAACAGGCAGTAAATTATTGCCTCTATAAAGAGAAAATCTGCATTACTCACTAAGAAGAAAAGCCATCACTAGATCTGTGTCAGTATCCACAACCAGGGCTTGTTGTAAAGAGCACACGTGACCAGAACATTCTTGACATTCAACACACTTGGGAGAGAACTCCCCGTGCTCTGCCCCACCACCTTAAAACAGGACTTGTGCTTACGCTGAAACCTGAACTCCCCACGAAGTCAAACTGTGCATGCTGTGTGTTGGCTTGCATCCTAGCCCAGGTCTGGATGGATCTAGCTACCTTAGCTGCTGAGGGAAATCAGGTGGGCACCAGCTTCAGCTTGAGTCTTTTCCTAACAGGCAGGAGGGATCTTTCATTGATACAAAAGAGGCAGAAAAAAAAGAAAAAAGGATTCACAGCTGTGAAAGCATAAGTCAGCCACCCCTCAGGAGGTGGGGTGCTCCTCTTTGTTTCTAACCCATGGAACACCATGTTTACTTCTTCTTTTTCTTCTTTGTAAGTATCTGCTAACCATGTAGTTGTTCAGGGCTGGCTGTTCTCAGAAGGGCACCCAGCACACACAGGAAAAATACTAGACCCCACTAGACTAATTGAAACCATTTGCAAGGAGTATCTGGAAAGTAATTAAGAAATGCATGGCTGTTCACAGGCTGACAGAGCATTGCATTGGCTGACAGGGACTCTACTTGCGCCAGAAAGCTCCTGTAGCACATTGCTGAAGAGCCAGGGCTGCACTCCTGACCTGTAGACAAACAAACTGTGAGCTGTGTCTGATCCCTGGAGCTCCTTAGTGGAACAGACTTGTGTCAGCCCGTGTGGTGACACCCTTATTCACCATGAAGAAAGAAGCAGTGAGGAAGGGGAACAGAAGGACCCACAACCTGCGTCACATTCCATATACAACATTTCTACAATAATATAGTGAACAAGAACCCTAAGTAATAGTTCTTTCCGTCACTGTCAGAAGCAGTCATATTTTAATTTCTGCTAGCAAGCCCCGTGTGCATCTGCCACTTATGTGGAGTTCAGATCACCTGACACTCTTTTAATTCTAACACCTGCCGCAAGTCCTGTGTGAATTTGGCAAAAACCCATGAAAACTCTCAACAATTGATGATGGTCAGCTGACCCAGAACTTTTTTATGTGGAGTTACCTTTATTTTACCTTGAACACCAGAATTTCACCTGAATAATATTGAATAAGACTTTCAATAGACTTTTATTCCCTTTTATTCCAAAAATATCCATTTCCCCCTGAGAAATAACTGGAGGTTACTGTGCTAAGAAGGCACATCTGGTATGAACCTCATTAATCTTGAGGCACTATGTGGTGCATGCCTAGCACAATTTTGGCACTGTGAAAGAAGGAAATAAAACTGTTTCTTCAGAAGCTGTGAGCACCTGGTGTTCTCTACAGGTTGCTATAAAAAGCGCAGCCCACCTTAGCAGTACACAGACAGAGCGTCATATAAGTCATCTTGACTTTTTTTCAAGGAAAAAAAGAAAATATATATCCATCTGCTGGCTGATATGTCTTCCCTGGCCCTCAGCTGGTTCTGTATGGCACCTAAAAGCACACTGTCTTCCATGAAGGCTCTGCCTAGTTTGCAAATTACTTACCCCATGAAATCATCTACAAACATTGAAGAAGGATTCATTTCAAATATACAAAGACTTCACATGACCTCCAAGGACATGTTCACTGAATTTTCCTTCAGCAGCTTCTGTATCTAGCATAACCATACAACCAGATGCCAACATTCCTTACTTGTGCACTACCTGACAAAAATCAAGCCTTGTCTTTGTCCTTCCACTAACGTACTTGATGTAGTAAAAAGTAGTTTCAATGTTGTTGGAATAGGAAAACCAGAGAAGGAAAATGCCTCTGTAAAATTTTGAAACTATCGCTGTCTTCATTACAGAGAGCACAAAATCTTTGTTTTTAAAAACTCCACTTGAATCTTTGAATTTCTTCAAAAACATTAATTAATTATTTTCTCTGCAGGTTTTTATATATGAACTAGTGAAGCTAGAAAGATGCTCACATCTAACCTGATCATCTCAGTTTTGTCCTCTTAGCCTGTTTCCTCCTGTCATTATTTGACTGTGCATTAGTTGAATACAACCCTAAATCATGGTGACAGTGATTTTCTTTGATGTTTGGGAGGCATGAAACCATCAGGGTTCAATTGTGCCATCTTACAACCTAAGAGTGCCATTTAAACTTATAATGCTGTGTGTGAGTAAAGAAAGGACAGTTTAGGTTAAGGAACATGCCAAATTTTTAAACTCCGAGCATGTGCTTATACAAAACAAACCCTCGCTCTTTGATCTCAGTGAGATGTGCTCAGGATAAGGGTCCTGTGAGTTGAGTTGTCAGACAAAAATCTAGACAATATTTAACTGAATTTTAGAAAAGAGATTACCTTCTCTTTCTGGTGATGTTACCTGTGGCATTGCTGCACATTGCATGTAGATTCTCAGCACCCAGCTGATGTTCAGCATTTGAGGAAACACCGCACTGTTAGTTTTCCGGTGCAGGTTACTCCTCCAGTGACCATAAGCATGTATCTGAAGCAGCAGTATGCTCAACAAGACAGAGCTATGCTTTGGCAATCAGGTAGCAGTGTTCTAGCTCACCCACCCGAGCTAGGCGGGTTTATCTGCTTCCTGTTCCACTGTGCCTCTTCAAGAACAGGAGCACACAATGTGAATAATGCTACCTAGAGCAGTTAAAGTGCTGCTAGACTGGCTTAGCCCTCAAGGAGAAATCAAGCAGCAACCCCACAGAGTGTGCTATTATGTTGTACGGACAACATAACGTCAAATAATGTTAGAAAATTTATGGCCCATAAGGGAATAAAAAGTAAAGCCTATAAAATGATGTATATTTTGGACTAAGGTGATGAGTTTCAACAGAACAAAAAGGAACAACTCCATAGCAGCCTTATCTGCATCACCCTGACACTCTCTTTCAATTGTTCCATGCCTCAAGCACATACTCTTTGGCCACACTGCAAAGGGTCTGCAATGTTTTGGCTCCCACAACAAACCACCTGATGTATCCATAACATAGAACCATGTTTGGCATCAGACAATCTGCACAGCTTTGGGTATGCTTAGTCTGAGCTTGGCGGGCACCAGCATCCTTGCTCCTGAGCGAAAACACCCACATGTCATTCTTGCTGTGACAAGCAGACAGCTCTACCAGCTCCTAGCCTTTTATTCTGAGTCAAGGAACTTTTCTATCATGTCACAAATGTTGGTGCTTACTTCAAGCCTTACAGACAGACAGTGTGAATTTATTTTTCCCACAAAGTTTCTCACCCTAACAGCTGCAGAGAAAAGCTGAAGAATTTGATGTAGTTAAAACTTAAATTCCAAAACACAAAAAGGCAATAAAGCAAACCCAAGGGGACTTATTTGAAGTTCAAGGTTTTAAGTCAGTGATGTCTCTTTGGGGAAGCTTAACTTGAATCAGGGAAAGGCAGGATATGTGCATGCCTGGGATTGGAGGTCATGAGGCAACAATCTACAGCAGAGCATCACACACAAGGTACTGCTCCCTCCTGCCCAGGGCTCCCCTGGCAGCACACAGACCACACGTAGCCCAGGCAGGGCTTGGCAGGGCCAACAAACAGCCCAATAGCAGGACTCCACTCTGACTCCAGCTGCTAGACCAGAGGGAGAAGAGCAAGAAGGAACCACTTCCCCCTCAAGGAGGCAGCTGCAATGCCTACAGAGATGGAAACAAGGTCTGGGGAACCAGTGCTCACTCTCCAAGCCAGGTACGCTTCCCAGCAGTGTTGCTTCTGGGGAAGTCTTTTACTAGCACCATGTGTTAATTCACAGCTTTATTAAGACAGAAGGCCAGATGAAGTCCCTAGTTCCTGGTGCTTTAGCATGACTACAGTTGAAGGAAAAAAATCTGTCCTTTCCTTTCTGAAAAGAAGCTGATGTTAGCTTTACTGTATCACTAGGGGAAATTAATCTTCTTTCCTCCAGGGCACTGTCTGCAAGAGAGGGCATCTGAGAGGGTCCCTAAGCAAAGCTGCTATGTGAGGAATCCTGACCAACAGAGAAAAACCAGGACACAGAGAGTGCTTTATTCCAGGGCAACACCCACCTAGTTCCTACTGCTTGTGAAGCCACCTCCTTTGCCACAGCTCACAGACTGTGTTGATGCAGGTCACTTCAAGTATTGTTAGGCCATGATATCAACTCCCCCAGACTGCCATTAAATATGGGTCACTTTATGTAGTGCTGTGTGTGTTTGGACTGAGAATGGCAGTGGATTCACAGCTGTGGAGCCAAAATATGACCCTGACCATGGGAGAAGAAGAAATGCAGTTTTTTGTAGCAGCTTTGCAGCACACTGATAGATGTGCAGGATGATCAGGCCCCCGAGGAGGTAGCTGATGCTCATTCCTGGGTCTTCAACGAGGGATCAATTAAAAAAAAAATTGACCTCTCTCCAATGTCTCCTTTGTTCCTGTATTTGGATCCTGTGTAGCTTCACAACTTTCTTACCTGCTAAGGACTCAAACAGATGCTGCAAACCCAGCACCATCAGCTTGTGTTTGGAGGGGGAAGTACTTGGTTCTCCCTTTTCTTCCCTGGGGACAGATCTTTCCTATTTGATGGCTCCCTTTCAATCTACACATGTGTAATCTCTCTAGCTCTCTCTGTTCTAAATTGAATTTATTCTCAGTTCCACAAAGAATATCTGGGAGAAGTCCTTGGCACACTGACTATTCACTAGGAGAATTTGGAAATACAAGACATATAATGAGGGCTTGTAAGAGCCCATAATGCAGTATTTCCTTCAGCCAGAATGCAGATATTATTATCAGGATTCTCAGCACCTTTTTGTCTTGGCCACGAACGCCCTCTGATGCTTCAGTTTGTCTTCTTTCAGGGTTGTCAAATCTCAAAGCTGGAAAACCTTTTGGAAATTTGTCTTTCAAATTTCAATTTGGGATGATAGAAATCTACTCCCTGCTCTCAGGCATGCCTCGATCCATGCAGAAAAAATGTTCAAGCTGCTCAGGCTCCATCCAGGCCCTTTCATGGTTTCAACAGGATGCTGCCACACCAGAGGCAAAGCCTCCCTGGATCTTTCTCTCTATCAAAGCCCCCAGGAGCCACTGCCAGGTTATTCTGCAGTGCCATCTAGTGAGGCAGGCACAGCTCCACAGAGTTCCTCATTGAGCCCAGGCACATCAATCATTCCTATGTTTTTAATTTTTCACTAAGGATTCTCCTCAGGCCATGATATAAACTGAGGTTGCAAAGAGGATGGATCTGAGGAGCAAGAGGACTGGAGGTGTGGCAAAATAGGACATGGAAACACAGCTAAGAAAGGTGTGAGCACCATGTTATGGGGGTGTGCTCAGGGAGGGAGGATGAAGAGAAAGGAATTAAATTAGCAGAAGAGCTGAATGAAGGAAAGTAAGACTGGAAACGGTGGTGATAGATGATACAGGGAGTCAATGGGAGACAAAAGGAGTGGAAACTATATCCACTGTGGCTGCTGTAGGAAGTTATGATGGGAAAATGGGAATGGCCAGACCTGAACAGTAGCACTGAGAAGATGGGAGAAGCTAGTATCAGACTGGGACAGGTGTTCATGGAGATTTACTGAGGTTGGAGCCTGTGGCAAATGACAAAGGTAAGTGCCAAATGCTGACCAAGCATGTGCCCACGTTCCGGTTTTCAATTTGATTATTTAAAGATTTAAGCAATTGAATATATACATTCAAAGTGCATTCATGCACAAACCTTACATTACTTTATTGATATATAATCTAAAACCTATCTTATGCTCCAGGTCCAGCTCTGAGCTCTCCAAAATTAGTAACTGTTGGATAGGGTTACCTATGCCTCCTAATTCACCACACACCTTTAAATGAAGAGATATTCTCCTTTGAGAGAAGTCAAGAATGTGCAGTAGGAACATTGTCTGTAGGGGACCATCCTCTGCCTTTTTTATAGTCAGGAGATGGCAGGAGGTAATGAGCTCATGGTTTAGGCAGATGAACGATGCCACGGAGCCAGACTTTGTCTCTTTCTTTCCCCAGTGTGCCCCGGGGACACATCCAGAATTTTAAGCCAGACTTTTCTCAGGTGGTGCTCAGTGCGTGATCTTTGCTTTGGGGTTCCAGACTGGAGATCTGGGAATGTGGTCTGGAGAAAGGCAGAGATGTAAAGCTATAAATAACGTCACGAGGAATTCCCACAGTGAATCATTGCTCAAGACTATACCATAAAACCATCGTGTCTGGAGGGCACATATATGCCAAGAAAACCATCAGCTTGCACAATGACATTTTCTGGCTTTCTTATGTGCTGCCAAACAATTTCCACTTGCCCAAGCACAGCTCTACTATTTCAGAAGGTAGATGTGCCTGTGGTCTGACTGCCATGATTTTTCATGTCATTTTATGGGGCTAGGAGTCAAAGTACTAATAAATGTAGCAGCATGTAAACTGATCTTTTAATAAAACTCCAGTTACTGGGAGGGAAAAAGTCTTTTTCAGATTTCAGAATAGTCTGTGTTGCATTTTCCATTTTGCTTGGACAGAAATGTGAAGTGGTGGCTGCACCGAGGAAGAAGAAAACAACCCCTTGCAGCCCTTAACTGTATCTCCAAACACCTGAAAGAATACCACAATCACTCTCTGTTCTCAGTGCAGCATGAAAAGGAACTTCATGTACTTCTAAGTAGCAAAAGAAAAAACAAATGTGAAAGGGGAGAAAAGCCACAATAAATTCATGGGGTATTTTCCATCCTGTGGGGCTGGCTTTTCAGTATTTACATTACATAATATACAGCTACTAGAATTACTGTGTCCTAATCCAGAGAAGCTTCCGGAAACCAAATTATTTAGTGGCTAGGCATGCATTGTAACTCCATCATTTTAAATACAAGCTAATAATATAGAAGTTTATTCTACCCAAGAGTATGTGTATCCATCATACTTGAGATTTATTATTCTGTTTGATAGATTCAGCTTGATGGGCATGTTTAGAGAGGCCTTCTTCCTAGGATAATTGGACAATTTTGGTTTGGGGGAATAGAGACATTTGAAAAGTATCCTAACATAGTGTAAAAACACTCCAGAGATCTGGCTACAAAGAGTTGAGGCCTGAGGAAATGAGCAAAACTCAGAAAGGAGAGATGAAATCATCAGTCTGCAGTGGGCAAGAGGCCAGCTTGCGTAGGCTGTGGTTGTCACTAAAAGAGTCATGGTCGACAGAGTTGCCCCTTGCTGCCTACAACATACACGGCTCAAGACCCCTGGTCATTTGCCATGCTTGAGCTCATCACACTTCCCTCTGATTTTCCCAACTCTTCCCATGGAGCAGAAAAGACATGCCAGTGAGATCTCTAGGGCTTGCAATGTCTTTACAGCTGACATGGCATCCAGCAGCCTGAAGCACAGCGTGAAACCTGTAGCCAGTAGACTTTGCTTTTGCAATCTAACCTTTAACTCCTCAGCTTCGGAACATCATTCACCACCTACGTCCGAGGCCAAGAGGGACAGCTAGGGCAGCTAGGTTAACACTACAGGGGAGATTCCCTGCTGCCTGCACGTCCCCCTCTCCTGACTGCCTGTAGTGTCCTTTAATTCCTTTCTCTTCATCCTCCCTCCCTGAGCACAAGGCCCAAGGCGATATCTTTACCAGTTTCCAAATACCTCACTAATTTTTCAACAATTTATATCTATTAAAAGATGTATTCATGTATCATATTTGGCCATGCAAATACGTATTTTTTTTCTCAGAAATATCTTGAGGGCTTCGACTAACAATCTACCAGTAATCTTTTATGCACTACTGGCCAAAACCAGAGGCATTATATGGACTAGTTTTACCAGAAAATCAGGGGCCAGGTTGGACTTCATCACCAAGCTGTTGCTTTGCTGTAGCTCTCAGACTGAGCCATTTTACAAATAAAACTATTTTTCTTTTTTGAAGAGGTCTCTGAATTCCATTTTCAGAAGAGGAGAGGAGACCCAGATTGCAAGAGTTTCCTTTTATGCTAAGTCTGGTTCAGACTGACTCTTCATGGCAGCACAGGCAGTGCCACAGAGCCTATCTATACACATCTCCTGCCAGATCCATAAAGGATCAGGTCCCAAAACCACAGTGATCAGAGCCAAGTCACAAGAAAAAGAATATCATTATAATGAGAGAAGACAAGGAGGAAGCAGGGACTGGCAATGGACAGCCCAAGGTGGACTGTAAGGAGGGTCAGCTCCTCCTTGGTTTGTAGAAACAATGCAGGAAGGAAGATGGAGAAGCATATTAGAACTCTTTCTGTGCTGAAGTGACAGACCTCCTTACCCTGGTATAAGGCTCTGCAATAACAGTGCTTCCCAGCAGTTGATGTGTTATGGCTTTGGGGATCTGAATCTAAAAAACAACTTTTTCTTGGTGTGAAAACCATCAGTGGCTCTCTGCTTTTTCCTGATAAGTTCCAAGCAAAATTCCTGGTTGCAACACTTAAAATACACAGTCTTTACCCAGACATCTGCTTCTACTTAGGACAAAATGACATCAGGGAAAGGATACTTTCTTTGCATATTCTTTAAATCTTACCTCCATTCCTCCTACCCCAAAGCCCACATGGGCTGGTTTCGTCCTTACAAAGAGATTTCCTGACTGTCTCAGGAGCAGGCAGCTACTACAGAGCAACTGGTGAAGTGTGTAACCAGTCAGGGTCAAGATTGGGAATTTCATGTTCATGGTGCCAGCAGCCCAAAACATCACTGAGATTATGTCACCTTGTAATATGTCCAGGTAACGTCTTTCTTTCTTTCTTTGTCTGTTTACCAGGAAGAAATGTGACCTGGCCACTGATTTACCTTTCAAGACCATCAAAGTTAGGTTCAGAGGCTGGCAGAATTGCAAGAGGATGGCACTCAGACATTTATTCACCACAAGCTGCCCACAAAGTTAGAAACCATCAAGTGTCAAAACCTACAGCTGAAGAGTAACTTAGTTGTTTTAACTGAGTATCTTAGTTGGATTCAAAGATTCCCAGAACCAGTTTGGCACTAAGAATAAAAATAGAATTTTTGAATAAAACAAAGAATCAGATCACAAAGTGTGAGCTTATCAAGCAAGTCATATTTCAGTAAAATCTTTTTGCTAAGATCACCTGTCACATGAGGAATCAAATGCTTCAAAATCTGAGAAGGCAACATTGGCTGACAAAAGGAGTATCAGTGCTAGAATTTCATCAACTGCATTGAAAAGAAAATTCCAGACAGACAGTAGTTTTATTACATGATGAGTTGTATGATAGCATCACGTTACTACCTTCTGGATGGTTTATGCTGTCCTAGGAAAACTCTGGTGTGCAAAATGTTCAATCAAAAGACATGAGTTCAGTCATTTCTCTGAGCCTGGCATAAACAAAGGTGTTCTATGCCAAATGGACATAACCAGGCAAGATCTTTGACATTCCTACTGCAAAAAGTAATTATTATTCCAGCTTTAGATATGACAATAGCTGTCTTGTCTCCTTACACAAGAAAGGGCCGTCATTTGCTTTGTTAGGTCTGGAAGGGAGGGAGCACATTGTCCTTTAGAGAACAGCCTAATAGAACTGATTTTAGCCCACATGCCACAGACTTTGGTCAGCACAACAGTATGTTTATTTAACCCCATGATGAGAATGCATCCTCAATGCAAAAAAAAATTGTTTTAAAGCAAAATTTTCAGCCTACTGAAGCCTCATATTGGGTTTGTTGCATTTAATAACTTTTCTCTTAGGGCAAAAGCCACATGCTAAAAGTGACCCCAGCCCTTGTGAGATGTCCAAATAAACAAGGCAATGGAGAAGAGAAGCAGTAGAAGAGAAAACATTCAGGCTCATAAAACAGCAACAGCAGCCTGGAACAATAGTGTTGCTTGTCCAAATAATTTGACAGGTTACATATATGTTGTTATGCCACTGGAGCAGGGCCTGCTAATGGCCCATTTCAGTGCATGGGGAATGAATCCTTGCCTGATCAGCTTCCATCACACAGATGCTTGCAGCCTTTCTTCAGAGATGCACCAGCATCTGCACTGCCTAGACCAGCTCTCTGAAACAGAGCAGATCTGCCTTCACCGTGATTTGAGGACTTTTCATGTCCAAGAGAGGGAAAGAAATATTAAGATAGAATGGATTTTTTAACTCTCTAAATTCACCCTAACATCCTTGGAGCAGGAAAGATATATTCCTGGCCAAGAACCACTATATGTTTTCTGGTAACAGAAAAATTTACCACAGTTCATATTTTGCCTGATCTGCAACCAGACATTCAGATGAGTTAGGAGAATTAATTAAAATTACTACCACAAATAAAAGGTACGAGTCGAAACATAAATGTTTTAGGTCTTAGCCAGCTTTTAACATCTGGCTAAGACACCTGTCTTCCTCAAAGCTATTTATGCCCTCTCTGGAGCATTTGGTGCTGCCTATGGACTAAAAAGTACATGGATTTAGCATGCAGTTCAATTATGCAATTTTCACATTTCATTTGGAAATGTCAGTATTTCCATCAGCAGGTATTTGTTAATCAAGAAAGGGAGATTTCCCCCAAAAAGAAATACTGCAATCTCCATTTTCTTACACCTATTTTTAACTTTCCTCAGTTTAGAAAGCAGAGCATCACAACGCTGCTGCTATCAAGAAACATCAGGTCACCAATTTATCTAATAAACAGAGGCACTGAGAACTGTTCTTTGCTGAGAGACTCTGCATATCTGAGTAACTGGTGCTCTGGTCCCAGCTTAAAAAGGCCTCCACGGACAACAGCAGATCCTTAATCCATCCCATCTTTTTGCAATGCAGAAGTGTGACCATCAGCAAACTAAAAAGCTAATCTACCAAAACAGCCTCTCTTGCAATTATGAGAAATAGATAACACTTCTTGGGAATAAAATGTTTCCTTTCGACAGGTCTGGGCACAACTGTCGCCAAAGGCATGGCAAGGTCTGCAATTTACCAGTCAAAAGACTTTTCCTCAGAAACAGTCAATCTTCACTCTCCAAATGCTAGGTATTCCACATATCTTGCAAACTCACACTTCTCTTTCCTTTCTCCTTTCAGAAAAAAAAAAAAAAGCGCAAACACAATCCCAGACCCAACAAGAAAAATATGGCTAAAAGCAGCAGCCATGTGGATAATTCAGAAGATCACTCTCTTCAAAGTGAGGCGTGAGCACACGCTGCTGTGGCTGCTTTGTCAGCTCACCTGCAGGGCTCATTAGTGTTCTTCTTCCCTCCCAGCTGCCAGTGCATGGCCTGGACTCAGGATGTCTCCCAAAAAGAAGAGGTAAGAAGTGCAGAAGGGGAGCAGGGTGTTCCTTTGTTGAGGGCAGAGAGGTTTGTCTGACAGTACTGCAGCTCAGCAGGCTCAAGGGGCTTCAGGAAGCTCCCACAAGTAGATCATGGTCTTGTATGCCCAGGGAGGTGCAGGAAAGCCTGTGACCTCCTGCCATGCAGAGAAGCAACCACCTCTTATTTTATGAATGCCACCATTGCTATGAAGACAGGGTCTGCTTCTGAAGTGCAGATTTATTCCTGGCTGTAAAGCTGCATGGCATGATTACAGTTTTTATACTAGTTATGTATTTAAATATTTTCCTATTGCCATATTAAAACTATCACTCTGGAGGATCTTCTTCACTTTTCCTCACATGTGTGGTCACTTGTCACAAATGTGAATGTGAATGTTAATGTGTCAGAGGGGCTTGAGCCTGGAGAAGAAATTCAAAGCCAGAACACTGCATTCATACTCATCTTCCTCTAGCAAAACACAAATCCTAGTGAATACACAGTTCCAAGACCCTCATACCTAGTCCTGGAGTTATACTCAAAAAACCCCACACTTCAGTGGATGCTCTGTAAATGTCACCTGTGAAGGGAACACCACAAGTCAGCCTACAGAATTGTGCAGGCTTTTTGCTACTTATCTCCTACAACTCACTATTCTGTGCAAGTCTGCCCAAGATTTAGACCCAGGCAGCTGCTCTGCGTTTGCCTGGCAAGGACCAGCTTTGATCTCCCTTGTGCAGAGATGTGGTGCACAAAGGAGCCAGTGCCTGGTTGGCCAGTATTAATTTTCCATGAGATCAGCAACGTGACCTTTTTGAATGTGTGTTTATTTCTATTTGAGTCCTTTCAACTGGTGTTTCTTACATCACCCCCATGGGATGACAGCAAACATTCTTCTCACATGAGTGGTGCAGTACTTTTTTTAGGACTTTAGCCCTTCCCCATCCTTTTCCATCCCATTACAAAGGAGAGTAAAGGTTCACTGGCTGGATTTCCAAAAGGGGACAAATTTATTACCGCTAATAATATTTTCAGCTACAAAATTAAATCAGCTGAGCAGCCAAAGCTTCTGACTGAGGTAGGAGGATCCCACATTTGGGACTATGCTCTTGTTCTGTGTAACACATCAGCAGTCCCCAGTCAGAACTCAGTCTCTGGCCAAGGACTCGAGAGGGGGAGTGTCCAGATGGCTCTGCAGGCTGGCTCCTTGCAGGCATTTAGGGCTCCCCTGACACCTGAGAGCCCAGAAGGGACAAGGAGGGCAAGGCAAGGGGGAAAGAGCAGTGTGGGAGAAACAAATCTCTTTTCCCTTGATGCCATGAGCAAAGAGGATGGGGGAAAGTTGGACCATCTGAAAGGACAACCAGCTGTGTTGGCTCAGGGCACAATCGGGCTGACACTTGGGGCAGAAATGATTTCCAGAGTGACACGTGGCTGTGGTGTCACAGCATGCTGTTGCTCCAGTTTGTTCATCATGTCTTTCTTTGCTTCCCCTCCAACACTGAGTACTGGCAGCTGCTGACAGATGAAGGTTTCCTGCAATGACAAAAATGTCTTTCATTCCTGTTCCACTCTCCCTCATCCATCACACCCACTTGTTCCCAGGATGCAGCTCACCAACTCTCAAGTTTCCCTGATCTCCATCTGCTCCCAAAAGAGTTTTTTTTTGGTTGGGAGCATGTCAGTGGTCACAACCAGAAGGACATCCCGCAGACAGCTCCAGCTGTCAAGTTGTGGCACAGGAGTGATGGGATAGTGCCAAGGGATCATCTTATGTTGTCTCCATACCAGAGGAAAATTTAACACAACACCTGAGATGGGAATCTCTGGCAGAGCATGCCTTGTCTTGCCACCCCACCGGCTCTGGAAGGATTTTAACCTTATAGAAAATGTTTTCATAAATGTCATTAATTGGATTTTTTAAAAAATATTTTTAAATACTTTTAAAATTACTCTTATTCTATGGGTACATAATAGTTTTAAATAAAACTTTCGCAATGTTAGGCAGCACCTGACTGGTCCATTAGAGAATGTGAGGTATTATTACTATCTGCTAATGAAATTTACCCAGCAATGGTTCATCACTTAGGTGAAAAAGAAGCCTTAAGCCAAAGCACATTTGCTACGAGATTCAGGGTTGTTTTCATTTCTTTCTTGCCAGAGTGTGAAAGTATTTAAAACCAGCTATAGATCAAGTTTTTTAATGATAATATTACAGTTTTTTTGTGCTCCTGGAAGAAGATAGGAGTCAGGCTATATCCAGAGTATTGGTAGCAATTTTGGATTAATTCCAACTTCTGCACATCTTGAGAGTCTATCTATTAGAGATGGGTAACATTCATAGCTTAATTGTAGACATTTGCTATTAATATTAGTCTGTTTCTGCTTATGATTCAGGGTACTTTGCTGCCCGAACACACTGAAAAACCCCAAAAGGCAGTGACAATGAATGCATTTATTACATTGAGAAGGCAAGAAAGGGGAGGGGAATGGTAAACTCATTTTATGAAGTTATGGCTATTTATTATGAGTCATTTTATCGTTTGTCTCTCTGCATTACCTTGCTGGAAGCTCTGCTGAGTTTCATGCTGAGAGATAGCCTGTGACCTTGGGAGCCCTCCCACCCAGCCAAGCACAGAATGCCTCTGGGGAGACACGGAAACCCTGGGAGGGACTGCTCCTGTGGGGCTCAGACAGGGCAGTGGGGTCTAGGCAGGAGCCCCAGCTCACTCTAAGAGCACCCAGACAGTGCTCACATGTCCCACAGGCTATTTCCAAAGGGAAAGTGGCCCAGGGAGAGGAGTAGGAGCTGCTCCCACCCAGTGTGGTACCTCTCAGAACCAAAAGAAGGGAAAAAGAATGGAGACCCCTTCTCCTGCTATAAGCCTAATCTCTCTCCCTCATTTACTTGCTCATGACAATTCCAGATCTGTGTCTGCAGTAAGCATGAATGAAGAGTGAAAATAAAACTGTTGGACATCAACAAGTAATGTCTCCTTTTCTGGCCACACCTCATTTGAAGGAGTGGGATCTCTCTAACAAGTTTGCAAAACATTACAGACAACAGGAGAAGCAAAGGAAATTCATTTGTACCTTTTAGCATCAGAGTGGATTGCCTGAGACTCTGCTTCCCATTCTTCTGAGGGAGGATTTGTTTTATTTACCCCAAGGGCAAGGGCACAGCACGGCCACTTGCACCAAGAGAGCTATTGGACATTGAGCTCTAACAGGATTTCTACAGTGTCTACAGTCTGTTTTCCCCATCACAAACAGTGATTTTTTTCCTGCATGTCCTGAATTAAAAAATCTGCCCCCAAACCTACACAACAAAAGCTGCCTTCTGTGCCTTCTTTCTAGTTTGCTTTCCACACTGGCCTTTATAGACTTGGAACCTTGCTCTCGCCTTCCAATCTTTAATCTTCTAATCTCGCAATTCTAATCTTTATATAATATAAATATAAATATACAAATATATATATATGAAAGAAAAACAAAGAGGTCCAAACAAATGCCAAAACACAGCACAGAATAATTCAGATATTATTGAAATATAAGCAAATAAAGCAAATGTGTCAAACTGACTGGAATGGCTTGTTGGTTACACAACCTTCAAAGGACTGGGCTGAGGATTTCAATGTGTTTGTTTCAGTGAGTCATGAGTGCATCAGGCTCTCTGGGAAAGGCCAGCCAAAGGAGATCTCTGCCTTCCCTTCTTCTTCATTCCATTGATCATAAACAATTCCCATACATGTTCTTAAATGGTACAAAACAACAGGAATTGGATTGGGTTCACAGGGACAGCACCAACATCCCATAATTCTCACTGCTGTCTCCCTCCTGTCAAGTTCATGATCTCAGCATGGCTGTTCTGCTGTCTTCTGCTTCTGTTTATATGACTTTTTTTTCACCTAAATCACTCCTTGCATTGATCCAGAGATTTGGTAATTACAAATGAGAGGCCTCAGACGCAGAAATAAACACACAACATATTTTGATATTTTATTTTTTCTGCAGAATATTAAAAAAAAAAAAGGAGAAAAAAAAGAATAAAAAAGAAAAGAAAAAAACTCTTGTTCAAGAGAGCATGAAATTTGCAAATTTGTCCTGTCCCCATCTTTTATCTGACTGATTAGGGTTCTCAGAAGGTACTAGGAAAAGCAAAGCTGGATACTGGAACACTGTCATCTTAGAAGTTAGGCTTTGCAAATGTCTGATCCTTATGGTTGCTGGGATAGAGGGCACCTCATAACCAAACTGTAGCTCATGGATCAACATGCCTTCACCAAAAATTTGCTGAAAATGTTTTGATAACAAAGATCATCTGAATCTCTCTTTACTTCCAACTTCTAGATCTCACTGAGAGAAACTAGAAATAACATTATTTATTAAATGCCTCCTTTATAGTATCTGTACTTTGAGGTTTTAATTAAAAAAAGACTAAAAACATCCACATTGCAATCTGCCTGCAGTTCAAAATTCAGGCCTGCAAGGGTATGCTGGAAACCTATGAGTGTGGGAACATAATGTATGTGTGCAGTTATAGGTGAAGAACTACAGGCTGACAGATAAGCAGACATAAGCAGTTGAGAACATCCTCTGCACATGTTTTTAAATTGATCTGACACCACTTCACAGGCTGTAAATTACTTTATGCTACAAAATGCACATGTACATGAGTTATTTGCTTAGTGATCAGCATTTTTTTAATTGGAAATTCACAATATAAACTTAGAGTGACTAAAAATATCTCATAGCAATTTCTGTGAAGGAGTCATCAGATTAAAATTAATTTTAAAAATTAAAAAGTGATTAAAAATCTTGTCTGTCTATTGAAACTTCATTAACTGGTCTCAGCCACTGTCCCAACTTGGTCTTAGCTCTCTGTCTAATATGCCTTAAATTTTGGAAGAGGCTGAAAAGAAGTCATTATAGCTGCTTTCTCCTTTTCTGCTCTGAAGGAAAATAAATAGCATGTAATGTGCTTACACCATATGACACCAACAAGATGCTGCATTTGTTCACTCCTCTTCAAAGAGCACAGCCAGCCTGGTTTTGTGCCAAGGCTGGCAGCAGCAGCGCTGTGTGTCTGCCTGTGCCTCTCACAAGGCTCTCCTGTTGTCTCCATCGTCTCACTTGCTGGAACTTCCACGCGGACGGTGGTTTTCTGGCAGAAAATAAAACACAAATTTCCCAAACATCCTGTTGCAAAGACAACCAGGACAAGACTGAGCACTCAGTCCAGCCTTGGGAATGCAGCTCCATCTGTTTTCAGCCCCAGTGCCAAGGTAAGGTAGGAGGTGACATGCCTGGCTATGACCCTCAATCTAAAATAGATGACACCTCCCACATTTAGGAGGTAAGGCTGGAATTTCAAGGGCAATTGCACCTGTTGCACACCATCATTGCAGGCATTGCATGACTGAGGTGTCTTTGCTTCTTGTGATTCCATGGCATAATTTCTTAAGCCACTGCTGAGAGTGGAGTTTGCTCACCGTATCTGTAAACAGCAAGCAATGCGGGCTGTCCAAGGTAGCAGCACTGCTCTGAGTCCCAAAGATTCTCTACACTGCTTCATTTGTATCAACTCTCCTTGAGCTGCAGCAGCCACATCTGCCTCATTACAAAGTACTTTTTCACATCCTGTGGTGAATCTTAAAATCTGCAGGGGCAGAATATACACCATAAGGACACACACATCCATCTGCCCTGTATAAGTAATTCTCAATTCATCTGCAACTCCTAACTGCAGGGATCTTTGTTCTGAGTTCAGCTCTATTTCCACTTCCACAGAGCATTTCCTGGTGGAGGAAAGTTATCATCCCAGGCCCACTGGATTTATTTTTATTACAGCTTATACAGACCAACAGGTCTGTCAGGCATCCCTCTTCTGTGGAGAGAACAGAGATGGCAAAAATCCATAGTTCTTACAGCAACAGACCCTAAACCTACAGAATCTGGACTAGAAATAACTCTTGCTCTCTAGCAAGAGTCCCAGAGACAGAAATGCAAGCTGAATGATCAGTTTCCATTTTTCTTGCTGTCTCCACAGCAAAAAGAAAAGTAGAAATCTTCATTGCACACATGTATGCAATGAGAGCAGAGGTCAGCTCTGGCACTTGATGTGGTTTCAAAATTGCAGAAGCAGTCCCTCAAGACCTATTAGACTTGGCAGGCAATATTTTTTTCCTGCATGAAATAAAACCAGACAGAAACATGGGACTTGTTGCTGTAAAGGAGAAACCATGTACCACATAGTTCATTATTTGGGGTTGATCAAGATCCGTTCACCTGGGGTTCTGACTAACCTTCAAATGAGTTTTCCCCATCTTGACTGGAAAAATGAAACATCATAAATCACTCCTGATGTGGTCTTCCCACAAGATTTCTGACCCATTTCTGCAAACTCAAGTAGAAGGTTGGAAGGTTCAAATAAAGGTAAGCTGAGCATTCAACTTTGTACCTTCCAACAGTGTAGTCTTGCCCCTGCACATTATCATTCAGCATTGAACATCGCATGGTCAGATTAAATCAACTACAGTGGTTGAGTGGTAAAAATCAGATTGGGCAGTAAATATCAGGTTTTCAGTGGGAAGCAAGAGGAACTTTCCCTCCAAGCAATATGCACATAAAACCTGATTATTTTGCACAAATTTTCTTGAGGGTTATACAAGCGATTTTCCACTTTTTATTTTAGAACATATTTCTTGTACTTATAAAAAAGAAATTATTCTTAATTAATTTTTCAGTAAACTCTGGATCTGAAGATATTATTAGAATGAAATTAGGCAGTTCAAAAGAAATATGTGCTGTGCTCATTTTGGAAATGAAAGATTATAAAGAGCAAAAAAAGGTAATGTGTTTTGATGTGGAGCATTTGTATGATTAGCAAAAAGAAACCACTATATCATTGCATTTGACAGAAGACGCTAAACTCCTGTGCAGTTTCTAGGTCTTCAAATAGATTGAATATAGATTAAAAACGTTCATCCCAAATTAAGTATGAAAGAAAATATGAACAATCTATTCCTCCCAAGACTCCCCCAACCTGTTCAGCAATATGTAGCACAGAACGAACCTCATGCAGGTCTCTGAGCCTTTGGCATGTTCCCTAGCATCTGTCTGTACTTTCATGTCGCCCAAGGCAGAGGAGTTTCAAGGGACAGAAATGTAGTAGTAGGCATAAAA